>JADEYB020000010.1:3250249-3293391 GCA_015832495.2 Alces alces | reverse complement strand
CTCCAGTGGACCACATTCTGTCAGACTCTCCACCATGACCCGACCGTCATGTGGCCCCACACGGCATGGCTTGGTTTCATTGAGTTAGACAAGACTGTGGTCCTGTGATCAGATTGGCTCATTTTCTGTGATTGTGGTTTCAGTCTGTCTGCCCTCTGATGCCCTCTCAGTGCCTACCGTCTTACTGGGGTTTTTCTTACCTTGGATGTGGGGTATCTCTTCACGGCTGCTCCAGCAAAGCGCTGCTAATGCCCCTGACCTTGGACGTGGGGTATCTCTTCATGGCTGCTCCAGCAAAGTGCTGCTAATGCCCCTGACCTTGGACGTGGGGTAGCTCCTCTTGGCCATGCTCCTGTGCCGTCCAGTATATCACATTCATAAAAACTTCTTTCTTTGAAAAAAGTATGTTTCCTAGTTTTCTATTCTCCTCCATACTTTCTCATCATTCTCCTCCCACTCTGACCATTCTCTTTGCCTGGCCAATTTCTAGTATTATTTTTCTCAGTCTCTGTCTCTGGCTGCTGAAAGTTTTGGACAAAATTAAAAAAAAAAGAACACGCTGCTTCATCTACTAAATATTGAAGCTGAATAACGTCTATTGATCTTCTGGAGCTCTTAGTTGTTTCTTATTGGTGAATTATGGCATGTCCCTCAAGACTGCCCTAAATTCCCTGCACTGCCTCAAATCTCAAAATAACTTCGATTCAACCTCAAGAGATGACATCACTTCCTACTCTCCCGGCTGTGAGACAAGGGTCACTTAACTGCTTAGGACCTTAGCTTCCTCCTCACCATAATGGGGAAACAATGGTTCAAGGGCTGTGATGAGGATTAAGTGGGCTATGTGTACAAAATTACGGGCGTTTGTTAGTTATTATTATGTCCAATAATAAATTATATTAGTGAATTATTTCTCTCCTCCGAATCAAATTTCAATAATGTTGGTTAATAGGCTGTTGGACCTGAATGGGCTTATTTTGAACATGGAGAGACAAATTCTTTTCATTGTCAAGGCAGCTAGCTTTGTTTGAAAGATGAAGCTTCAAAATGTTATTTCATTCTAGTATGTCTCTAGGCCTGAGATAATTAATAAATCACACCCAAACTCATAGTGAAATAATAACCTCATACCCAAAGACAGTCTTTCGTTTCAGAAATTATTGCTAAAACAAAATGTTCCTGGTATTTACATCTTGCAGTGTAAACAACAGGAGAATCTAGTCACGTATTTAGCTTTTACCTTTTTCCTCCATGCTCACATATTGTTTGCTGCATTATTCTGTGTTGGAAATGGCAGTCATTAAGCTGATTCCTACTTCAGTTTTTCTGTCCTTGCTCTAGTCACCTTAAAAATTAGCTTTTTGTCTTATACATAAGACTGCCTAATTAAAACCAGACTCTCCTCATTTGGTCTTATTCTTCCCTGCTTCTCTCAGATGAATGTCTTTATGTTTAGAGACTCCTGGTTGTCATGAGGGAAGAGCAGCAAACACAGGGGATGAGAAAATATTGAAGTCGTGCCCTCCCCTCAGTCTGCTTCCTGGGTTTGAATTTGAGTTTTAAATTCGAGCTCACATGTTTACCCCCACTCCAGGTCTCAGCTCTGCCGTCAGAAATCATGTGTTTCTGTTGTCTGACGCCTTTATTAGCTTGCTCAGGCTGCCATAACAAAGTACTTCAGCAGCAAGAATGATTGTCTCACAGTTGTGAGGCCAGCTGTCTGTGATAAAGTAATAGGAAAGGTGGGTTTCTCCTGAGGTTTCTTTCCTTGGTAGATGGCCATCTTCTCCTCTGTCTTACATGTTCTTTCCTCTGGACATGTCTGTGGCCTAATCTCCTCTTCTTAGAAGGATGCCAGTCCCATATAGTCTAATTTTACCTTAAGTTCCTCTTGCAAGGCCCTGTCTTCAAATACAGTCACATGCTGAGGTCCTGAGGGCTGAGGACTTCAACATATGATTTCAGTCCGTGAACCTTATTGGGGGAAAGCAGGAGGAAATGGATTTTTATTAAAAATTCATAGTTGCTATTGATTAGATGAGACATCCAGGCAAGCAACTCAGTATGTAACATTTTGAAGGAAGCATCTTTTTTCATAATGCACTGTGATAAAAGTTTAATGAGATGCTTTAATAAAAATATATGAAGATTTGTTCTGACTGTAGGAGCAGGACAGCAAAAATAGCAAACAGGCTGGATGTCCAAAGGGGTACAACGGTTGCTTTGGGATGGAAAAATAAATTAGAAGAATGCTTTACTTGCTGATATAAGCATTCTTGCACTGTTACTTCAAGTCTTAGAAGATAAAATAATGAACTACTTATGCTTAATAAGTGGTGGTCTGTAAATTTCAACCCAAGTAGCTCTCGTGGCTCAGATGGTAAAGAAGTCACCAGCAATGTGGGAGATCCCTGGGTCGGGAAGATCCCCTGGAGGGGGGCATGGCAACCACTCCAGTATTCTTGTCTGGAGAATCCCCATGGACAGAGGAGCCTGGCAGGGTATAGTCCATGGGGCCGCAGAGTCAGACATGACTGAGGACTAAGGACAGCGCAGCACTCGTCCTGGGATATACGGATCCTGACGCAGAGATAGGAGGGCGCAGTTAGGAGCCCTCTGTTGCAAACAGTATCCTCAGAAACTGAAAAAAGATTCCAAATGAGTTTCAAATGCTCTCACATCCTTTAATCTGTGGGATAGACTTTTCTGACTGCGTAAAAGGAATAAACAGGAGCAAGCCATCTGAAGGTCAAGTTCAATGTCTGCCTCCTCTCCTAGAAAAATATTTCGGTATCTCTTTCCCGAACTGGGAAATCCTCATCTTTGCAACTCTCATTTGGCCAAATGTCATACAGTCCTCCTGAGGACTGTCATTAAAACATTAAATTCATGTAATCATAGAATTTTTTTTTTCCCAAGAAGGAAGGACACTGAAGATGTAGGCCAACCTCCTCCTTGATTTAAAATTATTCACAAGTAGAGTTTTCTAGGAGATCGGCTGGAGCAGTCTTAGCACCCAGTCATATTTACTGTTGTGTCTGTATTACAACTCAGCTTGTTCTAGAAAATCCTGGTCTGGTCACATATATTGCCCTGTATAAACCTAAGAAGCCTCTTTAACATTCATCATAAAGACGGTTTATTTTTACTTGCGTTAAATAGGTGTGGTTTGTATATTATGCTAGTGAGTTTAAGTAAGTCACATAAATGGGTCTGCAACATGCCCAGAAGATAATTGTTACATATTTAAATAAATACAGCATGCAGTCTTACACTATTCCTATAAAAAATCTCTTCTTCATTCAAAACTATTTCTGGTTACTGTTTAACACTGCATTTATTGCAGCACCATCCAACAGATGTTTCTGGGATGATGGAAATGTCCCAAAATACCTTTACTAATACACAAATTCTGAGAAGTGAGCAAGCTTGGATATCTCATTCATTCACTCATTGAAACATTGGCTAAGAGCCCAGTGTGGCCTAGATAATGTGTCTAAGAATTGGGCATATAATGGTGAACAGTATACAGTCCCTGCCTTTGAGGAGCATAAGCTCTAATAACTCAGACAAATTGTAATACCAGAAAATAGCTTGTTGTAGGGGCTGAGGAAGTACACAGAGAGACATCTAACCCAGCTAAGTAAGGGGGGTTTGGGATTCACAACTTGCAGCATGCTTTGTACTTCAGTGAATTACTCACAGTAGGCCTGGCCTCATTCCCCACTTTAAAAAGAAGGAATCAGTCTCAAAGGGTTCTGTGATTTACCCAAGTTCATGTGAAAACTATTCAATCAGATGGAGTTAGTTGAAAAATTCGTATGCTTTCGACTGCTTTCTCAAAATGCCAATCAACATTTCTTCAAAGTTGATTTTTAAAGTCACCCAACTTCTACCTGTCACTGTAAAAAAAAAAAAAAAAAAGGATTTTCAAATAAGGTAAGAACAGGTGAGGCAACTACTGAAGTACTTTACATTAAATTAAACCTATGAATGATTAGTTAATGGTACCTGCATAGGCATATTATTTATAGTGGATTAAATTTTGCTTGTTATTCTATCAAAAATAGTGGATGTTATAAACTTTGTTAAAAAGCAGTACTTCAACTTAAATAATTCCACTTAACTGCTGTCCCTTCATCCTTGCACTACTGACGAGTGAGTGAGTTTTCAAGGCTCAATTCTTGAGCTTTGCAAAGCTATATGATAGAATTTTATTGAAATAGGCATCTTTATTCAATGACTTCCTAGAATCAGAGTGAAATTAAGCAAGAATCTAAAGGTAAATAGAAACCACAGATAGTGAAAACAATCTTTGAAGAGCAGAAATCAATTCTCTAAGGAAGGAAGGCGGGACAAAAAGGGATGGAACAAGTACATTTCTATTTTGAGCATCTATGATGTTCATAAAAGGAAAGGCAGATTGTTTCATCATCTGTGGGGCCGCAAGCTCAGTACTTCAACAGTCTAAGAATACTAGTACATTTATTACTATCTTCCACATTCAGCTAGATGGTTCTCACTTGGGGTTACTCAAGCACTCATGGCCAGATGTTGGCATCTAGTGTCTCAGCTGGGCTGGTGGTCTGAGGGCTCACGCACATTGCTAGCCATTGGCTGGGAGTTTAAATAGGACTGTTCGCTGCAACAGTACATGTTTTTCATGAGCTTGGGCTTCCTTCAGTATGGTGGCTGGATTTATAAAAAGGGTTTCTCAAGACCAAGTATTATAAAAGACCGAGGAGCAAGCTGCAAGGCTTTTGAGAATGTGTAACATCACTTCTGCCACCTTCTATTGGGAAAATAAGTACCAAAGGTCAAATCAGATTCAAGCAGAGGAGAACCGACGGGGAGTGACAAGGTCACATTTCAATAGGGCGTGCCGCTGGACCAAGGAAGCAAGAGGTGCCTGGTGAGAGGACAGATCTTATCACATCCATCTTTGGAAAATACAGACCGTCGCAGTCTTGTCTCCAGACACAGTTCACATCACTCTTACATGTGACATAGAATTACTCCCAAAGTCTCATCAGCCCCAGATCCAGATCTTATCATTATATCCAGGGAGGGGAGGATGTCTCCTCAGCTCTGGGTGCAGTTCTTTAAGTACAACTCCTTGGGAGCAGACCTCCTTTTCCAGCTCCTCCACCCCACCTCCGCCTTCCCCCCCAAGTTCGCCTAAGCCCCCTGCAGGGGCAATGCAGCTAGGGAGAGAGGCAAGACGGGACAGGCTGTGTACACGCACGCCAGTCCTAAGAACACGTGTCCTGTCTGGATCTGGCTCTTTCTCTGTGTGCACTTGGCGGGGTCTTCATGCTCAGACTACAGCTGTGGTGTCTGGGCTGTCTGCTTCCTGCAGATCCACTTTGCTGGTATCTCACCGCCCTCCTAGCCAAGTTTCTTGAACAGGAGTTAAAATGACTTAGTGGCTTCCAGCCCAGTTGAATTAAATGACACTTCTCCTTAGCTCAGGTGATTCCACCAAAATGATAAATTGACTTATTTATTTATGAACAAAGATAAAATGTAACCCACTACCTTCCCTCCCATTTTTCCACTTCTAGTCCCATGGTAAAATGGTTTCATTGCAGAAACATTTTTTTTTCCCCCTGGAGAGAACATGCAGGTTGCTAGGCATCCAGGAAGTAGAAATGGTTTCTCTCTGACAACAGCTCAAGTCTATAAGGCCTCACATCTCTTAAAACTAGAAGAGTTAGAGCAGTCAGTTTGGGTTTCCAAAAAGAAATGAATGTCACATTAAATGTATTGGCTCTGGAACATGTCCAGGACTCAGAACTCTTAGAAAATTTCCTTCTGCTATTTCCCAAGTTCCTACACACCAAAACCACGTCTTCCTGATCACTGCCCTCAAGGCTGCAATATCAAAACCTAGGGTCATCTCTCATTGCTTTATTCCTTCTCAAGCTCCAGGCAGAAGATTGAGGTCCCTTTGTTATAGACTCAGCTACTTTATTTAATGAAAGTAATACATTAGAAAAAAGTAGAGCTTTAAGCCCCAAACACTAGAGGAGACAAAGGTGACAGTTTATTAGTAAAAATGTAATCAATCAGAAAGATAAAATAGTGACGGAAGTTTAGATCCTGATTAACAGAGCATAACATACAGGAAATTTTAAAAATAACACAAGTAAAAAGAAAATTGGAAAAAATAGAGGAGAAGACAAACTCCTCCACAGAGCTCGGCATTTCAAATGATGATAATGATAATAACAAGGATATAAAGGATTTGAAAAATAGCTAACCCAAGTGATTTAAAGTAGATGCCATGCTCTTTGATGCCTCTCTGGTTTAAGTTATACTGTCCCATTTGGAGGCAAAGCCCCTTCCTGCCTTCTCCACTTACTCGTTGTAAGTCCTTTCTCAAATGCCAGTTTCTCATTGATGTCTTCTTGTCACCTGGATTGAGCATGGCATCTTATAAACGCCTTTGTCCTACACTTACTTCACTGCGTGTTCCAGTATGACTGGTTATAAGCGTGCCTGGGTTCTGGTAGATCAGAGAGGCAGCAGTAATCTCATCTCTGTATTCTCGGTATTAGCACAATACGCGGTGGCTGCGGTGAAAGGAAAAGTAGTGATGCAATGCGGGCGCAGCCCCCTCTATCAGCAGGAGTGGGGGCAGCAGTGGAAACAGTCTCTCCTCTCCGTGAGAGCCCGTGAACCGAGGCCAAGCGGAGCTGGGGGAAACCGCAGTCTGCGCAGCGGCTGGCCCTTGGAGGCTGCGCAGCCGTTACACAGATGATTTAATTCCCTCTCAAAAAACACACTCACCTCAAGTGCTCTATCATTTCCCACCTGTGAGGGAAATAGCATCAGAGAGAAAAGCTAAAAGCGCCTTAGCAGTGGAGAACAAAGGAGGTGGAAGATATTTCAAGATTGGGGTTGACAAGGAGGGGTTATATATAGGCCCAACCACAAACTAAGGTGTTATTCCCACTCCCGAGTAACGCGCGCTGTCTAGACTCGCCGCTCGGGGCTCCGGGCTCAGGCGGCTCCGCTCGGTGAGCCGGTGTGGTTTGGGGTGCGCCGCCCGCGCCCCGCCCCCGTCCGTCCTGCCGCAGAGAACGACCCGGCCCGGCCGCGCCCCCCGCCGCCCCCCGC
The DNA here is from genome assembly GCA_015832495.2 of Alces alces. Lineage (NCBI taxonomy): Eukaryota > Metazoa > Chordata > Mammalia > Artiodactyla > Cervidae > Alces > Alces alces. The sequence continues at coordinate 3,286,269 of JADEYB020000010.1, read as the reverse complement.
CCAGGAGATGGGCAGAGAGGGGCAGCTGAGAACGACCCGGCCCGGCCGCCCCCCGCCGCCCCCCGCCCAGGAGATGGGCAGAGAGGGGCAGCTGAGAACGACCCGGCCCGGCCGCCCCCCGCCGCCCCCCGCCCAGGAGATGGGCAGAGAGGGGCAGCTGAGAACGACCCGGCCCGGCCGCCCCCCGCCGCCCCCCGCCCAGGAGATGGGCAGAGAGGGGCAGCTGAGAACGACCCGGCCCGGCCGCGCCCCCCGCCGCCCCTCGCCCAGGAGATGGGCAGAGCGTGGCCTGCCCGCGGCTCTGCGGGGCTTGGGTTCTGCTCCCCGACAGAGGGTGGGGGCGCTGGCAGCGGGGCTGGAAATTTGTCCCCTGGATGCTTGCTTGTCACAGCTAGCACCCTGGGTTTGGAAAAGCTGAGAAGCGACCTGTCACTCTCAGCAGGCAGGAAGAAGCTTCTCCACGTGCGCTTCGCCCCGCCTTCTCCATTTCCCAGCTGTGGGCCCTACGTAGCTGAGCTCCCTTCTAGGTCACGGTGCTGACCGATGGGCATCGCCGTGAACGAAGGGACACAAAGCAAGAGGGAAATGAACAGGGAGCGTGATAGCAAACGCAAGCCACAAACTGAAGCTGCTTTGTTCCCGAAGTGTTTATGGAAGGCCTGCTTGAGATGACCTCTTCCTAAGGTTTCTCCCAGGAGGCTTTTCAGGGAAAGCCTAATGCATCTGCTTATTGGGACAGGAAGGAATTGGGTGGTTTGGTGTAGTCACAGGTGAATGAGCTGGGGAAGAAAATCTTGGTGTAGCCAAATCATATCCCTGGGAAGAGTTTGTTCTTTGTCGTTCTTCTTTGTTGGGATTCTTGTATTAAAAAGCCCTGCGGTCATGTAAGTGTAAATCAGTCCAATCCCGAAGCTCACACTGTCTGGTTTGGCAGCCAAAAGGTAACTTAAAAGATGTGATCATTCAATCAGTCTCTCAATGGACCTTGTAAGAGGAAAGTCTAAAGCCAGGTGGGGATCTTCAAAACCCTCTGTTAACTGTCATTCTCCACTCTGTATCCTCCACCCAAGAAGTGTCTGTTTCCTTCAGTTCTTTCCTCTATGCTGAACTCTCTCAACTGCCCCTGGCCTCCAATTCCTAGAGCAAATGTACACAACCTTAGTGTCATTTTAGTTCCATTTTAGACACACCAATGAAGAATTCCCACTGGTCTTTCTCACTGTTCCCTCCTCATTACTGATTTCTTTAGAACCAAGGAGGGCCCAGGAGACGACTTAAAATGCAAAAAAATCTTTGGAATCCTTAAGAATGAAAATTGAGGATGTTCATGAACATCAATTGTTAATGTTAATTAACATACATCAATTGTTAATGTTAATCAATTGTTCATTAGTAAAATTTCTATTTTTCTGAAACTAAAAGAAAGAAAAGAAATCTTGATGAGGAATTCTACCCTAAAATGCACGATCAAGAAGCAGAATTAAATTGCCTGATATTTTTCCTCAAGTTTAGTTTTGGTGATTACTTTGGAAGGTGGACCTTGTAAAAGAGGAGACAATCTGAGGAAGCGTTGTGCTGTAGACAAGCTTGGATTTGAACAAATAACTGAAAGGTAAAATTTTGCTTAATTATCATTGAGCTGAATGAAAATACAGACATGAATGATCACTTTATGACTACATTTATACCAGTTATGTCTGATGTCAGTACATACCATCACGTACTTGATGGTAAAATAACTGATGAAACTTTAGCAAGAGTTTTATCAAGCATTCCATTATTGAATGGAACGTATGTAGGATGTGGGTAAATTGGTGCCAAATCTGTAAGAAACATGAATGTAAGAAACATTCAAAGTGGATGCTCACATGGCCACTAAATCTCTCAAATGTAGCAGCAAGACACTTTGCCTCAAAGTCTGCCTTGCATGTCCAAGACAGGAGTAAAAGTCATCAGTTTAAAAGAGGAGCATGTGTGTTAAGTCAGTCACGTCCAACTCTTTGCGACCCTTTGGGCTGTAGCTAGCCAGCCTCCCCTGTCCATGCGATTTTCTAGGCAAGAATACTGGAACCGGTTGCCATTTCCTTTTCCAGAGGATCTCTTCCCAGCCCAGGAATTGGACCCATGTCTCCTGCACTGCAGGCAGATTCTTTGACCCACTGAGCCATTGGGAAAGCCCTTAAAAAAGTTACATACTTTCTAAAATAGTGTTTTGCTATAAAGATATATGTTTTCTTAGCCAGGACAAGTTGCTAGTCAGAGCTTCAAACTGAAGATTGAATTGCTGTTTTCCATTTATTAATAAAAGAAAAAACCACCATGGCAAAGGGTAAAGTAGGGAAACATATGAATTTACTTACCATTTTGAGAATAAATTTGTACTCATAAATTTAGCTTATTTAGCAGATTATTCTTCAGCTGAACCTTCAACACATAATATATGGAGTACACTGTGGCTATTTATTAGCACAAGACAAGACAAATGCAAACAAGGAAATGTTTAAGAGGTGGGTAAGAGTTTTGATGATAGAGAAAGGAATCACTTAGGACTCATTTCCTTTATTATTGTTGTTCACTCGCTCAGTCGTGTCTGACTCTTTGCAACCCTATGGACTGTCCTGACTCTCTGTGGTCTCATGGACTGCAGCCCGCCAGGCTCCTCCTGTCCGTGAAATTCTCCAGGCAAGAACACTGGAGTGGGTTGCCGTGCCCTCCTCCAGGCGATCTTCCCAACCCAGGGATGGAACCCTGGTCTCCTGCATGGCAGTCGGATTCTTTACCGCCGCGCCACCAGGGAAAGTCCACACACCGTATTCTCTCTCCTCAGCTCACAGCTTTCAGTAATCGAACCACTGACCGCAGCGACATTTTACTTGTGAGGCAAGAAGACATGCACAAAACCTTTCTAAACACTGTTTCTGTGTTATGAAACAGGTGTCAACAAATTATAAAGAGAATATACTACGATGTATCCAAAAAGCCGACAGAAATCTCAATTAGAATAATTCTGCTCCCAGGCCACAGGAAGAGGAAAGCAAACCCATTTCTGCCAATTTAATAACCTTTGGTCCTTTCAAGTTCCAAGGCCATTGCCAGGAGAATCAAAACTTTCATTTTGAAAGAATTTCTTAATAACAAACACGAGGCAGAAAAAAATTGTAAAAATAGTACGCCTAAGTTAAACACATTTAAAAAAGCATTTACGGATATTAAAAAAAAACACTGAGGGGGGAAAACATGGGAAAAATAGAACAGAAAGATTATAATAAAACACACACTGTGTACCCAGGAAAATTGACCCAGACTGGATAACTTAAATATATATATATATAATGTGTATGATATGTATAACAATACAAATCAGTAAAAAAACAGATACGATGAAGAAAAGAATCTGACAAAAGTGTAAGTCAGTTGAAAAGGAAAGAAAATCATGTTTTTATTCATTTTCATCTGCTACACATATGTAAGTTAGCAGAGGAGCAACATTTTCAAGAAACACAAGTAGAAAAAAAAAAAAACATAGCCAAGGAGTTTCAACTAAACTTTTCTTCAACCATTCAAGGCTCTGGGAAATAAAATTTAAACATAAAAGAATCCAGGGATTACTGTACTAAGGTGCTATACTGGAAGAATCAACCAGAGGATTAACCTTATTCATCAACAAGATGACTGGGAGAACTGGCGAAGGAACTGATGGTAAGCAAAAGGAACATTTAATAATAGGTCCACATGAAACACGAACATGAGAGGAAGAGTACAAAAGTAGTAGGCAAAGGCTTTGAAAAGTTCAACCTTGTGTCAAAACGACAAGGGAAAAAGATGAGTGGGAAGGGAGAGCGAAGGAGGAAGAGGAGCGATCTTACCAGTTGCTGCAAAGACAGTAAGTGAGACTCAAAGTGCATCATCTAAAAGTGGTCAGCCAAAAAGTACAAACAAAAGGCATTCTGAAAAAAAAGTATAGTAAAGGAATAAGTATAAATTTAAACATGAAAAAGAAAACTTCCTAAAACCCCAAAGATATTTTTTAAAGTATATGAACTAATACATTAAGGGAAAACATACAACAAATGTGTTGCAAAGAGTAAATATAAAAATCCAATGAAAGAATTAAACATATTGGTGATATCAATAGATCAAAACTGTTTCAATTCTCTGTCAAAACAAAACGATTATAAGACCGTGAAGTGAAGCGAAGTCGCTCAGTCGTGTCCGACTCTTTGCGACCCCATGGGCTGTAGCCTACCAGGCTCCTCAGTCCATGGGATTTTCCAGGCGAGAGTGCTGGAGTGGGCTGCCATTGCCTTCTCCCTGTGTCATATACAAGAGCTCCCTCTAAAAGAAAGTGATTAGGAAAAGCTAAAAATTAAAAGATAGGCAAAGTATTACCAAGTTTTATATATAACATATATATATACTATATATATGTACTAATAAAGCAGTTTGAAATGCTGTGGTGGTAAAAACGGATTTCAGTCCCCAAATTTCAATGCTACACATATAGATTCTTTATAATGGTGAAGGACATGATTCAGCACATTTATTTATATGCCAGATAACATAGCAACCATTTTCATGAAGCAGAAACAAAAGAGGCCAAAAGAAATAGACAAAACCCTCATTTTTATTGTGGATAAAAGTCATATAAGACAAAATTTACCTTATTAACAAAATTTTAGGTGTACAATATTGTTAATTATATACATATAGTTATAAACCACATTATATACCACAATTATATACCACAGATCTCTGGAGCTTTTCCATCTTACATGACTGAAACTCTATACCCATTGAACAGAAACTCCTGATTTTTTTCCTTCCCCTCAGCCCCTTGCAAATATTCTACTGTCTGCTGCTAAGAGATTAAATAGGACAATTTTCATAGAAGAAATAGAGGAAGTTATCAAAGCACAACTTCACAGATATACCAGGAGCAGAGAGTTTCACAGGAGGGAGCGTCCAAACCTTTCAAAAGAGCAGATAATTTCAATGCTATGAAACTGTCCCCAGGTACAGACAAAAGAGGAAAAAGCTATCAAATTTCCTTTTATAAAGCAAGTGTAATTCTGACATCCAGAGTTTATACTTGATAAAATATAGCACAAACTTGATAGTTAGCATACTAAAAACTGTATTATCAATGAGTTGATAACAAACAATTATGAATAGATGTAAAAATTGAGGAAATGGCTATTAGCAACTTGAATTTACCAGCACATTAAAAAAAAGTCATGACCAAGTAGGATTTACCTCCAGAATATAAGGACTATTCAATATTAGAGGGAATTTGTTAATTTAATTCACCATATTAATAGACTTAAGAGAAAAGTAATTTGAATATCTCCATACATATTGAGAGATATTTGAACATAAATGGACATTAATTTCTGAGAAAAACAATGAATAAAATAGTAATTGAGATACATTCTTAACATGAAAAGCATATAGTTTGGTACTTAAAAGTAATCACTTTATTTAATGGAGGAACTCCAGAAGCTTTCCCAATAAGATTAGGAACAAGGCAAGAATGCCCACTATTTCCATAATTATTTCACATTGTATTAGAGGCTTCTAACTAGCAATATTGATCTTCTTAACATGGGTGGTATGATTTTTAGAATCACTCTCTAAATTGTATGTGTGTGTCTTGTGAATTCTTTTAAGTATTCATTTCAAACTAAAAAGGTAAAAAGTGCAGCATAAGGAAGCCATCTATGCGTACATCAAAACGGGCTATTTGATGTATTAGTAATTTATGTTCATTTGTACACTTTAGATTTGCAACTGCAGGATATAAAACCAGGCATTTTCAGCAAAATAAAAGAAAGCCTCATAGATGCCAAACATGCAGCAGGAGATATAAAACGGTCTGTGGTCTTTTTATTGCTGGTGATAAAAGTCTAAATCAATGACAGTTGATATATTGTCAAGAAGAAAAGCGCATTTTTAAGATTTAAGTATGAAACCTTCATTTGCAAAAGACAGCCAATGAAAGTTAAATGCAGGTTTCAACTCCAATATTTAAAGAGTTTAGAGGTCATCACTGCTATCCTTACCATAAAAACAAGTTGCACAAACTAAAACTCAACACCATTTCTTCGATCCATTAGAGAACTGAGTTTCCAGTGCAAAACACTGCCCTCAAATCTGGAGAGGTAGGTAAATCCAACATCACAGTGAGATTTGCTTACCTAGAACAGAGTCCCTGAAGGTATAAACTGATAGAAATAACTTAAGTGCTAATTGTGATGAATTGCTGATGGATTAGGATAAGAGTGAGTAAATCCTGGAGGTGGGGGGGGGGTCAAAGTTTTAGAGGTTACACCACCCTTTTTATCAGCTTTACCTCCAGGAAACCCAACAAGTTCTCATGGTGATGGCATAAAAAAGATACTCCCTCTAGCTCGGCTTGGGGGAAGGAGAGTAATCGTTGTGAAATTCATCTGCCTGAAGCCTTCCCCATAACAAAGGCTTACTTCTCATGGGGAAAGACCTTATCAGAGTCTTGCTCCAGAGATATGGCAGAAAGACATTCCCCTCACCCCAGCCCCATCTAGCCATCCTGCCTCACCTAAGGGAGGTGGGGAAGAGCTATGAAAGACAAAATCCTTGTGAAAGTCATAGCCCAGTGACATAGGCCCATGAAGAGGCTGAGATTTAGTGGGAAGATATAAATTGCCTCAAATCCCACCCCTGCCATGAACACACATATACACCTCACCTTCACATCTGTGAGGTTCTAGTACAGTCACAGGGGATTAGGGCTGAAAGACCTACAAGTGACTGACTGTTTCTGAAGAGGAATTCTTAGGAAGCCCAGCATAAGATGGGGGGTAAAAATGAGGACACTAGAGAAATTTGAAGCCTCTGTGCCCATAGCTACCGCAGACATTAAACACAGCCCAACTCCTAGCCATGTGAATATAAATCCTCACACCAGAGACCTATGTATCTGACTTCCTGTTTCCAAATACAACTCATCTGACTATCAACAAGGTGTGGCCAAAAGCAAGGAAAAACAGTCTGAAGGAACGAATCATTAGAAATCAACTTAGATACGACACAGACATTGAAATTATCAGACAAAGGGATAGCCGTGATGAATGTGTCAAGGTCTCTAATGGAAAGCATAGACAACATGCAAGAAAAGATGGATATTATAAGGAGAGAGAGAAATTCTAAGATAATCAACAAGAAATGCTAAAAAAACTCAACATGGCTGAAAAATCAGTGTCCCTAAAGATAGGGCAATAGAAAATCCCCAAACTGAAATGCAAAGAGGATAAAGAAAATGGAAAAGAATGCAGAAGAACTGTAAGACAGTTTTTATACAATGTATATACATATGTATACAATTGAAATACCTGAAGGAAAATAGAGAAAAGAATAACAGAAATATCTGAAATAATGTCACTGAGAACTTTCCAAAAGTGTGACAATATTAAGCCACAAATCCAGGAAGTCCAGAGAATACGAAACACAATAAATATCAAAAAAAAGTACGCCTAGATAGATCATCTTCAAACTGCATGGAACCAAAGATAACAGGAAATTCTTGAAGTCAAGGGAGGGGGGGATAAAAAACCTATTTATGGAAGAACAAGGGTAAGAGTCAATAGCAGATTTGTCAGAAAAGAAGCAAGCTAGAGGAAAGTGTAACACTTAAAGTGCTGAAAGAAAAAAGTGTATCAATCTAGAATTCTATAGTGAAATTCTATGTGAAATTATCCTTCAAAAGTAAAGGAGAAACAAAGTCATTCTCAGACAAACAGAAATGAGGTGAATTCATCACCAGCCAGCCTCCTGTGCAAAAAATGTCAAGACTTGTTTCAGGTAAAAGGAAAATAATATAGGTCAGAAGCTTGGATCTATGGTAAAGAAGAGGCAAATTTTAGAGAAAGAATAAGTATAGGTAAAATAATTTTTAAAAAATTGATCTAAAAATTAACTATTTGGAGCAAAAGTAGTAATAGTGAATTGGGTGATTATAACATAGTGGATAAATGAATGAATGAATGAATGTCACAAGGGATGAGGAGGAATGTTAGAAAGTTCCTGTACTATACACAAAGTGGAATAGTTTTATCGAAGGCTGACTTAGTTAAAAATACATATTGGAAACTCTAGCTCAAACGGTAAATTCTGTTTGTATAAAATATAACTGGCATGCTAACAGAGGAGAGAAACTGGAATCTTATAAAAGAGTGAAGGGGAGAAGACAGAAAGAGAAGCTTCTAGCAATGAACAGAAAACACTTCAGAATCTGAGTCAGATTGTAGTGAGGTGGAGAAACCTAGAGTCTGCTGGAGAGAGTGCAGTCAGTCAGGAGAAGGACAAATATCATATGTTAGCATATGTATATGGAATCCAGAAAAATGGTAACTGGTGAACCTGTTTGCAGTAGAGAAACAGACATGGCAAACAGACACAGCAGGGGGAGGAGAGGGTGGGTGAATTGAGAGCAGTGCTGAAATATACACATTTTTACCATTTGTAAAAGAAACTGCGCTAGCTGATGGGAAGATGCTGCGTAACACCCTTGCTGGGCAACAACCTCAAGAGGGGGATGGGCTGAGAGCTGGGAGGGAGGTCCAACAGGGAGGGTATATGTGCATACCTGTGGCTGATTCATGTATGACAGAAACCAATGCAACATCTTAAACCAATTAAAAATGAATTTTAAAAGTTCTAAAACTGGTTGATATTAATCCAAATATATCAATAATCATTCTAAATGTGAGTAATTTAAATGCATTAATTAGAAGAAGACTGTCAGGGTAGATTAAAAATAGCCAAGTATTTCTGATTTACAAGAAATCATTTTAAATATAAAAGACACTGATGAGTTAAAAGTGAAGGGATAGGAAAAAATACATCATTAACTGTGATAAGTGTAACCCATGTAATGTAAGATGTTAACAGGGGAAATTGGATGTGGGGCATATGGGAACTCTCTGTCCTGCCTATATTTAAATCTATAATTCTAAAACTAAAGAGCCTCTTGATGAAAGTGAAAGACGAGAGTGAAAAAGTTGGCTTAAAACTCAACATTCAGAAAACTAAGATCATGGCATCCAGTCCCATCACTTCATGGCAAATAGATGAGGAAACAGTGGAAACAGTGACAGACTTTATTTTCTCGGGATCCAAAATCACTGCAGATGGTGACTGCAGCCATGAAATTAAAAGATGCTTGCTCCTTGGAAGAAAAGCTATGATCAACCTAGTCAGCATACTAAAAAGCAGAGACATCACTTTGTCAACAAATGTCCATCTAGTCAAAGCTATGGTTTTTCCAGTGGTCATGTATGGATGTGAGAGTTGGACTATAAAGAAAGCTGAGCACTGAAGAATTGATGCTTTTGAACTGTGGTATTGGAGAAGACTCTTGAGAGTCCCTTGAATTGAAAGGCAATCAAACCACTCCATCCTGAAGGAAATGAGTTCTGAATATTCATTGGAAGGTCTTATGCTGAAGCTCTAATACTCTGGCCACCTGATGTGAAGAACTGGCTCTTTGGAAAAGACCCTGATGCTGGGAACTATTGAAGGCGGGAGGAGAAGGGGATGACAGAGGATGAGATGGTTGGATGGCATCACAGACATGATGGACATGAGTTTGAGCAAGCTCCAGGAGTTGTGATGGACAGGGAGGCCTGGCGTGTGCAGTCTATAGGGTCACAAAAAGTTGGACACAACTGAACTGAACTGAAAAATGTTCTAAAATTACAAGTTTATTTTAATAGGTGGATAAAGAATTATTTGAATGAAAAATAAGGCAAGACAGTTCAATATAAAGTATCTTTGAATTAGAAAGAAAAGCTGCTCTGAAATGTGCATCTTAAAGATCACAGCATCTCTTTCGCTTACTCTGAATGATAAACCATAACTATATATTAGGCTGATAGAATAAATAATTCAAAAACTAGTCTTCTATAAAATCTGCTTATTGTTCACTAAGAACTGGTATTAATTCATCCATTTATATGAATTTGAATTTTCAGGAGAGATTAAAAAATTTTAAATACATGACAAATTGAGGCTTTTCATAATATTTAAGTGTAAAGTGTGGATAAGTCACTGTATAATTTAGGACTGTCTAGGTTTACCAGTTTGATTTAGCACTAATTCCATTCTGTTAGCAAATGAGCATTGAGCATCTCCTATATTTGTAGAACTGTTTTAGGCATTATGGAAAATCACAAAAATGCATAAGAAATAGAGCCTGCCCTAAGAAGATTGCAAAATACAGCCTGAAGTTTTTAAACTACAACTTCTGCAATATTTATCCTTTCCTACAAATTCAGATATTTTGTAACAGTAGAGTCAGAAATACATTGGACCTTTGCCTCGCAAGGTTTTGATGGACAGTGAGTTTGTATGTTTCACCTGTAAGGGGGCCTCCAGTGTTGTTTCTTCTCAACCACATGATAGTTTGATTGATATCGAGCTGCTGCTGCTACGTCGCTTCAGTCCTGTCTGACTCTGTGCAACCCCATAGACGGCAGCCCACCAGGCTCCGCCATCCCTGGGATTCTCCAGGCAAGAACACTGGAGTGGGTTGCCATTTCCTTCTCCAATGCATCAAAGTGAAAAGTCAAAGTGAAACTGCTCAGCTGTGTCCAACTCTTCACGACCTCAAGGACTGCAGCCCACCAGGCTCCTCTGTCTATGGGATCTTCCAGGCAAGAGTGGGGTGCCATTGACTTCACCCTGATATTGAGCTAGAATACTATTTTTTTTATTTAAAAAAATTATCAAAAAAAGAAAAATTTGTCTACATTTCCTTACCTGGAAACTATTTTTTCATTTTTCTTTTGGTCAGAATAAATTCATAGTTGTTCAAATACATGAAAATTCCTTAAAAAGCTGTGAAATACAAAAATTTATCCTTGGCCACAATTCTCAAAATAATTTATTAGCTTTTTATTTTTATCTGGATAGTTTTAAGTGCTTTAGCATGGGTTTTTTGGTATCAAAGACAGACCTGGATTTCCAAGCAAAGTGAAATCCCTACATTATGATCTCTTCCATCCTAACAATTTTGCTTTTGTTAATAACAGGGAAATATTGAGCTTTAGTATTAATTAATTTGGATTAAAAGGATTATTAACTTGGATTAATATAATCATTGCTAGTGATTAATTTTGATGTTTCTAATACAAAGACTCACTGATGTAAGAAAGATGGTGGCTAATAGGAAAAATATGGATGAATATTTACTGGAATAATTTAGCAAGGGGAGGCTCTCAAGTGTGAAAATGAAAATAGCCAAAAGAGTCTTTTAAAAACAATCTTCTCCATAGTGAGAACAGGCTAAAATGAAAAGATTTTTACCAATATATGCAAAATACTTCAGTAAGACTAAACAAATAGCAACTGTATACACAACACTTATACATTCCTTCCTTTTCCCCTTTTTGTCTAGAAGTGTAGATGCTTAAAAATAATCACTTTATTATTATTTAGTAACTCTGCAGAGATTCCTTGAAAATGATAAAATGATGTCAGTTAAGACTTAGTGGTGGGAAAGAGAGGGTTGGGGCAGAGTGGTAATTTCCCACAGGATATCCATCTTGCAGTTCATGGTAAAACTCACTTGAAGGGCAGGATAATGAAATCACTGCTTGCTAATCATTCTGAAGTCCATCATTTGCCGTTTCCAAACAAGATGACAACTGCCAGGCAGCTTTATCTTGTAACACCAGAAACCTTAGTATCTTTTAATACTGTCACTGCAAATTTATCTGTATGTACAATTTACAGAAAGTTTCAGAAGCTGATTATATTAGCCACCTCTGGATTTAGTAGCATGGAACACCAACCTTACTGTAGTAAAAAAACAAAGCAAAAAACATGCAAATGCTTCGGGTGCATTCATTGCCGATGAAATCATAGGGAAAATCTCTTTTCTCAAAATGTACTTGCTACTTACTTCAGCAAATAGCTAAGAAATTCTGTGTGAACATCTCTGAGTTGGGTATTATAGAGCTGCAAAGATAAATAAGGTAAGTCCCTGCAAGATGTGGCCATGGCCAAAGAGAAGTGATTAAACGATTCACAGTGTCATATATTCAAGCTGGCTTCTAGTTTGCTCAGTAGTAAAGAGGCTGCCTGCCAGTGCAGGAGATGTGAGAGATGCGGGTTGGATCCCTGGGTCGGGAAGGTCCCCTGGAGCAGGGCATGGCAACCCACTCCAGTATGCTTGCCTGGAGAATCCCATGGACAGAGGAGCCTGGTGGGCTACATTCCAGGGGGTCGCGAAGTGTCGGACACGACTGAGTAACCAAGCGCACACACATATTCAAAGCAGGACAATTTTATTTTTGGTTTTTCTTCACCCTATCTTCAGCCGTCAGATGAAATTCGGTCTATCTCCTTAAATACCCAGTGACAACATGGTCTGAAACTCTCCATTGCAGAGTGTGAAGTCGCTCAGTCGTGTCCGACTCTCTGCTGGACAGTTGCCCACCAGGCTCCTCCATCGTGGGATTTTCCAGGCAAGCCTACTGGAGTGGATTGCCACTTCCTTCTAGAGGGGATCTTCCCAACCCAGGGCTTGAACCCGGGTTTCCCACATTGCAGGCAGACGCTTTACCCTCTGAGCCACCAGGGAAGCCCAAGTATGATTTCACTGAGCCCCAGAGAGGTCCTCCATTCCAACCTGCTCCTCCTCTCCCTAATGCACGCTCACAGCCACGAGAAGAAACAGCGGCTACCTTATCCCCGCTACAGAATGCTCCAGCTACATCTAACCACGCTGAGTTCTGCAGAGCAGTTTCCAGTGGGGCTTTGAGGGTCAGTGCTGACTGTTCTTGTCCTGGGGCTAACAGAAAAATTCTTGCTGAGTCTTTGAGGTGATGGTCTGGGATAAGTAGGGTAGTGCATTGGGGAAATCTCAGAAGGCATCCCTTTGATGTTCAAAATCTCTTAGTCATAGTAAGATAACGAAGTCATGCTTCTGCCCAACGGACAAGTCTACCGAATCATGTCTTGCCCCACATATCCCACAGGTGCTATCAGTCTATATCCGCTGGATGAATGCTGCTGCGGCTGAACTGCTTCAGGCGTGTCTGACCCTGTGTGTCCCTATGGACCGTAGCCCACCACGGCCCTCTGTCCATGGAGTTCCCCAGGCAAGAGCACTGGAGTGGGCTGCCATGCTCTCCTCCAGGGGAAATTCCCAACCCGGGGATCGAACCCAGATCTGCTGCACTGCAAGCAGATTCTTTACCACTGAGCCACCAGGGAAGCCTCACTGGATTAATAAATGTGTGAATAAATACAAAGAGCAAACAGTCAGCTGCTCGAGCTACAGTGAACATGTTTGTTGTTCTCTTCTCTTGTATTCTAGGCTGTTTTGAGGGGAGAGGAAACATAGCATTTCTTGCGGAAAATGTATATTAGATGTGAAATTAAATGACTGAACGCCATTTAGCAAAGTTAGCTGTACTAGTTCCTTTTCTTTTTTTTTTTAATCAACAAATATTTGCTGAGTACATCCTAAGTGCAGACACTTTCTAGGCGGTGGGGAAGCAGTGCTGATGAAGGCGGACATGGGACCTTGACTTCCTGGAGCTTAGCGTCTTGTAGAAAAAAGCAGGCAACAAAAACGTGAGCAAGACAATTTCTCTTTTAATGTGTAATGCAGGAAACAGGATATGGTAGTGTAGAGTATACCTGGGCAGATGGGTGCCCTACTTTAGTTAGAGTTAAATATTCAGAAGCGCTTTCCTTTATAAGTTTTGAGATGAGTCGTTGAGGAAAAGATGGAGGAAACTTTGTAAAGACACATTTTTTACTCTCTCCAAGCAGAAAGGAGGATGAGTTCAAAGGCTAGAGGTAATTAAAAGTTTATCTTGATTAAGGGGAGGAGAAGGAAGCTAATGAGACTCTAGGGGAAGAGTGGGCACATTTTTTTCTCTAAAGTGTCTGGCAGTAAATATTTTAGGCTTTTTAGGACATGTGTTGTCTGTTAAAATTCAGCTCTGTTTTACAACACAAAAGTAGCCATAGATGTTCATGAGTGAGTGTGGCTGTGTTCCCATAAAACTTTGCAAGAACGGGCAGTGGGGCAGATTTGGCCCATGGGCTGTTGTTTGCTGTGGTCTGCAGGTGGTGGTGGTTTAGCTGCTAAGTTGCGTCTGACTCTTGTGACGGCAAGAACCCTATGTCCATGGGATTCTCCAGGCAAGAATACTGGAATGGGTGCCATTGCCTTCTCCAGGGGATATTTCTGCCCGAGGAATTGAACCCAGGTCTCCTGCATGGCAGGCAGATTCTTTACCGACTGAGCTGTGAGGGAAGCCCCGCTGTGGTCTGGACTATCGAGCAAAAGAAATGCGCTGAAATTGGAAGACTGCAGAGTCCAGATTGTGTGGGGCGGACGGCATCGTAAGAAGCTGGAATTTTATCATCAGTGCAGTCTAAAGCAATTGAAAGTTCCCACTAAGCAAAGGAGTGACTTTGCCTGATTAAGTTTTTAAAATATTCTAGATGATGTGTAGGGAACAGATAGATCATAAAACCATCAGAGTATAAGTAGGGAGGTACTTCGTGGTGGTCTGGGCAAGAGATGGAGATGCTTGGCCTCCAGGGGGCACTCATGCCGGTGTGCATGAGTTCATAGCCTTCAAATCGGGACAGGAAAATGGATGAGATGTGAGGGTAAGGGACATGTCAAGGCCGCAAGGGTGAGTTCCAGGTTTCTAATTTGCTTCACGTTTCTCGGTGGTGATGGTGCCGTTCTCAAAACATGGAAGATGGATAAGAAATCAGAAGTTCAGGTTCAGAAAGTTCTAGTTTGACATGCCTGTGAGACACTCTGAGTCATCTACAGAAGCATACCTGAATAAATAACAGTTGAGGGAAAATGGCTCGTTGCTGATGCAGGTCAAGGAGAAAGGCAAGGCCAGTATGCAGTCATTCACACTAGAATGGCTTTGGAGGGGGTATACCAAAGCCCTTCATGATATGTATACATTACAGACATAGAGATGCCCGGCGGTGAAGTTACTCAGGACCTTTGTTAAAGTGGCCACAACAATCATTACTTTCTGTCTCAAAATAGAGGGCAACCTCCTCCTCCAGCGTGGGAAGCTGCACTTCTCTTTCTGCACCATCAATGAGCAAGCCAGCCCAGCAGTGAAAGGGGGCTGACTGCAGGCAGATAAAAATAACCCTGGTAAAGAGACACAGGATGCTAATTGTGACCAGCAAACAAAGTTTGCAAGTTAGTTGTAACCTGCAAATGCACCACTACACATGTTTATCTTTTGGGCTTTGACCACATCCTAAAATGCAGTTCAGCATATGGATTTTTCTGAGCCAGTTTGCTTACTTGAGTAATCTAGTTATAAGCATAAGAAAAAATATGACCACATTTTACTGTTTTTGATTAATTCAACTTTGACTGGATGTTCCAAGGCATGCTACTGCAGAAAATAATCCTAGAAATAGGGAGCAAGTTAATGGATCATGATGGATCAGAACCCATACTAAATAATGTTTCCCAATCCATTCCATAGTAGTAGGTGAAGCTTCAAAAGGTACCTTTTGGTCAAATATGTTTAAGTAGCATAAACTTTGTTGAGGTAGGTTTATCCCTGGCAGAATACTTAATGCAAATAATTAATATCATTCATGCTAATATGCAGTATGAAGTCTCAGAGGGTGATACAGTATTTGGTGTTTTCCAATTTATTGAAAACATATGATTTGCTAAACATGCACACATGTATATCAACGATATATTTTCAAGAGTCATCATCTGAGCATATAACTTGGGTCGGTTTGGGTTATGCTTTGCTGTCAGTGGCAAAATATCCAATTTTAGCTACTGAAGTAATTAGGGGTTATTTTCTTCAAAGAGCAAGAAACCAAGAGATGGGTTTGTGGCTTTATTGAGTGGCTCATGAATGTCAGAACAAACTCAAAAATTCTCTTGACCTTTCTTTTCCTCTCAGTTGCAAAATAACTCCTGCAACTGTAAGCACCACAGCTGTGTACAAGAAAAGGAAGAAGGAATTAGGAAGAGGTTAAGAGGATGCCAGCTTCGTCTGTTCCTTTTTAACAAAGAAAACAAAATATTTTTCAAAATTCCTATTGTGGACATTTCCCCGAGTCTCGTCATCTTATCACCATCAGGGTCCCTGACCACAGGTAACCGCTGCAGAGGCTGGGAGGGTCGGGGGAGGCTCCGGGAAACAGAGAACAGGGTTCTCGTAACTGGTTTAGACACCAGTCTTTTGTCACCTGACTTAAGCACATCAAAAGGAGAAGCTGGATCTTGGCCAGCCAACTAATAGTGTCTGTGCACAGACTGTGTTCCCAGACACACTCAGCTTAACTCACTGGTCATTTCCTAATTGTGGTGAACATTATAATGCACGGCCCAGACTCCTGTTCAGGAATTAAGGACTGATTACCCAGCTTCTGGGAGGTTTGCTGGAAGGAAAACAGGCCTCAAGCTCTCAGCTCCCTTCAGGTATCTCTTCACGTGAAGAGTGACCTTACCAAGGATGTACCGCTTCAAGGCCATCTTCATCAGCACAGGCTTGTCAGGGCCCTCCGCCTCCTGTTCCCCTTCACTTGCCCCTCCATCCCTCTACATTCTCAGGGCAGCTCTGAACGGTCATCCTGTCTTCAGAGCTGGGGATCCCGAAGCTCGAGACTGTATCGCCCCTTGACCTTTTCCTTTGTCCTGCTTTTGTCCCTTGTCTTCTCCAGATTCACCTGATCCCCAGTGCATTCCTGGCAAAACTGTCTGTCTCAGAGCCTCCTTCCTGAGAGCCCAGCCTGCTACAAAAGTAGAAATTAGACAGACTCAAAATAGGTTCCTTCCTCCAGTTTTAAAGTTTGTTTGGAAGCTTGAATTTTTAAAAAAAAAAATTGGTTAAAATTAAAATGTAATTTTTAAGGATGTCACACAGCACTGACATTCATTGTCACTCCAACATTGGCAAGTGTGAGAGTATTTGCCATCTGTACCAACTATTCATTTCCTCAACTGAGCAAACCCTTGATTGCTTATAAATGTTTTAAAATTTATTTTTAATTGAAGGCTAATTGCTTTACAATTTTATGTTGCTTTCTGCCATACATCAGCACACGTCAGCCATAAGTATACATATTCCTTACAAATTTTTTTTGAAAATAGCTTCATATTTCTGAATTAATTAGTGCTTGTTATAAAATTACAAAAGAGGTGAAAATTTCAATAAGAAAAAAATGCTTGTAATCTTAACACATAGCTGTTATTAATTTTTGAGTGATATCTGTCCAGACCTTTTAAAAGGAGCTAACAGTTGTTTCTTTGACTTTTGTTCAGTCTTATGATTGAAGATTTCATCCACGTTCAGTCTTCCTTCCTTCCTTAACTGAAAGAATTTTTAGAAACAGGACTTGAACAATTCTATGCTTAAAGAGGATCTGGACAAGGACTAGAGGACCAAGCCACACCTCATCACTGAGAATGAGTGCTGAATAACTGGTATCTGAGAGGAAGCTGCAGAGATGTGGGGCTAATGGCTCACACATGAGAACAAAGAGACGCGGACTAAAGGCTTGCTGTCCCCAGAGCTGATGAGTCCCTGAGCTGTCGGAGCTGTGTATTCTCAGCTTCATTTCTATGACCACGTGTGTTCTGCAAGAGGCATGGCTGGCACATTGCGAGCTACGGCTGGGAGGCCCGAGACTGCAGCTTTGTTGTATGCTGGGTTATTTCCTGTTTGTTTTCTTAAGACTAAACAGCCCCTGGTGCTGGGTGAGGTCTGATGTGTCCCATGAGTTTAACTGTTAGGTTGAACTCTAAATAACTACAACTGGAGGAAACTGACATTTCTATTATCTCACAGATAATTCAGAACTCTGTTCTTATTATAAAAGATTCGACTAATACAGAGCTTCATAAACGCCTTCCTGCATTCCCCCTCTTCCCTCATTTTTAATTGCTATTTAATTATTTTGCATATGTATATCCAGATTTTAGTTCTCAAGTCAGTTTTTAGTACTTTGTGACTTTCTAGGAATTTATCCATTTCATCTAAGTGTTAAATTTAGAGTGGAGGGTTCATCTAATTCATATCTAATGTAAGTATTGATATATTGGATTTCTATCTGCCTTTTTGCTATTTGTTTTCTTAATATCTCACTTCCTTTTGTTCTTCTATTGCTCAATTTCTGTCTTTTATGTTAAGCAAAAACTTTTTTGATACCATTTAAATTCCTCTATTCGTTATTTTCACTGTATTCTTTGAGAATTTTGTGTTGTGGTTAGCTGCCCTAGGGATCAAAATATTCATTTTTAACTTTCACAATTCACTTAAAGTTAGCACTGACATAGTTAAAATGTAGCATGCTAGTAAAGGTCTATGTCATTTCTCCTTATTTTTTTGTTGACGTATATATATAAAACCTTCATATATGTATTGTAAATCTAATACTGTGTTAGAATTAAGATTTTAACCAATCTTCTAACTGTAAAGAAGTTAAGGAAGGAAAGCATGATATATATGTGCATATAGGTTTTATTTCCTTACATATTTCTGGTGACCGTCCATTTTTTCCTGTGGATCTGAATTACTGTCCGGGGTTGTTTCCTTCAACCTAAAGAACTTCCCTTGTGTTTTCAGGTCTCCTAGCAATAAATACTATTAATTTTTTTTTTTAATCTAGACATATTTTGCTTTAAGGCTAATTTTACTAGGCTACTTGTGGCCTCTATTGTTTCTTATGAGAAGTTAAGTATCAATCATACTGTAGTCCCTTTTTATATGAGTCGCTTTTCTCTTGCTGCATTCAATACATATTTTTTTTTTTTTGGATTTTAGGAATCTGAATATGATGTGTCCAGTTGTGTTTTATTTGTATATCTGCCTGTGTTCATTGAGCTTCTAGGTGTTCATTGGGTCTGGAAATAAATGTTTTTCATTAAAATGGGAAGTGTATAGCCGTTATATTTTTGATATAATGTCTTGTCTCCCTATCACTCCTCCTTTTATGACTCCCGATACATACATTCTTGAAATTGTTCTACAAATCTTTGAGACTATTCCTTTTTAAAAAATCTTTTACTTTTGCTATTTCAAATCTGCTGTTGAGTCTACCTAGTGAATTTTTTATTTCAGTTATTGTACTTTTCAAATCTAGAATTTCCAATTGGTTATTTCATCTGGGTTCTCAAGAGTCAATTTCTATTGACCGCATCCCCCTCCCCCGCCTGCTGAATATGGGTCCCACTCTTCTGTTCCTTAACATGTCTTGTCATGATTGTGTGAATTTTGAGACTGATGTGGTGTGGTGGTGATTGGGCAGATAACTGTGAATTTTAGATAAAATTGTAGCCGCTGTGTATTTTATTTTTCTAAGGCTCATTGTATTGTGGGTTTCTGTTGTTTGTTTTGGTAATCTGCCTGGACTTAAACCACAGACTGTCTTCTGAAACTGAATGTATCTGGTCATTTTCTTTTCCTGTTTCTTCTTTGGGGCTGCTCTGTCTACATAATTTAGTGGTCAGTCAATGATTTGAGCAGACACCTTGACTCTCCAACACTTACCCAGATGTTGCCAATTGAGGTTATGTGTGTGAAGAACACCTTCAAAGTTGCAGTCGGTTCTCAAGTCTTCCTTAGTGTACCATTATCAGTAGATACATGACTTTAGTTTGTTTCATTATTGACAACATTAACTTTCTTACTTAAGATTGTATCTGCTAGGTTTCTCTAGCAATAAATTAATATTTTTCCTTTTAAATTAGTAAGTAACTTGTAGAACTTTTTGTCAAAGTTTGTAATTTCTTAAAATTTGGTCATTTACTTACTAGTTTAGGACATATTGACTATTCTCTCTGAATCAGTTACTAAGTTCATAGTTTCAAAATGTTGGATATTCTACCATCATTATTCTTTCCATTCTATTTTAAGAAACAAACTCCCCTTACTACTTATTCAACATTTATTTATTTTACTTATCAACATGGACTCATAGATTCTTCTCCTTCCTGCCTCCAAATTTTTGAAGTTAGCTTTATCAAAGTTTAATTTTACATAGAGTCAAAATCAGTTCAGTTCCGTCGCTCAGTTGTGTACGACTCTTTGCAACCCCATGGACTGTAGCACTCCTGGCCTCCCTGTCCATCACCAACTCCCGGAGTTTGCTCAAACTCATGTCCACTGAGTCGGTGATGCCATCCAACCATCTCATCCCCTGTCGTCCCCTTCTACTCCTGCCTTCAATCTTCCCCAGCATCAGGGTCTTTTCAAATGAGTCAGTTCTTCACATCAGGTGGCCAAAGTATTGCAGTTTCAGCTTCAACATCAGTCCCTCCAATGAATATTCAGGACTGATTTCCTTTAGGATGGACTGGTTGGATCTCCTTGCTGTCCAAGGGACTCTCAAGAGTCTTCTCCAACACCACAGTTCAAAAGCATCAATTCTTTGGTGCTCCGCTTTCTTTACAGTCCAACTCTCAAATCTGTACATGACTAATGGAAAAAGCATAGCCTTGACTAGATGGACCTTTGTTGGCAAAGTAATGTCTCTGCTTTTTAATATGCTGTCTAGGTTGGTCATAACTTTCCTTCCAAGGAGCAAGCATCTTTTAATTTCATGGCTGCAGTCACCATCTGCAGTGATTTTGGAGCCCCCACCCAGAAAAAGTCTGTCACTGTTTCCACTGTTTCCCCATCTATTTGCCATGAAGTGATGGGACCAGATGCCATGATCTTAGTTTTCTGAATGTTGAGCTTTAAGTCAACTTTCTCACTCTCCTCTTTCACTTTCATCAAGAGGCTCTTTAGTTCTTCGCTTTCTGCCATAAGGGTGGTGTCATCTGCATATCTGAGGTTATTGATATTTTCTGGCAATCTTGATTCCAGCTTGTGCTTCATCCAGTCCAGCATTTCTCATGATGTACTCTGCATACATCAGGATGTACTCTCATGAGTCAAAATAGACCTCTTTAAATTTTCCCCAAAGAGTTCCATTTTGTCCTTTTGCAGTCAATCCCTCTTTTAACTTCTAGCCCCCAAACATACTAATCTCATTTCTGTTCCTATTTTAATTTCTGATTTTTTGTTACAAATATGCAATTTTACATTTTAATTTTATATTATTAAACAATGCTTCACTTTCTAATTAATTGTAGCAGACTGTTTTTGTAATTTTCATAAAATCGTGTCAATGGTGAGACCTCTTTCTTTACTTCTTGCTTTCCAATCCAGATGCATTTATTTTGCTTATTGCTTGGACCAGAACCTCTGGTACAATGTTGAATTAAAGTGGTGGGAGTATATATCCTTGCCTTATCTCCATATTAGAGGGAAAACATTCAGTAACTTACAAGGATGACCTCCTAAATGATTAGATGTTCGTCGCTCAGTTGTATCCAACTCTCTGTGATCCCATGGACTGTATCCCACTGGCTCCTGTGTCCATGGAATTCTTCAGGCAAGAAATCTGGAATTGGTAGCCATTCCCTTCTCCAGGGTATCTTCCCAGTCCAGGGAATGAACCTAGGTCTCCCATGTTGCAGGCAGATTCTTTACTGTCTGAGGAACCAGGGAAGCCCCTACTTAATGTTTAAGGATGATGTAAGTTATAGGCTTTTTTTAAAGTATCTTAATTCTGTTAAGGAAGCTCCCTTCTATTCCTATTTTCCTGAGAGTTTTATTTTTTAAGTCAGGAAAGCATGTTGAGATTTTTTTCATGTAGTCTTTCTGCCTCTATTGAATGATCTCATGGTTGTTTTGTTTTTTGAGTTTTTTAGTTGTTAACCTGATGATTTACTTTGATTTTCTAAGGTTAAACCATCTTTTGTTGCTGGAATAAATCCCACTTAGTCATAATATATTATCCTTTTAGTATAATGCTGGCTTAGTTTTGCTAAAGTTTTAGGAATTTGCCTATGTATGTTTATGAGGAATAACTTTTTCTGTCATTTTCTTTTCTTTTAGTGTCTTTATCTGATTTTGCTGTCAGGTTAATACTGACAGCATCAATATCTATGCTTACTGTTTTATATGCAGCATATGCTATACTTACTATTTCATATGTAGCATATGCTCTTCTAAGTAATTTACATGTATTTATTAACTTTTACATTTGACATGATTTCAGACTTTACAGAACAATTACAAGAATAATACAAAGTATTCTCATATACTTTTCATTTAAATTCCTCAAATGTTAACCGTTTGCCACATTGGCTTTACTATCTCTCTCCCCTCCCACTGCCTTTGAATCTTTTGACTTCAAAATTTTTTATTTTTCTTAAACCCTGGGAAATTTTCACATATAGTTTCCTTTACTATGTACTCCCTTCCATCATTTTGGTACCATCTTGGGATAAATTTTATCCTTAGTTTTGTTTTCTTGTGACAGAACCAACTTATTTTTTAGGAATCTCAGGTTATTATTTGGAAAAGGAAATGGCAACCCACTCCAATATTCTTGCCTAGAGAATTCCATGGATGGAGGAGAGTTAGACACGACTGAGCAACTATCACTCACTCACTCAGGTTATTATTATAAGGTCAATAAAACTGCCTTGATGAATCTAGTTAAAAATTTCAAAATTGATTGCTCTTATTTACTCTTCTGTGCTCTGGAGAATAAGTCTACTTACAAAATTGTAAAGTCTATGTGTGTCAAGAGAGATATTTGTGTGTACTTAATTGCTCAGTTGTATCTGACTCTTTGCTACCCATGGACTGTAGCCCACCAGGGTCCTCTGCCCATAGGATTCTCCAGGCAAGAATACTGAAGTGGGGAACCATTCCATTCTCCAGGGGATCTTCCTGACCCAGAGACTGAACCCAAGTCTCCTGCAGTGCAGGCTAATTCTTTACTGTCTGTGATGCTAGGGAAGCGCTATCAGGAGAGATAGTACCTATTAAAAGTAAATTCATTCCCAGCCACTTACTCACACATTTTCTCTCCAGACTTATTCTCTGTTCTTCACCTTTCTCAGACCATGTGAGGCTGACCTCTATAGACTGTTTCTTCAGGTTGCCTTCCCTGGGTTGACTGGGTTTAATGAGGAAAATGGGTGGGAGACTGAGATTGGAGGGCAGGGAACAAAGTGGGGATGTTTCCCCACAGATTTCCCTTTGTCTGGTCATAACTGACACTGTTGTTTTTCTTGGTGGGGGCGGGCATTGGGGTGCGTTAACAAAGCCACAGTCCCTGCCTGGCAGCCCTTTCTCGCAGCTACATCTCACTTGGTTCCAGTAACTGACACTCCGCTAATACCCTGAAGCCTAGTTGTCACGGACTCCCTCTGCTGTTACCTGGCAAGGGCTTCACCATGTCCTGTTCTTCCCATTAGCCCTGACTGTGCACCTCTGTCAACAGTCACTTCATTAAAGCCATTCATTCAACTCCTCCTTTCGAAGGTGCTTGTGTTTCCAGCCAGGACTCTGACTACCCATCAATTCTTGTTTTCCTGTTTCTACTTTATGTTCCTACTCCCTAGGAGCTTACCTTCCAACCAACTAGCTTCTACCAACTAGAGCTTACCTTCCCTTAGAATGGTCTGAG
This sequence comes from Alces alces, assembly GCA_015832495.2. Classification (NCBI taxonomy): domain Eukaryota; kingdom Metazoa; phylum Chordata; class Mammalia; order Artiodactyla; family Cervidae; genus Alces; species Alces alces. Next base: position 3,262,728 of record JADEYB020000010.1, on the reverse strand, counting down.
CCCTAAATCTTATTTTGATCAAAATTTAACGTAATGTATGTCTTGCTTGAAGGAAGATCCACTAGAACTTGTCTCACTGTGCAAGCTATACTGAGGATTCTAATTTTGCTACCTGTCCAGGGACATTTGAATTTTAAGGGCCTATTCTTTTATAACCTCATGCAAAATATCTCAAGATGGAAATTTCTATAAAGATGGTAAAATTGATACTCTCCATAGTACTTCTCAAGTAAATCAGGCCCCAAATGTGGAATGAGGGCAGAAAGTAAGACCCAGTTCAACAGGAAGAAAAAGTTGCTAAAATACATACCTCAGGACAGTAGTTCTGCAAAATGTTAAAAAAAAAAAAGGGAATACTTCTCTTATATGCGTTTTGGAAACGCTGCATAATATATCCTCCTGAGAAGTGAAATTGCATATTAGCTCACTAAAATTATGAGAAGTTTTATGATAAACTGGTTTGCTTTGTTTGAGCCAGTTGTGTTTCAAGTAAGAACAACATTTCTCAGAATGCTTTAACTTTGTTAAAGGACATCACACAGAAATTTGTGCAATGGGGCAAATTGTTTTCTTCCAGAAAATATGGGTGCTTATGCCTTTTACATGTAGGAAAATGAAAATTTCTTTCATTTCTGAATTTTTGTTATCTACTTTTATTTCAGTGTTTGATTTTCCAGTGTTTGATTTTTGGTTCTATAAGGCTATTATAAGTGTAATAAAAAGATCTGAGAATCTTAGGCCAAATCTATGCAGCATTCTATTGCTTTTAACTTTTTTTTCTTTCCATCTGAGTAATTATGTTTTCTGGAGGATCTTATAGTATAAACTTGATGAAAATATGAATCATAAGTATGGTTTAATCAGATGTAATTGTAACATTCTAATTAATTTCTAATTAATTCTAAGTAATTTCATATTCTAAAACAGCATCATTGGAAGCACAGGGGCCCTTTCCATTTTGTCTTTCATAAAATTGTTTTGTTACTTTGTACTAGCTTCAGTCTTACTAAAGAATGATTTTCCAAAATAAGGGGAAAAAATCACAGAGAGAGAAATTCTAATTCTATAAAACAAGGTATTTTAATGAGACTTTAAAATAAGGAAGCATTTTTTATTCCAACTATAAAAGTAGTACAAGTTATTGTAAATAATTTTAAACAATAGATCATTATGTAAAATGTAAAGTCAAAGTCCCTGATAATCCCCTGCTAATAGCTACTCTTAACATTTTGGAACTCCTTGAGAAAAACAAAACATTTTGTAACACCTTAAATATGTGTGGGTATAATATACGCATGCATATATACAGATACAAATGAACACACTACAGTGATAGGAAGTAATTAAAAAACTGATAACCATAGAATACAGACTGGAAACTGGGTCTCTTTTTACACTCCATGACCCCTTTTTCTGAGTATGGAACCTCTTGCCATTTTGACAGGTTTTTTAGTTTCTTTTGGCAACAAAACCTCAATTTTGTTGGCCTTAAAATCCTTATTTCTTGACAGGTGCCCATCAAAACCACACCTTTCCCCTAAATTTTCTGCAACATATCTAACTGCTTCAATCTAGTCAGGACATTTCTTCTTTGTCTAGCTATCTTCTGTACTTCATTTTGATCACCCTTCTCATTAAACAGTCGTACAGAAGCCTCATGTTTATTTATTATTTGAACATGACTCATGAAGGCATGATTCAAATCTCTGAATGCACTAATATATTTCAAAACAAGCATATCTGTAGGTGTTTATATTCTGATAATGTCTTCATGTGCTCAGCCATCTGTATTTGATGAAAAGCTATCATTTTTCCCTAGCAGATTTCAAACATCTGTGGAGCTAGCTAATGCACAGACACGGACTTTCTGTGTGACCTTGGGCAATCTTGCTCTATCTCCTGAGTATGTAAGTCTAGGACTCGGGGAAACATTATAATGCAGGCCATTTTTCAGGAACACTGCAACAAATAGAAATTGTGAAGTGGTTCGGATTTATCAGCCAAAGCTTGACGGTTTTGGAAATGCCAGTCATGCAGATGATGTACAATCATGTACGTTAACTCTTTTAAGCCAGTAGGCAATCACTCAGCAGGTACCACAGGCTGCCTTATTGCCCCCGAGTGGGGGGTAAACCCTGGCTCAGATCTCTGCCTGTCTCCTCTGCCCTTGTCTTTTCTAGATCTTTGCCGACTCGTGGTTTTGTGAGGCTGCAAGCTTGAGACGGGCGAGCCTTAGCCGTCTTCAGGCGCTGTCCCACGGGTGTCCCGGCCCCTTCCCTGTTGGTCTGTACTGAGAGTTACACCTCTTGAGCCACACCACGGAATTCCTACATTTTGACCTGAGTCGTTACCGCCGAGTCTGACTTTCTCTGCATCCAAAGCCAACTGCTGAACACCGTTCTCGTTTCTAGAATTGTGCTTTATGCATCAGCCAGGATGACGGCATCTTCTCACCTTCGCTCCCATCCTCAGCACAGTTCTTGTTCTAACAAGGGTGTGCTCATACCTCAGTGTCCAGTCTTGAAACCCTTTCTCCCATGTCCTCTGCATGCCCCAGTTGGTATAAATGGGAATCTATCAATACCCTGCCCCCAAGCTAAGGTCCCGCCTGGGGAATCTATACAGTTCCTTTTTGAACCTGGGGCTTCTACCCTTCTTTCCAGTCATCCTGTTTTAAGACCAAAGGGTAACCCCTCAGGGCCACCTGAGCCGGCCTTCTCCTCTTCTTTTTATTATTATTATTTTTTTCAGCCTTCTCCCCTTGAACTGATGTTGCAGGTGTCCAAACCTCTCTGGAAATCTGGGAGTCAGCTCTTCAGTCTCCATTCCTGTTCTATCTAATCTTGGATGGGTCCTTCTGATTTTTGTTGTCCTTTTGTCCCTACATGTGCCTGAGACATCTGTTTTTTGGAGATCTTTGGCTGTGGGCATCCAGGCCCATTTCATACAATCTGCCACCCGACTAACGAATGGCAGCTGAACAAAAAGTCCTCTGGACAAAGAAGTTTAGAAAGCTCTGCTAAAAATGTTTTTCAGGTTTCCTTTTTTGTAGGATTATATCTAAGACTTTAAAATACTGATATGCATCCATAGAGGTGAAAATATGCAATTTTTCCAAATATATTTGTTAAAGGACTATTTTTTCCAAGGATTTCTTGAAAACCTAGAGCAAAATGTGTTCTATGAAATGTATTTTGAAAAAATTTTTTAGAAGATTAAGCTAGGGATTCCCCATGACTTCTTTCAGTTTTATTGATTCAGATTCAAAGATTCACAAGAACTTTTTGGCCAATTCAGTGTTTTGGAGAAAAGTTATCAAGGTAGAAAAATTTGGTAGTACTTAGTTAACGCTGTCTAAGGAATAGAGAAGCACTGTATTTTATTTACTGGGAAGTTCTTTTCTGTGATGGAGCAGGGAGAAAGCAGAAAACTAACATTCTTTTATTTATTCAATCATTGTGAGAATATTTATTGAGACTACAACATGCTAGTCATTATTCTAGATGCTGGAGTGTTAAGGACAGATAAGATCTGTGCTCTCCCTACCCTCAGGAATCTTAGAGAAGCTAAAGCAAGCCACCTAATAGCTTCACTCTGAGTTTGTGCATCAAAAGTCTCACTTTTAATTTTATATTGTTTGAGTTCTTAAAGCTTTAAGTACATCTCTTTTTGTAATAAACGGATTCAGGTTTGTCATTCCTTTATAATTAAAGAAAAGTGGCAAAGTACATAAGCAAATATGCATAAGCACATAAGCAAATATGCAGCAGGTATATATACACAGAAATACTTATAAACTGTATACATAGATATGACCAAGATAATTTATCTAACATTAGAAATAAAATGCTATTATTGACATACACAACCATATATATATATATATATATATACACACATATATATAGATTTCTCAGAGAATTATCCAGAACACTTACATTAAAATAAGCAAGGGTAATTGTGAAAATGCAGATTTGCACTCCAAATATTCTGATTCAGCAGGGCTAAGGAATATGCATGTTAAACTAATGCTACATAGCATACTTGTGCACACTAACATTTAAGGACTTCTGATACTGAGACTCCAGGATGGGGGAGAGCTGGAGCTTGTCACCACGTGGCCCTAGATTGGATAGAGAGACTCATGTTGCAGGGGCAAGGTTGGCAGGAAAGAAGGCAGGCACCCAATCTCCCAGTGGGGTTAGGTACAGAAGGTACCTGATAAGCAAGTGTTCCAAGAGTGTTAATTTTCTTTCCTCTGACACACCTCAAATATAACACAGTCAACAGCTGAGCATGCCTGGGGGCTTCTTACCGTTCCTCCTCAGTTAGTGTATTTTATTTTGTCTTCACATGACCTCATTTGGGAGGAGATCCTAGATTTTCTCCTAAGAGATGGGAAATCCTTGCTGTTGTTCAGTCACTAAGTTGTATCCGACTCTTTGCGACCTCACAGACAGCAGCATGCCAGGCTTCCTTGTCCTTCACCATCTCCTGGAGTTTGCTCAAACTCATGTCCATCGAGTCAGTGATGCCATCCAACCATCTCATTCTGCCTAGTCTAATTTACACGTTGATTTTATTATTTGTTTAAACGTTAGTTAGGTACTAATAAAAGTTCAAATACCAGGGTACAGAGGCTTGTGGGATTTACTTCTCACGTTTCACAAAAAATTTAACAGCCTGCTGGTTTCAGATCAAAACTCTAGAAGCCTCCATCACCACATTTCCTGTTTGTAACTGAACAAAGTACACGCAGAAGATTTTAAGAAGAGAGAAAAAACGGAGGTACAGATAAAGTTTACTGACACTTCTCACTTAACAGAGCAGCATTACTTGGAAAAGCTTGCGGGAGTATTTTTAATTCATACATTTGCCAATGGCTACATAAGGATTTCTCAAAGAAAAAAAGCATGGCAGGTAAGTGGCATTTTAAATTTTGCTCAATTCACGTGCCTAAGAATTTACATAATAATGTCTAAGCCTCTAGCAAAAAGATACTTAATAAAGGTTTGGAAAGTAATTAAGTTTACACAATTATTTTAAAAGTGTGAGATGAACTTTACAATAATTTGAATGTCTTTGAAGTATATTAATGAGCATAAATTGCCTACTTTGTCTTAAAAAGTTGGACCGTATTTTATAATATAAGGCTAATTGTAGCTATTGGTATGTGTTCCTTGATGCATGCTAAGTTGCATCAGTCGTGTCCAACTCTTTGTGATCCTACAGACTGTAGCCTGCCAGACTCCTTTGTCTGTGGGATTCTCCAGGCAAGAATACTCCAGGCAAGAGTGGGTAGCCATTCCCTTCTCCAGGAGATCTTCCTGACTCGGGGATAGAACCTGGTCTCCTGCATTGCGGGCAGATTCTTTATTGCTGAGCCACTGGGGAAGCCCCTGTTCCTTGATACTCATCCCATTCAAAGTACTTGTTCTTTTTAGAGGATCTTTCCTTGACCTTGCATATTCCTTTTTACAGTTTAATTATAAAGCAAGAGAAGCATTCTGGGATTGACATTTATGCACTGCTATATTTAAAATGAGTAACAAGGACCCACTGTATAGCACAGGGGACTCTGCTCAGTATTATATAACAGCCTAATCAAGGAAGGAATTTGAAAAAGGACAGAGACATGCATACATATACCTGAATCACCTTGTTGGACACCTGAAACTATTAATAACATTGTTAATCAACTACACTGCAACATAAAATAAAGCAGGTTAGAAGTAACAACATTCTAATTCCTTACACTTTAGGCATTATATTATCTTCCCAGAAATCAATTCAAACATCAACTTTCAGAGAGATGACAATTTGCAAAGGCCAGTGAAAATACCATCACCTTTGGAATGGACTATAAGGGTTGAACGCACATTTATTAGCTTAATTTCTGCTCCACGTTAGACTATCATTCCTCCTTTATTCTTTAATGTACTTTTAATTTCTTTAAATAAATGTTATAAGAGAAAAGTGAAAGTCACTCAGTCCTGTCCAACTCTTTGGGATTCTATGGCATTCTCCAGGCCAGATTACTAAAATATATCGACTTTCCCTTCTCCAGGGGATCTTCCCAACCCAGGGATTGAACCCATGAACCCAGCATTGCAGGCAGATTCTTTACCAGCTGAGCACAAGGGAAGCCCCAGAATACTGGAGTGGGTAGCCTATCCCTTCTCCAGCCTATCTTCCCGACCCTGGAATCGAACCGGGGTCTCCTGTGTTGCAGGCAAATTCTTTACCAACTGAGCTATCCGGGGAAGCCCCATTATAAGAGAAGATATGTATAATATATAAAGTGGGAGAAGTGTGGAATACAAATGAAAAAATTTAGTTTCCATCACTTTAGAAAATATTATGTTGTATTTCCTTCCAACTTTTACTTCTATGTATTCTACTTGGTTTGCTTTTCATAACTAAAATAATAATATTTATAAAATCATATGTTCAGTGTTTTTCACTAACATTATCACCATCTCCATCTTCACAGTAACTTCTGCATAGTTGTTTTACAAGGATGCACAGTGACATCAATTGAGTTATAGTTTACTTAGCCATTTGTTTATTGTTAGACATTTACGTTGCATCCAGTCTTTTTATATTTTAAATGACAGGGGGATGAACAACTCTGTAGCTTTTTCTATATTAAGGATATTTTCTTAGGAAATATTCCTAGACACAGAATTACTGAATAAGAAGTTATGAACATTTTCACTATCATTATTGTCAAATTGTTTTTCCAAGGTTGTTGTCAATTCACTCTCACCCTAGAAGTGTTTCTCCTTAACAAGCTGGCCTCATTTTTAGAAATCTTTACTAATTTGATAAGCACAACATGCTAAGCCATTGTTTAATATGCATTACTCTGATTATAATGAAAATGAACATTTTTATATGGGTTTTTAAACTGCTTCTAATTCTATCATTTGTGAATTACCTGATTACATCTTTTGCTTTTAATTGTGCTAATAGTATTTTTAATATCAATATGTATGAGCCATTTGTAGAAGATAATAGATATTATAATATCTGTGATTTGCTTCCCAGTGTTTTGCTTGATGGATTTTAAGATCGAGTGATTGGATTATTCCACAGGGAACGTAACCTGATGTATGATTTTCACAATTCTCTTTATCTTTCCCAGGTACATGTACATATATTAGCAAAGAATGGAAACAATTGTGCCCATTTTGCTAGTGCCCTGCGGAAATGAACATAGCAATACTATGAATAATTGCTATGAGCTGACAGTCATGGGGGACTTGGCAAGTGTGGGAAGGCTGAGGGCAGTGAATATGACATTCAGCTATTTCCCATTAATTAATTTTAAATTTGGAGGAGAGGATAAAATTTTCTCCTTAGGATTTCATAGTCTATGTTTAGATTTTTCCAGCGTAATGCAGGAACTCCTCCATTGACAATTAAGACCTAAAATTCCACAGAAGATAAAATATGTACAGTATTTGCCATTAAAGCCTCATAGATCTTAAAAGCCAAGAAGCAAAACGAAACATGCTTAATGTGAAAAGAGAGACTCAGAATATAGTATTTTTTTAAATTAGATAGGTGAAGTAAAGGAGAAAATAAATGTGAGCACAATGGAAAAGTGAGATGATTCCTAGCTGAGTAAAAGAGATGAATGAAGAGTAAAATCCGAAGTTTTCCTTCCCTCCTACCTAAGTGGCCTGCTGCGAAGAATCTGCCTGCAATGCAGGAGATTCCAGTTCGATTGCTGGGTCTAGAAGACCCCCTGGAGGAGGTCAGGGCAGCCCTCTGCAGTACCCTTGCCTGGAGAACCCCAGGGACAGGGCAGCCTAGCGGGCCGCAGCCCCCGAGGTCACAGAGCGTCGGACACGACCGAGCGGCCAAGCACAGCCCAGATCCCGCGGCTTGTCCTCCCTGCATCAGTGAGCCCGCCGGCATCCAAGGTCCTCCCGTGCCTGTGTCCACACAGTCAGCATCAGCCGGGCCAAACGGCAAGAAGGACTCCTTTGGGCTGCTATTGATTTAATTTAAACAATGATTCACTCTAGTTACACATTGCTGTTTTTTGAAGGAAAAAAAAAAGATTTTTATTGTCTTTACTCAGTTTCTTTTCCTTGGAGCCTCAGTCATCTTTTGAGAGCAATGAATGCTTGTCTTTCAGAGACCAGATAGGACTCATTTATGAATCTTTTGAAAGCAGATGTTCTTTAAAAGTAGGTCCAACACAATCATTTAATTAGGTAATAATCGACAGTGATCTTAAGAACAGTTAACTCAGCAATGATTGTCACGTAAAGCTCACAACTCTAAGAAATAAATACCTACAAATTGCTGGTTAATAATAAATAAATATTGAACTCTTTTCCAGACATTTTTTTTTCATTTAATTTTCTCAGCATTCCTGACTTAAACAGGAAAGAAACAATTAACAGGCCTTCTTAAAACATTAAAGAAATATAGTGGTTACAGTATTTTGTTGGATGAAGTTGCACGCGCCTATGCCATCTTCAGAGGCTCTTGCCAAGGTGGTTCTCCCACAGGAAACAGTAAGTACATATACAAAATGGAGCAGCGAAAAGTACAGAAAAATACAGATTCATCTACAGCAGGGATTTCGGCAGACTTCAAAATCCCAATAGGTCTTCCTAAGTTTACCAATTCTGAGTTTAATTATGAAAGAAATGATGAGTCTAATACTAGAGGAGTCATAACATGCTGTCTTAAAATCTAGCCTCCGTCTCACTCTGCTATGTACACTTTCCTCAGGTAATCAATAGGCATTGGTTAAGAGGAATCATGGTGTACTAGAAAAAGGAGACCTTTATGTCACACAGATGGTCTCTGAACACCAGATTTATAGTTGGCTTAGTATGCCGGTCAGGCTTCCCTTGTGGCGCAGCTGGTAAAGAATCCACCTGCAATGCGAGAGACCTGGATTTGATCCCTGGGCGGGGAAGATTCCCTGGAGAAGGGACTAGCTACCCACTCCAGTATTCTGGCCTGGAGAAGTCCATGGACTGTATAGTCCATGGGATCGCAAAGAGTTGGACACAACTGAGCGATTTTCATTTTCACGTTATGGCGAGGGTCAGTGATCGGCAGAAAGTCTCACCTTCTGCCTTTTTCCCTATACACTGTTCCAAAACAGATGCTCCAAAGCTTCCTCTTCCTGTCATGGCCCCTTCCTAACATGTATCATCCACTTGTCAAATAACCTATTCTTAATGGACACATTGAAGTTTGGCAGTTTTCAATTTTTGCGTTAAAAAGTTTCTTATTTACTTGAAAGCCTGGGACTAGATTTGAGAATTGCTTCCAGTGACCCAGTCCGTGGCCCTAATGCCTTTTATTGGTGGGATGATGCATGTGGACAGGCGGGGCAGAGGCTGTGTGGACAGTGGCAGTATGCGACAAACAGTCATCAATAATGTGCCTACTTTGAACCAAATGATCACCACAATCAGAAACGTTCATTTCATGAGGAGAGTCCGTGGGGACTGTAACATCAGTACTTTTATGTTGAACTATCAGTTCAGTTGTTCAGTCATGTCCAACTCTTTGCGACCCCATGAACTGCAGCACGCTAGGCTTCCCTGTCCATCACAAACTCCTGGAGCATGCTCAAACTCATGTCCATCGAGTTGATGATGCAATCCAATCATCCTCTGTCATCCTCTTCTCCTCCTGCCCTCAATCTTTCCCAGCATCAGTCTTTTCCAATGAGTCAGTTCTTTGCATTAGGTGGCCAAAGTATTAGAGTTTCAGCTTCAGCATCAGTCCTTCCAATGAATATTTTCTTTAGGATGGACTGGTTGGATCTCCTTGCAGTCCAAGAGACTCGCAAGAGACTTCTCCAACACCACAGTTCAAAAGCATCAGTTCTTTGGCACTCAGCTTTCTGTATAGTCCAACTTTCACATCCATACATGACTACCGGAAAAGCCATAGCTTTGACTACAGACCTTTGTTGGCAAAGTAACGTCTCTGCTTTTTAATATGCTGACTAGGTTGGTCATAGCTTTTCTTCCAAGGAGCAAGCATCTTTTAATTTCATGGCTGCTGTCACCATCTGCAGTGATTTTGGAGCCCAAGAAAATAAAGACTCTCACTGTTTCCATTGTTTCCCCATCTATTTGCCATGAAGTGAAAGGACCAGATGCCATGATCTTAGTTTTTTGAATGTTGAATTTTAAGCCCCAACTTATATTTAAACTATTACTATTAGCCCCTGGTGGGTTTTCCTGCTGGCTCAGCTGGTAAAGAATCTGCCTGCAATGTGGGTACCCAGGTTTGATCCCTGGGTCAGGAAGAGCCCCTGGAGAAGGAAATCACAACCCACTCCAGTATTCTTGCCTGGAGAATTCCATGGACAGAGGAGGCTGGTGGGCTGTCGTCCATGGGATCACAGAGAGTCCGACATCAGTGAGCGACTCACACACACACACGTTAGCCCCTGGTGGTTGAAAGCTAGTTAGAAACTTCAGTCACAGTTTTCCTACCTGACATCACCTCACTGATAACGTACCAAAACTTTTAGTTTTTTTAACAGTATAGATAGCTAATTTAAAATTGTGTAAGAGGACTCTAACAGCTATATGCAAGTAATTACAATGAATAATGGTACTAAAGATTGCATTTGTCAGGCAAGAAATTTTAGGTACTTTGCACATCTGCTGCTTATAAGAAGCACTGTTAGTACTGAATAGATACCCACACGGGTATACTGCATGCGGAGAGTAACTCAGTAAGAGGAGGTACAAAGTATGTGTGAGTCTGTATATGTGAACATTTACACAAAACTACCATTCAAGTTGAAAATCTCCACCATTTAGCTATTTAATATCTTCTCATCTCTGTGGTTTTTGTTTTGCTTTTCAAAATAGGGCATTTATTGTTGGCAATCAAAATTTTTGAAAGATATCAAGAGTGTCATGCAATACAAAACTTCCAAATAAAAACCTTCCTAACTTTAACCCATATCACATTACAAAAAAAATATATATATATATATCTTGGGAAATAGAAGGGTTACACAGGATTCATAGACTCCTAAAATCAGGGGAAAACTAGAGACCATGTGAAACAAATCCCGACATATTAGAATTTAGCCTGTTTTAAAATGTCTGTAACTGATCAAAGCAAATTTACTGTTCTAGTCAATGACAAAACCCAGCCCTAAAGGGATGTACAGTGTGGTCCAAGTTCTTTCCTTGGAGTTGCTGATGTATTTCATGAAAATTATTAGTGTTTTCTTAAAGCCGTTAGTATAAGTGTCATCTTGTGATATTGCTTTGGTTATTTCTTTGCTGCTCAGAGCAAAATTATCTTCTTGTAACAATTAATGGACTAAGGAAAGTTCATAAGTGAAATATATTTTTGTGAATGAGAAGAACTTACAGCTAGAATCAGTGTAATTTTAAAATGAAATTAGGATTTTCTGCTTGCTGCTTTGAAGTACACCTTTTCCTACTCTGCTGTGTTTTATTTACACAAAGCACAACTATTTATTGAGTATATACTAAATACTAGATTCTGTGGGAAATGGAAAGGGGAAAAAGGTAAGTACAAAGGAGACTGATTTTGTTAGTTCTCCAAAGGATGATTTTATTCGTTCTCCCAAGGGTGATAAATTGTAGAGTTATTATATTTTCAGTGTATTTGTTTGCTCTCTTACCCTTCCCCCAGAAAGAGAAGTACTAGTACATAGAACAGTACATATAAATAGTACATAGAATATTACACAAACAGGAGAACCAAAGAAATCAGCACAAAGAGAAAAGGAGCAAGGGGTACAATTAATTCACAAAAGTGAGTAGCATATAATCCTGTTGCGTGTCAAGCGATACACAAAGTCAGACAGGTGACCACTGACGATATTGACCAGTGACAATATCCACATGGATTATTAGACATTTATCCTTTCTCGAGGAGATCCTCAGCTTCTTATACCTTTTGTAATGTGGTCTGAGTTACCAGCAGGAAGATTTTCTTTCAGAAGCTTTGTATTTCATGACATTTTTGATACCAGTGATGTATTAAACAATATCTTCTAGTCCATAGCATCTCTATAATTAATAAATTCAGCAGCAAGTTTCATACAGTTGGTTCTTTTTCTTAAAATAAGTTTTATTTTGTCCTGATAACAAAGGCAGAAGATGTAGAAAATGGAAGAGAATAAAAAGAGCAATAAAGAGTTAATTTTTATTTTCTGACTACAAGCTGAAGTTTAGCTCTGTTGCTATTTTACACAGGTCATCAGCTGAGATGGAAGCAAGTTCTATATTCTCTTAAGAAATCTTGGGAACTTAACTAGGACATGTCCTGGTGTAGAAATAATCAAAGCCTCCATTCAGAGGTTGACCTAGGGAAAATCTGCAGGGAGAGTCAAAAAATCTTCCAAAATCTGTTTTGCACCTTTTAACCATGTGTATAAATGAATGATCAAATCCCTAAAATATATGACATGATGATTAGATGCAGTAATTCTAGAC
>JADEYB020000010.1:3206552-3233144 GCA_015832495.2 Alces alces | reverse complement strand
GTCCATTAAAGGACCCCGACACTACCCCAGAAGTATTTGGCTGCGCTAGTCTTTTACAACACGATGTGAACAGGTTTTCCAGTTCTCATTTTGGACTGTGTGTTGGAATTTGTTAATCCATATTCACACCATTTTCCCACTATACAAACTTTTTTCGGGAGTTGTTTATGATGATTAGTTGGCCACAGTTAAAAGACAGTTGTCTAAACTTAAAAAAAAAAAAAAAAGCAGGTTTTTTTAGAAGACAAACTTTTTCCCCCTTATAAATGCACAATCCCTTACCACCTCAGGCATGCTATAAATGGCTCTTGCCTAAAATCGGCAGAGTGGGAAAGAACACTTTAAAAGAAACAGAGAATTGTCAATTACATTAATGTACTTTAAAAAAGATCAATTTTGGTTCCGTCAATTGTTTTTAAAATCGTGACTTCTGAAATCAAGGTGACCTGTATTAGAACTCTGCTACTATTTACCTGAGAGTTCTTGTTGGAGTAATGTAACTTCTGAATTTCGGATTTGTTATCTCCAAAGTGTAGGGAATGCTGTCTAGACCATGGGTTCTGTGAGAAGTACGCAGCCACCTTAGCGCAGTGCTGGCGTTTAGCAGGTGGGTCCTGCGCAAGGCACAGCCCAGGGCACCGCTCTGGGCCTTCCACAGATGCTTGCTGTTTCACTACGGCTTCACGTTACCCCAGGTTTTCTCTGGGTGTAGTCGCTTTCCAGAGTCTTGTGTTGCTTTCTGCTGCGCAGTGAGGTGGATTGGCCACGTGCTGGGCTGCGCTGAGTCGCTCAGTCGTGTCCGACTCTTTGCGACCCCATGGATGGTGGCCCGCCAGGCTCCTCTGTCCGGAGGGATTCCCCAGGCAGGAATACTGGCGTGGGTTGCCTCCTTGCAGGCAGATTCTTTACCAGCTGAGTGAGAATCATTTATCTGCGTACCTATACCCGCGCCCTCTCGGACCTCCCGTCCCTCTAGTTGAGCGCAGAGCGCCGAGCTGCCCCCGCCCGCTCGGCAGAGCGAGCTGCTGTTTCGCACTGTTTTACCAGCTCCCTGTTTCACACTGGGTGGTGCATACGTGTCCATGCTACTCTGCCCCTCCCCTTCCCCTGCTGGGCTCACAAATCCATTCTATCCATCTGCATATCTATTCCTGCCCTACAAAGAGGTTCTCCCGTACCGTTTTTGCAGTTTCCACGTTACATGTGAATCTGATGTTTCCCTCTTTCTGACTTACTTCATTCTGTATGACTGACTAGGTCCCTCTACATCTCCACAAATGGCCTAATTTCATTCCTTTTATGACTGAGTAATATTCCATTGTGTGGGCCTACCACATCTCCCTTATCCACTACTCTGTTCAGTGAACATTAGTTTCTCTGGCTTCGTCACCCCTCCCACCGTCCCCACACTCTCCAGCTCTCATCCCAATTCCTGCCCTGTCTCTTATTTAACGTGTCTGTACAATAACCTGAGTTTTAGTGGTAACAGTTTCTTCAAATCACATACAGGTTCATTTTAGAGAATTTTATGTAGGCTTCTAAGAATTGCTTCTAAATATCAACCTGCCTCAAATTAATTTACTTGAGCAGTAAAGAGCTAAAGACTTCTGGAATGTGTCCCTCTTCTGTATCCACACCAATTCCTTCACGGTGATTTCAGGCCTTGCAGCTGTATGAGGCCAGTGGGCTGCTCTGCTGCAGACCCTGCACCTCCCTTTCTAAGGATGGAGAGAAAGGGAGGCCCCGGGGACGGGGAGAAACAGACCCTGGGGCGGGCGAGTGGGGCCATGCCAGAGTACCCCAATCCTGCCCCAGGCCCCTGATGCTCAGGCTCCTCAACGCAGCAGCGCCCCGTCGCTTCCAGCAGAGGACTTGGCACCCTCCCGAGGTCTGAGCCAGGTCCAGACTGTCCGACTACTCCAGGCAGGATGAGGTTTTCAGAAGGGGCATCCCACGTTTCAGCACAGGGTCAAGTCTACACATGGGTGTTACCTCACACCATTAGGTGCAGCTTCCCATTCTGAGATACCCTCCTTCTCCCACACCCGCTCCACAATCCCTTAGACCTGCAACCTGCTAGAAATTATGGTACCACCCTCTTCCACCAAGGCTTGGGTTGAGTCATGGATACGCTCACCCCTGAGCTCATAGATCCAGGAAAAACAAAAGACGATTTTTGTTTTGACTTTACTCGATCTTCGCTCTTTAGGAGGAGCACATTACCCTGGGTCTTGCACTTTACCGGTGTGCAAATCTAAGGTTAACCTTGGAACAGCGTTTGTAGATGTTCTTATCCCATCGCCCCCTTTTCTCTCTGTAGCCCATTCCCAACCACTGCGGTATCACGAATGATCACCACCCTTTCTACTTCACATGAGCAAAGAACACTATCTTTCTTTCTTATCCAGAGATTCCAGGTGGATTTGGGATTAGTCCTGCAAACTGTTTGATTCCTTGGCAGCCAGCCTGAGGACACTCCCTGACTTGTTTCTCCTGGACAGACAGACAGACTCCCAGAGATTCTATCCTCTTTAGCCAGCTCTGCTGTCCCTTGGTCTCTGTACACACTGCTCCTCCCTCTGGCCTCATGTAACTTTTATTTCTACATCTCTGTGCTATTCTTTGTGGCTAAGAAACTTGCAAGCTATGACTCCACCTTGGCGAACAGTTAGTGAATAAATTTTTCTGGTCGTATTAAATAGCTTGCAAAAGAAAATCTCTGTTCCAGTAACAATGCAGTATCTACACATTCAATCAGATAGACATGATAAGCCTCTCCTTGATGTTTTCTGTAGCAGGCAGGGCTCCGTAGAAGCTCTGAAATGGAGTTCTTCTTCCCCCCAAGTAAATCTTTCATTTTTATGTGATTCTTTGTCCAAATATGTTCTTTAGGAGGATCACACATTTATTTCTCTTTCTAATAGGAATGCATCCACTTTTTCTTCCTTTAAGCCTAAAAAATATTCTTTAACCTTTCTTCTCTGTTTTGAGAAGGATAAACAACTGTACAGTTTGTTCATACATCAAAGTCCTATCAGTGTATCTCCTATTTGCTAGAAAATTATGGCACATATTTCACACTAAAGATGTATCATAGAATTTGTATTATGGAGTTTAAGCCACGTACTCTTGTTTCTTATTGTTCCGTATTGCACACAGAAGGGTGAAGACAACAAAGGGGAAAGCAAAAGCAAATGTCAGCTCACACCCTTTCAACCATGAGCCTGACCACAGTGCTTATATCTGAATCACAGGAGAGGATTATGAAAACTCACCCAGCTTTTCTCAAACTGAGTCTTGCAAACATACCTGCTTTATAATAAAATAAAAACTGTCTTTTATTAAATGTAACTGAAATGCTTAAGTAGCTTTTAAATCACATCATTTAAACCTATAAGCACTCATAACAGGGCAACCTCTTTTCAGGAGTCTGAACTTACTGATCTTCTTCCTTTGCTGTAACCTCTAAACCTTTTATTGTAGTAACCCTATTTAAAGAGATCATATTCTATCACACTTCTTATGATAAGCATTGTAAGACTAACAGGACATAAGTACTGATGGTCTCGCTTCAGATTATACATTTAAATTTTAAGAGTAGTGTGATATGGTGACCTTGAACTTTTAATGTTTCCTTTCAGGGTGCTTCTTCAGTATGATTTGTTCTGATGTACAAAGTCCTTTACCCATTACTTATTTTCTTCTTCACATTGTTTTAGATCCCTTTCTCTTTCCTTTTTCACACAAAACTTTTCGGTCTAAATCTTTGTTTTGCTTTTCTCTGCTGCTAATACATTGAACTGCATTTTCCTTCTAGAGAGCTGTCCTTCTACATATTACAGCAGGGTATTTTCCAGGCACCATCATTTATACTCTAAGCACCTCCAGTTGGAAAACCCACATCATCTTTAAGAAGTATTAGTCAGTTTGGAGAAACATTTTTACTCCACACCTATTTCTTTTTCTCATTCTATTTAAGTACTGTCACTATTTTTGTTTAGTTTTAATCTTTTCTTTGAATTTACTACTCAGTTGATGACAATCTTCTTCCCAAAAGACTACATCTCAAATCAAGATTTATTTATAAGTCTTCAAAATAGCATTTAAATTATATTCTATCAGCTACTTTTCAGCTAATCCCTTTAATCTGAAAACTTCCCAAATTCAAGTTAGCACAATTAAACGTGGCTTATTAGAGGATGTGGACTTAGAATGTATAATATTGATACCGACTTTCTATAATGTTTTTATACAAATTACTTCATTTATCTCCCACATCTACTCCATGATATAGGCATTATTAACCCTATCAACACCAAGAATGAGTTCTACAATGATTTGCTTGTTCATCTGCAGTGAAATACACTGAAGAGCTGGCACCCAAATCCAGTTCTGATTCCTAACCCTGAATCTGTTCTATGATACATCAAAGCTACAGTTTGACTAAATTCTTATGTATGCACTTTAGTTTCAGACAAATTTGAATAATAATGACCTGAGTATAAACATGTACTTCATATAAAAAGAAATCAATATACTTTATATTTTCCAGTTAACAACTTTCTAGTCTATATTAACTAATTTTTGTTTCTATGCTTATTGAACTTATTTACATTTTCTCAAGCTTTCTCATTTTGTTGGGCTTCCATTAACTTGTGGGTACTGTGCAGCAGTAGGCTTCTCTAGGCTTCTCCCAGCATCCATGTTACATTCATATTCACAAGACTAATCTGAAGGTAGTTGAAAACAGCTACATCTTTCAGATGCAGTCCATGGTAAGACATTTACTGTGGGCTAAAGAAGCATATTTGTGACAGATCCCAAACAGGTTACATTCACCACTTCTGGTCCCATAGCTGCTTGATGTTTGTGATTTGCAAAAAATTCCCACTTTTGGTCCTTAACAGAATTCTTCCAAATATATTGATATGTGGCATGTCTATTTTACCCTCCAACATGGTGATTTTAATAATTTGAAACATTATTGAATAATATTTCTCTAACATGTAATGACTTGCCTGGATAATAACTTTGTCACACATAAATCTAACTAAAAATAATTTTTGTAGTTGTTTGGTGACTTGTTCAATTATTTGGAAACATTTGTTAGTTTAATACCAACACACAGTTGAGTCACTGTCAGATAGATAATACTGGGCTTCACTTTCATATGATAGCCTTTGCAAGATTTTGCTTTTTATTTAATGCCAGGTTAATAATATGCAATCAAAATATAAAAGATAGCACACTATATATATCTATCCAGTTCAAAGAAATTTTGTTGATGATTAGATAATTTTTATGTGATTGTCACACACCAAGAAAAGTTAACGAGCACTCCAAAATTAGATGAATAGAAGAGTCTTCTAGGGACTTTTTTTTTGGATAAGGAAGAAAAGCCTATTCAAATCTGTAAGGGCAAAGAGGGCACTTTGTCAGTAAGAAGCAGAGCTGTTTCGTGGAACCTGAGGCAGAAAAGTGCAGCCGTGCCCTGTAACCGGCTGGGACCACAGAGCAGGCAGGCACGGGGCTCCCCAGGTCTCAGCCTGGCGTTTCCCCTGCATGAAGTGGCCGCTCACTCGAGCTCTGCACTGTTTCCAAGCTGTACGATGTTTGCCTTCCAGATTACCAAGAGGGAATGCGATGGGCCCGCACCAGGGAACACCTTTACCCCTAAGTGATAGTTCAGTGGCCTGATTAAAGATGTTAACTGACATTGTTACTAAGCTTCTCTCAGAACATGCTCTGAAAGGTTTAACACGTGTCATATTTTCTCTTGTCTATTTTGAATATCTTTCAGAAAAAATATGCGCATACTCCGACGACTACTTTCCCAGGTACGTAGAAAACAAGTCATGGATTATGATTCCCAAATACTATGGAAAGTAACTAGTGTTATATTGCTTTATAGGATTGACTTAAGAATGTTTCACTTGGGTTAAAATAAAAGATGAGTTTTAATTACTTTTACTTCCATCTAAAGAGTAATAGTTACGACATTATCTACCCTAGTTATTTACTCTCCCTGAGTCAATGAGAGAGCTGGATGAAAATGAAACTAGTCTGGTATCTACAGAATCCTCGTTAATTTTGGAAGAAGATATCCTAGATTATGATTCAGTTCAGACTGTAAGAATGTAGTATAATTAAATATAGAATTGTGTGGTTCTTAAGAATTCAAGGTGGAAGGAAATCTGGCGATACCTAATACAATTTAAGATATGTATGCACATACACAAGAATGCTTTGTGCTGTGCCATTTTAAGGGTATTGCCAATAAATAACTCTAAATAATATGCAGTTATAGGTGTAACATAATCTCATATTTATTAAGCAAGTTGCAGATAAATTTGTATAATACTTTTTTTAAGAGAAGATTTATGATGTCACAGTAAAGAAGTTTCATTTTCTTAGTATATTCTGACCCAAGTGTGTCATTAAATTGGAAATTTTTCTTTTGGGACAAAAAAAATCTAAATATAGAAACTTTTCTAGAGGACTCTTTAAGACCTTTTTGAAATGGTAAACTGAAAGGTTGAAAATGCCTTTCAAATACATAGAGCTTTCTCATTGGTATAGGGTAACACTGTGAGCTTTTTATTGTCCTCTAAAACGTCCTTTAAAAAATTCTTCTCCATGTGGAAATGTCTCTGGAAGATTCAGATCTGGGCTACAGGCAGACCCACACAATAAAGAAAATCTATATTTTATGATTATTTTTAACATTATATTTTACAACATGAGATAATTTAAGTCATTAGTTCATATCAGGAGTGATTTGCTGACTCAGTTACAACAAAAAAATGTGACAAAAAGAATCCTACATAGCCATGCAGAACTTAATCTGACTATTTTATACTTTTCACTTGAAAGGTAGTTAAGATGCATTGTTACAGAAAGTAATGTGATACAATCATCCTACCAAAGACAGGAATGGTGGTTTTTGAATTAGGATGATAAGAATTCAGAAAGGAAAATTGGTAAAATACCCATCTCAAAGCAAGCAAGCTCTTGGCTGCAGGGAAAATTCAGAAAAAAGGCTGGTTCTTTTATAACATTCATTCCTTCAATAAATATTCATTTAACAAATAAGCATTTGTTAGACAATAGAGATACAAAGGTGAAAAGATGCAGATCCTTCCCTCAAGGATTTAATAATCTGTTATCAACTGTAATAAATCTCCATTTAGGCAGAATTTGAATATACAGTGCAGACTGTATCTATAAAGAGGCTATCTTATTAATTCACAAGTTTGTGTATGTACTTCACAGCTTGTCTATTTCTCTGATTATGTAGTTTGAAAGCCAAAGTCACCTTTATAGGAGAGCACGGAGGCTTCAGGGAAAAAAAAAAAAAAAAACACAAACTATCTCCCGCCATTAAGGCATTAATATTAAAACAGCAAGTGGAAATAAGGGCTATCTTTCTTTCAGTTCAGTTGCTCAGTCATGTCCGACTCTTTGCGACCACATGGACTGTAGCATGCCAGGCCTCCCTGTCCATCACCAACACCCAGAGCTTGTTCAGACTCATGTCCATCGAGTTGGTGATGCCATCCAACCATCTCATCCTCTGTTGTCCCCTTCTTCTCCTGCCTTCAATCTTTCCCAGCATCAGGGTCTTCTCCAATGAGTCAGTTCTTCGCATCAGGTGGCCAAAGTATTGGAATTTCAGCTTCAGCATCAACCCTTCCAATGAATATGCAGGACTGATTTCCTTTAGGATGGATTGGTTGGATCTCCTTGCAATCCAAGGGACTCTCAAGAGAGTTCTCCAACACCACAGTTCAAAAGCATCAATTCTTTGGCACTCAGCTCTCTTTATAATCCAACTCTCACATCCATACATAACCACTGGAAAAACCATAGCTTTGAATAGATGGATCTTTGTTGGCAAAGTAATGTCTCTGCTTTTTAATATGCTGTCTAGGTTGGTCATAACTTTTCTTCCAAGGAGCGAGTGTCTTAATTTCGTGGCTGTAGTCACCATGTGCAGTGATTTTCGAGTCCCCCAAAATAAAGGCTGTCACTGTTCCCATTGTTTCCCCATCTATTTGCCATGAGGTGATGGGACTGGATGCCATGATCTTAGTTTTCTGAATATTGAGCTTTAAGCCAACTTTTTCACTCTCCTCTTTGATTTTCATCAAGAGGCTCTTAGGTAGGACTGACTTCCTTGGCAGTACTGACTCTTCTTAGGTAGGACTTAGGCAGGTATCTCTCTTAGGCAGGGCTAGAGTTGTGGCTGTTTCCGCAGTTCCTTATGTGGTTTGAGGCCAGTAGAAGAGAAGCAAGCTTCCCCCACCCTGGGTTCCCTGCTGCCCTGGCCCCGCTCCTTCTCAGCACTGGTTTGGGTGGGAAGCTAAGCTGGAGGGCAAAGAAATTTGCCTCTCTGATCTTCTCTTCCTTCATTAGTAAGTCAGGAACATGATTACTTAAAGGACAGCAAAGTGTCTACATCTAATAGAAAGTTAAATGCCTGCTTCCTGGTATTTATCCCAGGGCACTTTATTTTTCCTTTAAACGTAATTCTGCACAATTCTTGTCTTATGATCTGTGTTAAGAGGATAATGCAGTGAGAATAACATGGGTTTGAGATCCAAACAGTTCTGGATTTTAATCAAATGCTTGTAATTACTAGGTTTGTAATCTTGGGGAAACGAGCATTTCTGAAGCTGAATTATAACATTATACTACACTTACAGAGAGTAGCTGGTTAAAAAAAAAAAGCTGACTATAGGTCTAAATTAAGGTCTAAGAAAATACCCACCCATTTGGATTATATTTACCCCTTAATTAAAGAAAGCAGTTCAGATAATCAGGAAAGCAGTTCAGGTTTACATTAAGCTTATTATAGCTCCTCAGGTTTCAGGGTCTCTCTCAAGGACTTGGGACAAATTTCTAGCAACTGTTGCATGGTCTCCTCCTGCATGGCACCGAAAGGTGCTTTTATCACAAAACGTATCTCATCTCAGTTATTCTTCTACCAGAAATGATCTCTGGATTTCTAGAGCTCCGCAGGTTGAGGACCGCGCTGCAGTTCCCCTGAGATACTGACTAGGTGCCCTGGAACAGACTTTCGTCTCAGCTGTCATCTCCACCTGTTCCCAGGGCTGAACATCCTGATGATAGTGGAACTCCTGGGTAGCCTGCCCTGGCATCAGATTTCCAAGTGGATACAGAGAAGAGGCTCTCACTATAATCACTGCTGCATCTGGAACCAAAACATCTCCATGTTCTCCAGCCTTCTGTTTGTTTTAACATACAAGTAACCATAATCCAAATTCCAACCCTACGTGAATGCAAGAAGTCCCGTCCTGTGCCCAAGTCTTTGTGAGAATCTCCCGAAATGTACCTACAGGTTCAAGTATCTTCTTCTTGACTGTCTCTGTGCCACTGCTGTGGGTTTCCTTCCCATCTCTTTACAGTTCTTCAAGATGGCAGCACTTTCCAGTCTCCCTTCTCTCAAACTTTGAGGGAAAAAAAACACTTTTTAAGTGTCCTTTAAGTGCTCCAAATCACTGGCAATACAAGCTTCTGTGTTTGACTTTATTAAAAAAAAAACAAGTGGGCATTATTAGAAGAGAGCTTGAACACTGATCAAAATAAAAATTTAGAATTAGATATCATATCTCTGAGACCCCATTAACATCTCTCCTCAGAGGAAACACTGCTGGTTCTTAGCTAACCCTAGCCATACAAAAATTGCTAGGGCTTACAGTTTTCTCCTGGACCAAGTGTCTACCTTTGATGTTCACTCATGCCAAGTTCAGGAAACCCACACTCATGATACAGTCCCTATCAAAGTACAAATTTATCGAGCATATGCGCAGGAACAATTGCTGCAGCAACTTCCCCTTTCCTCTCCTGCGTCGTTGCTTTCTCTTGCTTTCTTTGGTCTGATTCCCATCAGTGTACAAACAGACAGTGACACCTCACATCTTAAAGAAAAACTCGCTTGACACCAGGCTGCCTGTGGTCCCCGCTCCGTTGTTCTGTAGTCTTGACAGGGAAACTTGCAAGTTCCACGTACATTCCGTCCATATTTGCTGGCTTCTTTTCCTCTTCTTTCTTGAACCCACTCTCTTCAGTTCTCTGTCCTCAATAATCCACTGACTCAGCTCCTGTCAGGGGCACCAGTGAAGTATGCGTGGCAAATCTCAGTCTCATTTGTGGTCCGTCTGCAGCATGACACATCGTCATTCTCTGCTTCTGGGGTGTGTGCTAAGTCGCTTCAGTCGTGTCTGACTCTTTGCGACCCCATGGACTGTAGCCCACCAGGCTCCTCTGTGCATGGGGTTCTCCAGGTGAGAAAACGGGAGTGAGTTGCCATGCCCTCCTCTAGGGGATCTTCCCGACCCAGGGATCGAACCCGCGTCTTTTAGGTCTCCTGCACTGACAGATGGGTTTACCACTAGCGCCAGCTTTGAGACACTTGCTTATCCAGGCTCTGAGGCCACCTCCGTTTTAGCTTGCCTCCTCAATACCTGCAGCTCCTTCTCCTCCACTGGCTCCTGAACCTAGATGAGAGCGCCCCGGGCTCACCTAGTGAACCTCTTCTCTATCTACACTCGTGTCATTAGTCATCTCATCCTCTCTCATGGCTTTAAGTAACATTTATACATTGGGCAAAGACCAAACGTTTACCTGCCTACTCAGAGAAAGTGAAGTCACTCAGTCGTGTCCGACTCTGCGACCCCATGGACTGTAGCCTAGCAGGATCCTCTGTCCATGGGATTTTCCAGGCAAGAGTACTGGAGTCGGTTGCCATTTCCTTCTCCAGGGGATCTTCCTGACCCAGGGATCGAACCTGGGTCTCCTGCATTGTAGGCAGACGTTTTACCGTCTGAGCCACCAGGGAAGTCTTTCAAACAAAGTTAATCAAAACCAATGTCTGACAGACCCCCTAAGCTTACTCTTTCCTCAATCTTTCAACTTTCCAGACCCTTAAAATAGTTTTATTTAGTTTTCCAGAAATGTTTTTCATTTTTATTTGGATGTTGAAACCTACATTTATGTCTTAGAACTTGGAAGCTGAAAAAGAACAACATAGGGAATAATTTAATATTTGTTTTTTAAATTAGGAAATTTAAACTCCAGGAATTTATGTTCAAAGTCACCCAGGCAAAAGTAGTGATTTTTTAAAAATTGAACTTATTTAATCTCAAATAATAAAGTATGAGGCATTTTCTTTAAAAGGATTTCACAATAAAAATGATAAAGTATGAATAAGAACTTTAAAAATAGAGATGAGAGAAATTTACGTGAAAGTGGAAAATCTGAACCTTAAAGATGTAGATTGAAGGCAAAAGAAGAGGGCAGCAGAGGATGAGATGGTTGGATGGATGGATGAGATGGTTGATCACTGACTCAATGGACATGCGTTTGAGCAAACTCCAGAAGATGGTGAAGGAGAGGAAAGCCTGGCGTGCTGCAGTCCCTGGGGTTACAAAGAGCTGGGCATGACTCAGTGACTGAACAACACAACAATCACAATATTATTTTAAATTTTGGAGTGTCAGTAAATGTGCTAACTGGTTAGAGGATCATTTCAGACATGTTGAGAACAACAGAGAACGTGATCTGGCCCCAAACTCAGAGCTGCACTAGTCTCTGCGCATATTTATTAATTTACTCTAAATAGTAATGTCTTCAACATAAGACACTGCCAAACATTTGTGCTTGAAGTTTATTAGATATTTGCAATAGGCTGGAGCTATTTGGCATTGCCAACTAAAAATATACTTATTAATTTGTTGGTTAGACTGCTTCTTTATAATAGATTATTTGTGATGATTAATCGTTTGAGAT
The DNA here is from genome assembly GCA_015832495.2 of Alces alces. NCBI lineage: Eukaryota > Metazoa > Chordata > Mammalia > Artiodactyla > Cervidae > Alces > Alces alces. The sequence goes on along the minus strand of JADEYB020000010.1, from coordinate 3,221,333 downwards.
CTGCCTGCAGACACAGGCCACTGAATTATAAATCACGTCCTATTTTCTTCACAGGGAATGAAATGATGTTCATTTTTTGGACATGATTTATCATTTGCAGGTTGTATTTGCTATTCATGTGTGCTGGGAAAATGGATGGATTGTCTTATTAAAAATTCCTTACCTTTTGCTATTTTATTCTCTGCATAGCCAGAGAAAAACCATTAGCAGGGACTTAACTTTGTATCCCAATATGAAGCTGTAGTGAATTACCAACAGAAAGGGTATGAACGAGTTTCTTTGTTATCAAATAAGGCAAATACATACCAGCAACTGGACTTTTCAAATAATTTCATACAGGTATCATTTGATCTTTTTTTAAGGATACACTCTTGATATTTAAGTATACGGTCTTCTTTCAGAAGCATGGGACTATAATATAGGTTTTTCCTTTTGATGCAATTCCCCCCAGCTCTCAGCGATATATAATCTCAAAGTTAAAGCAGTTGCTGCTATTTTATGATATGCCGCTCACTGCCTAAAATGTTCTTCTGTTCCCAGCCTGCTATTGTGACAATAGTAGTTGTCTACTGTAACCCTAACAGGATTATTCAGATGAAGCAACAAGGAAATTTAATCAAACACCAAGAGCAAATAATATTTAGAGCTTTAGGACCAGACTTGCATTACAATCCTAGCACTGTCAGTTACTATGTGTCTTTTGGCAATTTGCCTCTATAGCTTGCAAATTCCTTATGTGCACAAACGGGCAGTTTTGAAAAATGAATCTCCTAGGGTTGTCCTGAGGGGTGAATGAGCACTGGCATGAAGAAAAGCTTCCATGTTTGCTATTTATTGCTGATATTACACATGAGGTTAGGGAAAATATGTTAATCTATCTGAAAAGTGGGAAATAATATTTCTGTAAAATTTCCCTGGGTTTTTTATATAGTGTACGTAAAACAGCACAGTATTTGGGTGTAATAGGTAATCAATCTTTTTACTGCATCTGCCAAGCTGAGTCTACAATATTTCTCTGGCCTCTTATGTTTTAATCACTGTCAATATTTAGTAAGCTGGGTTAGGGCCTGTTCTGAGTGACATTATTGGCAGGCCAACAGGAAGTACAGCGTAGAGTTAAATGCGCAGATAATCCAGGTTCTAATCCCAGCTCTGCCGTTTCCTGGTTCTGTGACCTTCAGCATATTATATAACCAATCTGTGTCTCAGGTTCCTTATCTAAAAGATGGGAATGCTATAGCACCTGTCTGGTTAAATTATTGTGAGAAATATAAAAGGAATGAATATATATATAATGCACTTCAAGTAACTCCTGACACACAGTAAATGCTAAGTAAGAATTTGCTATTATTCACTAAAAGAAGATCCAGAATAGACTTTTCAAATTCACACACACACATGCATGCATACTTGTATTTACTGACTCACTTGCATATCTACCTTGGGTGGTCAAGGCTGGATAAGAATGTGCAATAATTTACCCAATACAGAATATAGCTGAGAAATTATATATGAACTATGTAGATTCTAACAAGGCAAATTATTTCTTTCTTATAGGGAAGATGAGTATGATCTCGAAGAAGCACCAATTTATGGTAACGTAGATAATGTAGCCTTAGGTAAGTTTTATTTTTCCAAAAATTAAATTTACCTATAAATCAATTTCCCCCTCATAATTCCACAAAGAATTTGAGGTACCTTATTTCTTGTCACAATAATATTTAAATATCCCAATGGTAACCATACATTCGAGTATATTTAGCATACCATTTATTATGTATTTTCAAAGCTGCATACTGTAAGTTGTATTGCAACATTCAGTGTGAATCAACATCCTGTTTTTCTATATTCTATTTCACTCTAGTTTGTAGTGAGAATACCGGAAGACTCAATTACCATGAACTCTGACACACACAGATTTCTATGAAATAAAGCTATTTCTAGAACAGAAGATTGCCCAGGGAAACAGTGCTTTATGCTCTGTATACAAAAGCATATCTACAGTGAATAATTTGGAACAAAGAACAGATTCTCTGGTTTCCTTTGTTTTAACTGGTTCTTTTAAAGTAGGGGATCTAGGGTTATACTGATGACAATCAGGGAAGGAGAAGAGCCAAACCATCACTGAGTCACGGGTTATACACCTTTTGTTCTTTAGTAACAAGTACTCTTCAATCCCCAGCATCCTTTATTCCTTGAAACGTCCCACTCCCCCACAACTAAAAAGCCCCTAAGTGTCTCAAAACAAACAGCTGTGATCTGATCCCAGCCCTCTGATGAGAGAAGCTGTCAGACAAGGGCTACCAATTATCTCTATCCTTGCCCTGTAAGTACTTAATTCATGATTGGTGGAGGGTGGGTAGGTGGGTTTAACTCCTGTTAATTGGCGTTCAAACACAGATTCCCAGTATTGGATTAAATTTATCTGAATCTCTATATATCAAGACAGTATGAAATCTCCTAAACACATGAGAATTTTATAGGAGTCAAGAATTTAAATAATCTTTGTCTCCCCCCACCACTGTAAAGTATCCTTTAATCCTCTGCGCTCTGAGGAATCAAAACTATTTTTCAGGAATAGACTATTAAGAATTTTTCTTCCTGTTTCCCTTTGCAGAATTGTGGTACCCACTTAAACTATTTGAGGACTTGAATTTTTGTATCTTGGTAGCTCAAAGCCCACTGTATCTGCAGTCTTCACGAGCAGTGAGCCCAGGTGCCTCTCTTACAGGTTCTGATTTAGTAATTCCACAGGAGGGCTCAGGAATCTCCTATTTAACAAGCCTCCTGGGTGATTCTAACTCATGTTGCCCATGGTTTATGCTTTGAGAAACATTACTCTATGGGCCAGTTCTCTACATTGCTTTTCAGAAAGGGTTGGAGGATTACAAAGTACCTGGTATTATAAACACATCTTTTCCTCTGTGGGGTTGAATTGGTGCAATCAACATTTCTGCAAGATTACTCTCTATCCTACAAGTCATTAGCTCTCCTTCCTCTCCCTTTTAAATAGAGTTTCTGGGGAAAGAAAGGTACGGATGACTCAGTAAGCATCCCCCCCAGAAGCAAATAGGTTCATGTCTGCTGGCCGGTGGACATGGCCAAAACCCCCCAACAACTTAGTATCAGCATTACATACCCCACTGTATACCTCTCAAAACAGCCTGGATGACCTGTCCTGTCACTGATATATGGGACAACAAACATAATCTAAACCCTCTTTTTCAAAAAATGGTATAGGGTTAAAAAGGCCTCTGAGTAAACTATCTTTCTTATGGGAAAAATTACCAGATTTTGCTCATCAGTGTGTGTGCTCTGTGCTTCACACCACCCGCACCCCTGTGATCATACTTAAATGGAAGGGCACAGGCAAGCCTTTCACTCATGGGATCCCCGGGACATATAAATGGTAGTTTGAGCTGAGACCGCCATGTCCTGCGATGGTGTAAAAAGAGTGAGATGATCTCGTCTTTATCCAAGTGACCTTCTTTTGTCTACCTGTTAATACTGTGGGGCAACAGGCTTCTCAGCAGTCTGACCTGCAGAGCACAGTTTGTCCCTCCTTACCTTTGCATGGCCACAAAAATAGACTAATCAAATGACCCTCGCAGGTTTCACATCGATAGCTAAGTGTTGTTTGGGTCATGTATTATGATTTGTGCCAGCATTTAAAAAATTTTTCCATTGTAAATCTCTTTTCAACTCCCCAGAACCAGTGGATGAAAACTGCTACGAACAGATGAAAGCACGACCAGACAGATCTGTGAACAAACTGCAAGACGCCCCACCTTCACAGGTAAGTTTTGTTTTCTGTATCAAGGGCCAGATTCAGCCTCGGTCACAGCACAGCTGCCTGTTTCAAGAGCATAAAGGCAGCACATTCTGATAAACATCAGAAGCAGCCTGTTAGAAATTTTGCATTCTGAACCGCTGTCAAATTCTAGAGCCTAAGCTCTAATGAAAAACTCAGAAGGCAAATAAATCGTTTTCAGAGCTAAACTTAAAGAGTCAAAATTGTGTACAACTACAAAGGCAGTAGATATCAAGGGAAAAGTGGATTCTCTTCTTAAATAATTAAGCTTCTTTTCTTTCAGAGCAAAAAAAAAGTTACATGTATCATAGAAATAATTATGAAAAGTGACACATACAGAATGCTCAGAAGACCTAGATATCAGGAATGGAAGGTGGATGGGGAGAGAAAGACCTTAGTGAAAAGAAATTAACTATAAAAGAACATACTTCTGTTTTATAAGGAAAATGAGCGTAAATTTAATACAAGCTCTATGGCTATTGTCTTATGGCAAGATTTACATGTGGCTTCTGGAGGGTAGGCAGGACTAAAGCATAAGCAGAAATAGAAAAACCCAAGAAGAAATGGGTAGTTTATACTTTTCCTACGCACCTCAGTTCAGCCTCCTCAGACATAAGCGCTACTGTTGAGAATTCTTTGTGTGTGTGTGGTTGAAGTGTTATAGTCTCAGCTGTAATGGTTCTCTCTTCTCCTTCCCTACCCCATCCCTTCTGTTATGTGCTCTCACGCTATTTCCTAGAAACAGGCATAGGACCAGCATTTCCTATGTAGTTGTCATGCGTCAGACTGGTCTTACGTGCTTTATAGGTATTAGCATTTTAGATTCCTATGAGGGAGGCAGCATGATTATGCCCAGTCGACAGAGACAATATAAAACTTGCCCTAGAGACTCAGAAACCAAGTGGGGAAACAGAATCTAAACCTAGTCCCACTGGACAGAAAACCTTTTCCTCCCAAAGATGGGTCAAAACTTGGAAGCTTCCCATTAAGATAGAATTTCCTTTTTCTTTATAGGAGCCTTCTAAAAATCAAATTCTTAATTTTTTTTTTTTTATGAAAACAAGATGTGGTGAGGTTTAAGCAGAATGTAAAGTAACTCTCTCATGGGCAAATCTGCCATGTGACATTCAATTAATTGTTAAATGTATTTTAGATAAAATGTATGAAAAAACTGCTTGTTATAATAGGATTTGCAAAATTCACGGTAATAAAAAGAAAACCTTTTGAGAAAGGTTAAAATATAACTATACCACCTGAAATACAGAGATCCACAACACCTTAGTTATAATAGGACCGAGACTTCTGTTGCTGTTTAATACATGTAAATTAAATAGGCCAGGCTTATTTATGCTGCATCTGGTTTACACTCAAGAGGAAATTGTGCAGTGCCTTAAAGTGTCTTTAAATATATAATTTATGAAATAGCAGACTTTTAAAGACACTTCTAAGGGAATTAGTCTGTATCCTTCTCACAAATTTAATTTCACAAATTAGAAGTAATCTCTACCTTTAAATTAATTTTTATTGGAGTATAGTTGATTTACAATGAAGTGAACCGGCTATGTATGTATATTCACTCTTTTATAGGTTCTATTCCCACATGGATCATTACAAAGTATTGGGTTGAGTTCCCTGTGCTATATATACAGTAGGCTCTTATTAGCTATCTAGTTTACATATAGTAAGCAGTGTGCAAAGATCTAATTTCCCAATTTATCCCACCAGAAGTAATCTCCTTAGATTTGCTCAATTCCATTTTATTAGAGGGCTTTCCTAGTAGCTCAGTTGGTAAAGAATCCGTCTGCAATGCAGGAGGCTGTGGTCTGATTCCTGGGTGGAGAAGATTTCCACTGGAGAAGGAATAGGCTACCCACTCCAGTATTCTTGGGCTGCCCTGCTGGTTCAGCTGGTAAAGAATCCACCTGCAATGTGGGAGACCTGGGTTCGGTCCCTGCGTTGGGAAGATCCCCTGGAGAAGGGAACGGCTACCCACTCCAGTTTTCTGGCCTGGAGAATTCTATGAACTGTGTAGTCCATGGAGTCACAATGACGATTATCATCAAAACACTGCCCAGTTAGCTACTATGGTACTCAGTTACTTTGGTCAGTTACAAAAGCGTGAAGAATCCATAATGCAATGCAAAAAAAGCTTGATGGAGCAAATATTGGAAACAGGAAAAAGCTCCTTGTCCTTTGAAGATGATGTGTACAGTTCAAAAGTTGCAATTTCGATCTATGCTATTAACCAGGAAGAGTCGACTGGGAAATCTAGTGAAAGAATGGATTCATGAGAGTTCCCTAAAAAATTTGAGGGGCACAAATGTGAACTTATTTTTCTCTTATCCTCACATCAAAAGCTCACCTATCCCTCCCTTCCCTCCATGTCAGAAGCATCCTCTCCCCTTTCCAAAGCCAATAGTCCTACTTGGGCTCTTGACTATTTCTTCTACTTCTTTCAAGATCTTACACCTTCAATTATTTGTCTCCATTTCTTTAAATGTTTATTGACTTACAAATATACCCAAATCTCTGCAATATTTAAAAACACAAAACAACAAAACTTTTACTTCAACCTGTTTTTGTCTCTAATTCCTAAACTGGTTTTTACTTTTCTCCAGTTTCCATTTATAGTCACAGATACACATATTTTTTAATCCCTGTCTATATATTTTCTGGGCTTCCCAGGTGACTCAGTGGTAAAGAATTCGCCTGCCAATGCAGGAGACAGGAGACAGGTTTGATCCCTGGGTCAGGAAGATCCCCTGGAGGATGAAATGGCAATTCACTCCAGTATTCTTGCCTGGAAAATTCCACGCACAGGGGAGCCTGGTGGACTACAGTCCATGGGGTCGCAAAGAGTCAGACACAACTGAACATGCATGAGCATGCAACGCACGTATATTTTTCACCCATCTATTCAACTGAAACAATACTTGGTAAATCACAACTGATCATTACATGTACAGCTTGTGGTCTTTTCTCAAGACTCACATTTGCTGAATTCTGCAGGATTTGACCAGTTGTTGACCAAACATTTGGAATGCTTTCAGTAATAAGTACAAAAACTCATTTCAAGCTACATCATAAAAAGGAAATCACTGGATCATGTAACTGAGATATGAGGGTGTCTTGTTTTTGAAATGATTGAATATGAGGGCTCCCCCACTTCTTCGTCACTGACTTTATTCTCCTCTATTACCAACAGGCTCTTCCACTGAGGCTGGGAAAGCCACAGGAGACCCAGATTTTCTTTCTCCCAAATCCAGGGAAAGACATCTTTTCTACTTCTGCACCTGCACCTCAGTCCCTCAAAGGCCATGTAATTGGCTCTGCTGAAGCCATATGCCTACTCTTGGCCCAGCTTCTGTAGATAGGAGGATGGATAGTGTAATTGGTTCCAGCCTGGGTCGAATGCTTATTCCTATGCTGAGATGGGATACAGCATTGTAATTGATAGGCTCTCCAGGACCAGATGGAGGAAAGAAATTTCCTAAAACAAAGTGGAGAATTTATTAAAGAAAGAGAATAGAACAAAGTGCTAGGCAGTCAAAAAAGTTACCCACCCCTTTATATTACTGAATGCCTTTTGGTAATTTTGCTAACTTCACTGACATACTCTCTATCTAGGCAAAAGCAAAGCAGGTCTTAAGGCATGATGTATGTTTAAGAAAGCAGTGAAATGTCCAGTTTGCTTAAAATACAGAGTTTATGTAGGGGAGTACTGGGAATCAAATAGAAGGTGTGAATTATGAGCACAGGAAACCTTGAATGTTATGCTATAAAACTCAGACTCTAGGCTAAAGTTTCGGGGGCAGGATGGTAAAATATAAAAGTTATGCCTTAGGAAGATAATTTGAAAATGGCAATATGAGCTAACTGGCAGAGTATAGAGATACGATGGCAATGATACTAGTTACCTATCTACAATTATCCAGAAGTTATTTTAGAAATAAAGTCAGACCAAAGATAACCAGAGAGGTTGTAAATAGAAACATCCCCCTGCCTGGTAGAGGAGATAAGACTTTTAACTTTTAGCGTGAAAACAAGTGGCAACAGGGAGAAGCTCATCCATGCATCGGGGGGTTGTTAATCCAAATGTTGCTTCTTTACCCAAACCCCACAAATTGATATAACTTTGGCTTACTCTGAATGGTAAACCCTTATTTTTGTTTATTCAAGGGCTGTTCTAAAGTTTTAGCCTACAGCTCTGATAATTATAATACCACCATACCGTGGACCTTATCTTGGTTCGAAAACCAGGTTTGAACTGTGCGGTCTACTTAAACATTGGGTTTTTTCACTAGATGCATACTACAGAGCTATACAGCAAGGGGCTAGTTGAATTTGTGGGTGCGGAACTGTGGATATGGAGGGCAGACTATAAAATTATATGTAATATTAAATTACATATAAATTATATGTATATTCACCTGCTCAAGGGGTTGGCATCCCTCACTCCCACATTGTTCAAGGGTCAACTGTAAATTACCTCCATTTGCTAATAACATTGTAAGATGTGTGTTAAGTCACCGCAGTCATGTCCAACTCGTTGTAAACCTATGGACGTAGCCCACCAGGCTCCTCTAGCCATGGAATTCTCCTGGCAAGAATACTGGAATGGGTTGCTTGCCCTCCTCCAGGGGATCTTCCCACCCAACATTCTAAGATAGGTATTCTCATTTGATAGCCAGAGGTTAAAAATATTGATAATTTTTTTTAAAAAATGCCCAAGGTCCCGTGATCAGAATGTCACAGCTGGAATTCAATCCTAAAACTTTCAAACACCAAATTCAAGATCTTGTCTTCAGGCTTATTGCTTTCTGCAAGTTTCTCTAGTCTCCTGCCCTTCTTAATCTAGTACTGACCCAGCTTTAGACCAGAGAGGACCACAAGGCTTTCTTGGATGCAAATGAATCCAAGACCAACCTAAAGGAGTGCAAAGAGGATCTGGGGACAGGTACGCAGGAAGGAAGTAATAGGGGAAAATGGGAAATGCAACTCTTGCCAAATGCTGGTCATATAAACGGTTGTTGGTGGTTGTTTAGTTGCCAAGCCACGTCCAACCATTGCAAGCCCATGGACTGTAGCCTGCCACATTCCTCTGTCCATGGGATTTCCCAGGCAAGAATACTAGAGTGGGTTGTCATTCCCTTCTCCAGGGGATCTTCCCAACCCAGGAATCAAACCTGGGTCTCCTGCATTGAAAGTATCTTCTTTCCTGACTGAGCCATCAGGGAAGCCCCAATAATATAAATAAACCCTGTTAACCTTATACTTCTGAGTCTCAAATGTAGAGAAAGTAGAGACTTTTGTGGGTATCAAATAGCCAGTTATTAAACATATGTAGAGCATATTTGATTGGTTATATTCCTTCCTGTCATGCTTTGCTCCCAGTTTAACAAATCAGAGTTTTGTTACTTGGTAGGTGAAGTACAGGGCAGTCACTCCCTGAGGTGAATGCAGGGGGAGAAAATGGTTAAAAAATCCATCTAAAAAGTTCACACGTATTCCGAGTATAAGAAGGAAAACTGTTTTCTTTTAAGCATTTTCCACTCCCAAATCTTGAATTTACGATTTGTAGTTATCACTCTACTTGACAAATTTGGCGAATAAGGCCGTGAAGACCAGAAAACAAACTTGTGTGTTTTTGGTAGGCTTTAGAGGTTCCCAGAGGTCAAAGTTAAAGAATGGCTAACAGTGAAAACTTACCATGCCTTTCTCTTTCAGCAAACTGAAGCAAGGATGTGCTATGCCTCACTAGATCACAACAATGAGGGGAAGCGAAGAAAGCCCAAGAAACAGAAAACTCATTTGTCAGACAAGGATGGAGAGGGGCAGATGCATGCAATGGATATCAGCCTTTCTAAGACCACTTTGGTGGACAGTTTCCCACCAGAAAGTGAGGCAATGGAGGAAAACATTCATGATGATCCCATCAGGCTGTTTGGATTGATTCGTGCACAGAAGGAAAGCTTACACTCACTGGACTATGATCTGGCTCAGTGAACGGGCTCTTGCTGTACGCGTTTGTCAAAGAAATGAAGACCCATTCGACACAGCATGGCTTGTCAGGGTGACGATCTGATGGTCTGTTGGTGGATGGTCGCGTACCTTTTATCCAGAAGTTATGTTATGCACACCAAATGGGATACCATACACATTAGCTATTTAGTTATTTGAATTCACTTAAAAAATGCCTATGTAGTCAAATGTGAATAAAATAAAGTTTGCAGATTGATCCCGATAGAAGCTATAACTTCGGAACAATGCTCAGTGATATAAACCTGCCCCGAAAAAAGGTTTTAAGCATATGTTCTTGATCATGTTGAAAGAAGTCAATATTTTTTTTTAAAGTTCTCCTTTCTGAATGTGAAATACCCCATAATTGGAGGAAATTTCTGATTGAAAGGCATAGGAGGCATTTAAACTTATTTCTAAGAGTAGAGGGGTAGGCTTCTTTTAATATTTCCCACAAATGGAAATTTTAGTTCTAGAAATTATAAAAATTAATGCATACTCCTTATAACAGTAAATAGTATCAAAAATAATTTAGATATTCCACTAGCCAGAGATAATTGCTGGGATCAACTTTCTATATATTCTTTTAGATATTTTTCTCAGCGTGACCATACATATATAGGCCCACTAGTTTTTTTTTTTAAACCAAAAAAGGGGGAATGATGATTGTACACATATTATTTAAACTTTTTTCACTTAATATATCATAAATTTCTTTCCACTGTTATTTTTAACTATAGTTAATAATTTTAATTTAATGACTGCAGAGTATTTCATTGATGATTGTACCAAAACTTAAATAATTTTGAAGTACATTTAGCTCATTTCCAATCTCTGGATTTTTGCTTTTACAAATAACATTTTAATGAGAATCCGTCTTTGCACATGTTTGGTACTTGTCTGACTTTCTTGTGGCTGAATGTCTAGGAAAAGGATTGCTGCTTTAAAAGGTGTGCATTGTATAAGGCTCTATAGATTATATTTCTGAAAGGCTAAGAGTTAGGTCAAAGTGTGTGCCCTGTTTAAACGCTAATAAGTGCTCTTAAATTGCTCTCCAAAAATTTTTTTCTAAAATGCTTTCTATCTTGCTCCATTTGGAGTAGACAATTGGGTCAAAATCACTGAACAAAAACATTATACGTGACAGCTATTGCTCCTGCCCTCTGACCAGAGCTTAGAAGATTTTAGTGACTCTTCAATTATCTGTGGAGCTCCCATGGCAGTTGATGCCATAAGTTAAACAATGATGATGGAGACAGGCTCTGCACCCATTGAACTAGGCTAGGATAGAAGATGAGTATTAGGTTAAAGAAAAGTGTGAAGTGAAGTTGCTCAGTCATGTCCGACTCTCTGCAACCCCATGGACTGTAGCTTACCAGAATTCTCCATCTGTGGGATTCTCCAGGCAAGAATACTGGAGTGGGTTGCCATTTCCTTCTCCATGAGATCTTCGCAACCCAGGGATCGAACCCGGGTCTCCCACATTGCAGGCAGACGCTTTACCATCTGAGCCACCAGGGAAGCTCAAAGAAAAGTGTAGCTACTAGCAAAAAAAAAAAAAAATACTATTAAGAAAAAACAATGAGAGATAACAACAGCGAGAGGGCATCTCTGAAGGAAGTCTTAGTTCTGAGAACTGAACAATGAGAAAGAACCACCCACATAGAGGAAGGAAGAGCACATTTTGTGTAAAACTTCTATCCCTATTTGGAAGTGCCTACTTCTATCAATAATTATTTTCCATTATGAATCTGTAGAAAATTGAATGCTGATTACAAAATATTTCAAGGTGTCCACAATGCCATAGAAAAGGCAAGAAATATTAGTATCTAAGGTCAGAAGAAGTCAGGTTTCTGATTCCAAAGAACCAAAATGGAGTTAATAATACATATTGACTTTGTGTTTAATGTTTAATTTAAAATAAAATTTTTGCTATGTTTATGTTGTTACATGTTTATATATTACTATAACTCAATAAAAATAAAGTTAGATTGTGTTTACGGCAGCTATTTTTTCCTGTAACTATGCCACAGGATTCACTTGTATTATTTACCTGGCATCTAGAAATATTTGAATTTTTTGCCTCTGGTTTATATCATTTGAATTCCAAAATATTTTAAAGTTTTGTGTACCAGATATATCTGATGCCCATTAGGAAGATTTTTAGCTACAAATTTAAATTCTTTAATAAATACAGGGCTCTTTAAGTTACCTATTTCTTATTGTGTGATCTTGGTGAACGTGTCTTTTGGGGAATTTGTTAAATTTATCGGAATTAAATTGCTCAAATACTCTCTATTATTCTTTTAATATCTGTAGAATTTGTAGTGACTTTTCTTTTATACTGATAATTTGCTTATTTTTACCCATCTAGAGGTTTGTTAATTTTGATTCCCTGAAAAAGTCATTGTTCAATTTTCTATTGTTTTTACATTTTCTGTTTCATTGACTTACCCTCTGATCTATATTATATCCTTCCTTCTATTTTATGTTTTTTTTAAAAAAAACATTTTAAGGTGGAAACTGAGGTCATTAATATAAAACTTTCTTAATCTAAAGTAGGCAGTCTCATAAATGTCCCCTTTCTAAAATATTGTTTTGCTATATCCCACAAATTTTTATCTGTTTTCATACTCATTCATTTCAAATACTTTCAATTTCCCTTTTGATTTCTTTAACCAATGGGTTACTTATCAATGTATTTTATAGTTTCCAAATATTTGAGGATTTTCCAGATACTTCTGTTTTTGACTCCTAAATTAATTCTATTGTGGTCATAGAACATATGACTTGAATCCTTTATATTTATTGAGGCTTTACTGTCAGAATATAGTCTATCTTGGTGGATAACGGTGTGCACTTGAAAAATGTATATTCTATTGTTGATAGAGTGTTCTCTAAGTGTCAATTAGGTCAATTTGGTTGATAGAGGTTTTCAAGTCTTCAAGGTGGCACTAGTGGTAAAGAATCCCCCTGCCAATGCAGAAGACACAGGAGACGTGAGTTCAATCCCTGGGTCAGGAAGACCCCCTGGAGGCGGCCATGGCATCCGACTCTAGCATACTTGCTGGGAGAATCTCGTGGACAGAGGAGCCTGGTGGGCTACAGATGGTGAGGTGGCAAACAGCTGGACACAACCGCAGTGAATGAGCATGCACACACATGCGTATCCTCACTGATCTTCCTGTGCGTTCTATCAGTTACTGAGATCTGACTGGGTCTGTACATTTGTCTCTTTCTCTGTACCATTCTGTCAGTTATCGCTTCATGTTTTTTCAAGCTCTATTATTATTAGGGCATACATGTTCAGAGCGTTATTTTGAGATGAATTTAATCTTCATCATTATGAAATAACCATCTTCATCCTTGGTAGTATTGTTTTCTCTGCAATCTACTGTGTCTAATATTAATATTGTTATTCTAGCTCTTTTGATCAATGTTAGCATGATATATCTTTGTATACCTTTTCAACCTAGTTATATCTTTTATACCTAAAGGGCACTTTTTGTGGGCCACATATAGTTTTCCTTTTTTAAAAAATCCGGTCTGAAAATCTATCAAATTGGGCATTTATTTTCATTTAGTGCAGTTATTGATATTATTGGGTTCAAAGCAACATTTTTGATATGTTTATTTGTCCAACTTGTTCTAGTTTTCTTCTTTTTATGACATCTTCTAGATTATATCAGTATTTTATGATTCTGTTTTATTTTCATGGCTGGATTGTTATAAATCTGTTATTTTAGTATTACGTATCATTATAAACTTTCACATTTCAGCTGAAAAAATGTAAAGAAAACAGAGAACATTTTGACTCAAAAAACAGATGAATTCCACAGTCTTAAGATTTTTACTGGAAATGTCTTAAGGTTCCAAAAAGTTCAACTCAAATCTCAAGAGCAGGAGGAGTAACTAATTTTCCTTTGGTATTAAAGGACTTATTTCTAGCAGATTAAAGGCAGTATGATTAGTTTTGACATATACTTAAATCTCTGAGGTTTTGCCTTCATGTGATAAAAAGAATTGATAATTTATATTAAGACAGTGAAAAATAAGAACATTAAAGTTTACAGAAGATAATAAGACAACTTCAACAGATGCACTAGTAATGATGCGTGTGTTCCTTTAACCTCTTAGAAGAAGCCACCCTGCCTACTCACAGCGTCTACTAAGTCATGGTTGACTATACCTGAAGTGGTACCTGAATCAGGATAGCTGTCTGATGTATAGACTGGTGTAGAAGATTCAGTGGGGGCAGAGCCAACAGGATGCTACTAAAGACAATTTGGTGCTTGGTAAACAACCGGGGAGTTGGTGATGGACAGGGAGGCCTGGCGTGCTGCGATTCATGGGGTCGCAAGGAGTCGGACACGACTGAGCGACTGGACTGAACTGAAGCAAAGCACAGTTGCCAGGGGGCAGAAACCAAGAGTAAACACAAGAAGATTGTTGCTAAAGAATGGAATTCAAGACTGATCAATCAGAGAATCATAACAACTCTAATTTATTAAGAGCTTACCAAGTGCAAGACACTGGGCTAAGTACTTATCTACATACCTAATTTAACCATGTAACACCCTAAAAGATGGATGCTATTATCATCTTACATATGAGAAAACCAAGGCTGATAAACATTAACTTGCCCAATATCTCTCAAATATATTATAGATTCAGAATTTAAATAGCAGTCCAAGTGCAGAACTGGATAAGTTGAGAATTTGATCCCTTCAGTTAGTTAGAAGCACCTTAGGCCCAAGTTTTGGATTCTCCCTACATCCTACCTATTTAATCATAATCATCTCTACTTTAAATATCCTCGGTTTCTCCAGAATTGAAAGAGACATGTGTATCCCAATGTTCATTGCAGCACTGTTTATAATAGCCAGGACATGGAAGCAACCTAGATGCCCATCAGCAGACGAATGGATAAGGAAGCTGTGGTACATATACAC
>JADEYB020000010.1:3123573-3182776 GCA_015832495.2 Alces alces | reverse complement strand
TACGCACATGCAGATTAATATGGTAAAGAAAATATGAGACGGAAATGTCCCGGGCATGCTGCCAGACTCAGTCCCAGGACGCACACCTCCTTGGATTGTGCGTCCCCTTCCCCGAACCTTGTTACGGGTGGACGTCTTTCCTGGAGCCGCTCCCGACAGGTGGGCATTTAGGGGGCGTGTTCAAAGGGCAGATATATGTGTCTGTCTTACTCCTGGGGCCCCCTATTTGGTGTTGGCTGTGAAATGTCCCTGGAAGCAGGCTCTGAACCAGGCCCTGGATCTGAATCACTCTGAGAGTGGCGTTGAAGGTTTCTGAGACAGAACAGGGGGAGGACTCCTAAGAGAAACAGGTCAACAGCGACAGGCAGCAGGAGCGAAGGTGCTGGCAGGACCTCTTGCTCAGACCATACGAAAGACTCCCTCTAGAGACGTGGAGGGGCTTCCAAAAACACTCCAGACTGAATTTCACACAGTCTTAACAACTGAAGGGATGAAGCCAGAATCAATTTGATTCTCACAATAAAAGCAATTTAACTTTTGCTTCAGAGTCTGATCTACTCAGACACACCAACCCAAATGAACAGGGTTTCCCTTGAAGAAATAAATCACACCACTACAGCCAGAGAAAAGGCGGAACTTTCAACGCCTTTGTTTAATAATTGTCCTTGCCTCAGATGGCCCTGACAGTAGGTGTACTAAATGCTAACAAAGCAATATCGTAAAATTGACTTTTTAAATGTTAACACTTTTGTGTCCTGATCATTTTATTTGGCTGCTGCTTATTAGTATAAAGCTGTACAAAAGTGATACAAATTTCTGTCTTGACAATTTTATTGGCCTTACTTTCTATCTAGGATAATTAAACAATGATAATTGGGCAAATGAAGATGAAAAAAGCATGGTAATCACTCGTCATTCTAATGTCATCAGAAGATAATTCATGTAAGCTCAGACATGCTGCTATTTAACCTACCTCCTTTCAATTTGGATAATGTTGCATTCTAATCAGAGGAACTAAAGCTTACTCAATTATAAAGGAGTGTTCCATAAGGTAGGTGAGCAGAAGCAGCTATCTGTATGTGCATTTTGCTTAATAGCACCTGCTTATGTGTCACCAGCAAAAGGCAAACTCTGAGTCTACTTTCAAAGTCAATTGGTTGTTGAGTGAAAAGTAAACAAATGTTGGCTTAATAATCTTGTGTGCAATAAGGAAAAGATTCTGAAGTGAAGACAAAAGTCTCTGTTAATTTGAAACTAGCCCCATTTCTCCAAAACTAAAACATACTCATTAAATCATTCCATTGGTTTCTTTGGGCTTTAATAATTTCATCATGATTTATTCATAATAGCTTTTTCCTTTCATCATTAGATATGGCAGTGAGGAAGAAGCCCACCAAACAGCGTAATAACCAATAGCTGTTGGAGGTGATAGAAATTTCCTGGGAAAGAAAGTATGTTTAATATTTTTTTCTCATCTTTTTGTTGTGTTTTGAAAGCTGCTTGTCACAGAACAGTTTGTATATGAAGTATTTTCATATCACATAAAATGTGAGAGATTTTACACTGAGCCTAATTATGCCCTGTGTGTTGGAAACAGTTTTTGCCCCAGTAGAGCCAGAACAGAATTCTTAACCAAAAATTCCAAATCCACACTGACTCTAGACTGCCGTCCCTTACCTATCATGCTTCTCAGCACTTAGTTCTGACACTTCTACTTTATTTATGTATGCTTCCAAAGAGCTCAGAGAGCTCAGAAAAGCACTGCAGTGAAGCCATAAGATCTGAAACAAGGCACCCCCCTCCCCCAATAACTCTCAAGGGTCTTGCGGGATCCCTCCAGGATATACTGCAAAGCGAAGAGTGTTGTCACTTTTCTGACAATGCATAAACTCAAGAGGAAAGCCTTCTTCTGTTTGTTTCGTATTGAAATTCAATTTCCTTTCAAAAATAAAAGTTGAGTCAAATCAAACTATTTGTTATTTCTTACACATAGATTCCTAAGTTCTTCAAGGGGCAAAGTCCTCTACCAGACAGAATGTCGAAAAGGTCAGACAGCTCTTTGATAAATGCAGAATCATAATCTGGTTTCCTTTTCTCTAATGTCTGGGCTAACCAGTACACAGGTATCATAGTCAAGGAAAGAATTTAAGGATTTTAAATTTGTACAACTTTTTGCAAATCGACAGAGTGATTCTGCATATGAGAAAAGAATCTACTCTTCTCTGGGCCTCTGCCTTGCCCACATGCTGCTTTTGAGAGAACTGCCCAAAGCAATCTTTCCAGCTCAGGTGGTCACATGCTATACCATTTGACCCACAACTGACTCAAGGGTAGGCCCTGGCCACTAACCTATAATGTGATCTAAGGATTTTTTTCAAGCTACGGTATGATGACAATATCACTGGACTGAAGTCAATCTTGTTATTCTTTTAGGCTTCTAATTACTGAAAAAAATTTGTAGTGGGTCTAGAATGAGACAGACAATAAGAAACAGAGGGAGGGTCTGAGCGACATGGGGTAGAACGTGAGAACATAGATCTATACATAAGCACTCTAAAGGAAGATTTACTCGAATTCCTTTTGTATCACCAGAGTTCCCATCAATCGGAACATTAGAGCAATTTGCTGTGCCATGAAGATATTTGTCTCATTGAAACTTGGACACATAGGGCATTCATTCATTCAGCAGCTATGTATCAAGCACTTAGTATATGCTAGGCACTGCTCTTGATGTGGACAACGCAGCAAAGAGCAGACAAGACACCGTGTCCCTCGTGGGGCTTATATTTTATTGGGGAGAGGCAGAGAATAAACAAATTAGTAAACTGTCTGATCTATTAGAAGGAAAACTGCGGAGAAAATAGAGCAAAAAGAGGGGTGTAATGGGGAGAGGAAGGGATGGGTAGTTACAGTTTTCAGTGTGGTAGTCAAGAAAGCCCTAAGAAGGTAACAACTGGGATTTGCAGGAGGTGAAAGAGCTACTCATGAGGATGGATGGGACAAGAATGTTCCCAATGAAAGAAACTGTGTCCAGCATGTGAGCAGTCTAGCTGTGATGGCAACTGTGGCAGGGAGAACAGGAGGAAAGGAGTCAGAGGTAAATGGAGGGGGAGGGAAGGAGAAGGCATGGGGCCGTGGAGGCCACTGAAGTTTGGCTTTGGTTACAGGGAACCCTTGAAAGATTTTGAGCACAGTGATTAGTCTATGTTTTAATAGCGTCTCCCCAGTTGCTCTATTAGATTTAATAGTAGGCAGTCAAGGGGAGAGTAACCTTGAGATAACTGCAGTAATTCTGATGGGAGATGATGCTTTGAGCCACAGCGGCAGCAGCAATGAAGAGTGCTTGGATTCTGAGTGTGTATTTTGAGAGTGTTCATGTTCCTTTCTGAGTTTTTTAGATCCTTCTATGTATGAAGCTCAAGAAAGCATTTGTTGAATGAAAATGCACTAATTGAAAAAAATGACATCTGCTTCCAGGAAGACGGAATATAAATAATTCTCCTATTTCTCCCACTAAGTACAACGCAAACCCCTGAGCGTGATATAAGACAAACAGAAGAACTTGAGGGAAGCAGCAAACCGTCTGGAAACCTAGCTTCCCAAGAAAGAGAGTCATAAGTTCTCTGGGTTTCTCTTTACCCCGTCCGTCCCATGTTATTGATCAGTCACCAAGTTGTATTCAGCTCTTTGCTACCCCATGGGCTGCAAAACTCCAGGCCTTCCTGCCCCTCACCATCTCCCGGAATTTGCCTATTTGGAACTAAAGAAGATGAGCAACCTGAAAATGCCAATGAGCTCAAACAAACGAAAAATTTTCCTCTCTTCAGCTAAAGGGCCAGGAAAGAGGCCACCTAACAAAACAAAAAAACTTTTAGACAATAACTGCTCAGCTCCGGTCAAATACCATAGAGAAAGCTGCAGCCCCACCTCCAAGCCTGCAAGCAAAGCCTGAGTAAGAAGCCTAGACTTCCACACTCACGATGCTGTAAAGAGATATTCCTGAATCCCTACTAGGGTGGTGCCACAGAAAAGGAGGAAAAAGCCAGAGCCAAAAAAGTACTTGAAGAAAACGTGGCTAAAAATTTCCCAAATTTAGTAAGACACACATCTACATGATCAAAAAAATGGACCAAACCTCAAACAGGATAAACCCAAAGACATTCATGTCATTAATGTGTGTTGAATTTTGTCAAATGTCTTCTCTGCATCAATTGATACCATCATGTGATCATATGATCATTTTTCTTCAGTCCCTTAAGAGGGTGAATGATTGATTTTTTTTTTTAAACACTGGACAAGTGTCACCCCTGAAGTAAACTATGCTTGGTGGTCATGGTTTATAATTTTTTTACTATATTGCCAAACTCTATTGGTTAATATTTTACCAAGGTTTTTGTTTCTGTATTCATGAGGGAAATAAAGATCTCTGCAATATTTTTAGATATAAAAAAGTATACTCTAAAATTTATACAAAATTAAATATTTCTACAGCTATTAATATAGTTGGAACAATTTTGGAAAAGATAAAGGGACTGTAATCAGTCTACTTAATTTCAAGACATATAGGTTACTCAAATAGACTCATATATAAGGAACCCAAAATATATCCAAGTATTTTTTTTACAAAGTTGTAAAAAGCAATTCAGTACAGGAAACAGAGTCATTTCAATTAAACATGCCAGAGCAAACAGACATCTGTAGGCACCAAGATGAACTTTGACTCAAATCTCATCGTACCTAAAATTAATTCAAAACAGATAAGACTTAAATGTCAAATACTATAAACCATTAGAAAAAAAAACCATAGGAGAAA
This sequence comes from Alces alces, assembly GCA_015832495.2. Taxonomy (NCBI): domain Eukaryota; kingdom Metazoa; phylum Chordata; class Mammalia; order Artiodactyla; family Cervidae; genus Alces; species Alces alces. The sequence continues at coordinate 3,177,963 of JADEYB020000010.1, read as the reverse complement.
ATGTTTAGGCTCTAGAGTTAATCAAAGAATTCTTCAATAACACCAAAAGTACTGATCATAAAAGGAAAAATTGATAAAACTAATTTATCAAATTAAAAACTTTGGACTATGAAAGCTCCTATTAAAAAGAAATAGTCTACAAAGTGTTTGTAAAACACACATGACAAAAGATGAATATCTGGAATAAAGAACGCTCAAAATTCAACTATTAAAAAAAATCCAGTTGGAAAATAGGCAGAAGACATTCCACTAAATAGTTTATACAGATGACAAATAAGCACACGAAAAGCGTGCTCACCCATTAACCATCAGGAAGTGGGTCCTCTCAGGGACTGCTGCCTGGCGCCTTAAAGCGGAGCCTGACATTGCTCCGCACCCCGCGGCGGGTGCTGAGGGGTCTCCCCGGCATTCCAAGCACCACGCTGTGGTCGCTGCCGCCTCTGGCGGGCGCCGTGATGCCCTTGCTAGGACTGTAGGGCTTTGTTAACTCATTCTTGGTGCCGGCTCGGCCCTACCAGGGCTACGCCACGCCCTCCGTGGCCAGGGCCTGCTGTGTAGACCTCAGGGCCCGGGTCCGGCCCGCCTGGCGGGCACAGCCCCGGGAGGACGGAGACCGGGCATGGAGCCGTGCTCCTCCTGGGCCTCTCGAGGACCGGCACGCGCCCAGGGGACCGGGCTGGGGCGGGGCAGGAGGGGCTGCTTCTCACCGCCTGTCCCGTCCTTTTGGTGTGATGTTTCACACATCCTTCGGCCGGACAACTTACATGCTAATTGCCTTAAATAAATGAATAAATCTAGTCCATTAGAAAAGGGGAAAAAATATAATAAGATATTACTACATACCAGAATGGCTTAGTAAAAACTAGTGGCAAACTTGTGGGAAAACTGGATTACTCACGTGTTGCTGGTGGGAATGTAAAATGGGACAGCTACTCTGGAAAACAATACGGCAATTCCTTAAAAAAAAAAAAAAAAAAGAATTACTGTATGACCCAACAGTCGCTTTTGGACATTTATCCTAGACCTGTGTGTAAATGTTTATAGCTTGTAGCTTTATTACATAATCTTTTAGAACCAGAAACAACTCAGATGGTGAAAACAAACTGTCATCTATCCATACTCTGGAAGGTAGGTGCTGTCTCTTCAGTACTGTCCGACTCTGCAACGCTATGGACTGTAGCCCGCCAGGTTCCTCTGTCCATGGGATTTCCCAGGCAAGAACACTGGAGTGGGTTATCAGTTCCTTCTCCAGGAGGTCTTCCTGACCCAGGGATCGAACCTGGGTCTCCTGCATTGCAGGCAGATTCTTTATCACTGAGCCACCAAGAGAGTCCTCGGCAATACAAAGGAAACAATTACTGACAGACACAACGACCTGAATGCATCCCCAGAGAATTATGGTGAGCTTAAAAAGCCAGCTCAAAAGTGTTACACATATGGTTTCATTTGTATTATTCTTGAAATACTGAATTTAAAGAAATGAATGTCAGTGGTTACTGGAGTTCGGGGGAATGGAGGGACGAGGAAAGAAGATGGGGCTGTGAAAGTGCAAGGTGAGACATCCCGCAGCCAGCAGGTATCTGTACCTTGACTCTCTCAGCGTCAGTGTCTTGGTGTGATGTTACACTACGGTTGTACAAGATGTTACCATTAAGGAAATTGAGTAATGGAACAGAAAAAGTTGCACTTTTTTCTTACAACTGCATGCGAATCTACAATTATCTAGAAATAAAAGTTTAACCAAAAACCAGTTGCTATGTGAAAATCAATATGGAAACATAAAATATGGTATCCAATCTGATTCCAAGGTTTGAGAAGTTATGCTGTGCCCGCACAAGTAGTGACTGATTAAGATAAAATTAAAATATTTCCTTCCAGAGAATTTTATTTTCTTGCAGATAACATTAACAGCAAATCTACGTAATTTCACCTCCATGTACTTTTACAGCAATTCAACCACACATCCTTCAAAGAAACAAGGAAAGGCAGTGATATGAGCCCCTTCCAAGATCTCAAAAGCTATTCTGAAAGGGTAATGAAAACTTTACATCCACTGAATAATTGAATTACCATTGTTTGTTTGTAAAACGCTGAGTTGAATTGTCCTTGCTTTCTTTCACAGTGCTTCTCAAGACTTGCGGTTTTATGTTCCTAATGTCATTTATTTGGTTAATAACTCCTACTGGCATGGAATCTCAGAGAAGCCATGGTCCATGTCTGGTTTTATTGCCTCTCATCTGTAGTCTCTCTGAGTCCAACAGACAAGAGGTCTACAATAGATATTTCATGAATTAAACAAATGAATATCTCTTTCTGTTTCTGCCCATTTCATCAATTCTACTCTCCTAGAAGCAAAGAGCTGCATGGACTTATCTTTCTATCTGGAGAATTCCCTGGGCAGTAGGCTCAGTGGGGGCTGTGGTTAGATAAGTGTAGATGCAACTTCATTTCAGCTCATACATTTAAGGGCCATCCAGCCCTACCTGGGGCGATGGCTGCTGCTCCTGCCTTCTAAAGAAGTGGTTGAAAAAAATGAAACAAAGGGATGTGTAGAAAAGGGAACCCTCGTTCACTGTTGGTGGGATTGTAAATGAGTACAGCCACTATGAGAAACAGCATGGAGGCTCCTCAAAATTAAAAACACTGTATGATTCAGCATTCAATTCTGTATGTTGGCTTATAATAAAAAACTAATTTGAAAAGATATATACGCCCCAATGTTCATTGCTGTATTATTAACAATAACCAAGATAAGTAAGCAACCTGTGTCTGTTGATATTAATAAAAAATGTGTGTGTGTGTATGTATGTATATATATATACACACACACACAGCTGATCCTAGAATCTCATGAGGGTTAAGGGTCCTGACCCTAACTTCAGTTGTCCCTCAGTATTTTTGGTTCTATATCCACATATTTAGTCAACCATAGATTGCTAAATGCATACTTCAGTACTGCACAATGAAAAAAGTGTCTAAGTGGATTTGCACAGTTCTAACCCATATTGTTCAAGGATCCATAGTACAGTGGAGTATTACCCAGCCATTAAGAAAAGAAATCTTACCATTTGTGACAACATGGTAGATCAAGAGGGTTTTATACTAAGTGAAACAAGTCAAAGACAAATCCCATGTGATTTCACTTAAGCAGAATCTAAAAAAAGAAAACAAATATAGAGAACACAGATATAGAGAACAAATAGGTGCTTCCCAGAGGGGAGGGTGGTGGGGGTTTGGGAGAAATAGGTGAAGGAGATTAAGAGGCACAGACCTTCAATTATAAACTAGATAAGCCGTGGGGATGCAATTACCAATGTGACAAGGAACGTCGTCAATAATGCTGTAGCAATTTCATATGGAACAGGTGTTTACTAGACTTGTGATCATTTTGCAATGTATGCAAATGTACACAGCAATTTTACACCTGAAATTAACATACTATTGTACATCAGCTACATAAAGGAAAAAACCTTGGTTTCCACTCAGTTGAGAATAATATACTTGTGTGTAATCACTTTGAGTCCTAGTCCATGTAATCTAGATTTGGTTAGGGATTTTTTCTTTGAGCTACATGACCATTGGTCTGGTTTTCCTCATGACTTCTTCAGCCAAAAGGTCATGCTAACAAATCTTAACAAATTGGAGAAAAATAATTGATCTTCTACTATAGTATCTGCATTTTAATATTTCATGCTCCAAAATAAACCACACATTTAATTACTTGATGTGACCTTACTTGATTGAAATCAAGATTTTAATCTCTTCAGCCAGTATAAAAAGGTATACTCTTATCACACTAGTTTTGTTGAAATATATTTCTGCCAGAAGAATGTAGCTGGAAAATACTGAATAATTTTCAAATTAGGAAACAAGCTGAGAGTGTGTATTTAATGGATAGTTTTAGCCTACATAGAAAAAATATGCGTTCCTAACTTGAATCAGAACAGAGGGCAGTGTAGAGAGCCACTAATTTTCATTTGTATAAAGACACCAATTATTTTACACCAAGAGGTCACTGTGTTGTCCATGTTATGTTAATTGTGTTGGGCACTCAATGGTACTGCACGAATGTCACATTTTTCACGAGGGTTCAGGGGATGCCCAGAGAGAAACAGCACTTGAGAGCTGATGTAGGTATTGCGTTTCCAATGCAACTGTCTTGATTCTCTGTCTACTCTCCAGCTCCCTATTTTCCCTTACTTCCAAAAACCCACTTTCCTATTACTGGTTATAACTCTGCTCACCTTTCCTAGCCCATCTCATATTAAATTGGAGGATGGATTTCAAAGTGATACCGTACAGTTAAGCCCCCCAAATTCATGGCTGGATCACAGACTACCTTTATAGATTACTTCGGGAAAAATCCAAATAACATTATTTTGAAATCAAACTATCTTACTTTCAACAGTGTCTTATCACTGAACAAATTGCCATATCTTTTTTATGTAAGTTTAATAAATTTTTTGCTAAGCATAAGCCGAAGAAGTCTCTCCCCCAAATGAACAGTACTGGAAAGAAATTAAAGTGACCAGTGCTTCAGGTGGTGATTTTATGTCTTTAACTCTTTTTTGTGTAATTGAATTATTTGCAGAAGAGTTTTCCATATCTAAACTTGTATGGATTCTTGGTAATGCAACTGATCTACATGTCTGCATCATACATAAAACATCTGCCTCATTTTTTGTTACTCAGTTCCAAATAAGCTACTTTTTGCTTACTTGAAGCCGTCTTCCTGTAAACATATATCTTATTCCTGAGTTTATCAACTTTAATTATAACTGTAGAAAATGAAGCTTGGATTGGCTTGACAGTAAACTGTTCATATTCAAATTGCCATCACTTATCAGGTTTAATTTTTTTTGTGACCAATGTACAAGATTATCATTCAAAATTATGCCAACAGAATGTCTAATACCATCTTTCTAAAGAAACAGTCAGAATAATATTGCTGGAATATTGTGCCTAGTAGGTTTCTAAAACTGCTGCTGGAAAGAAATCATATGGAGAAAACATTACTAGTTATAAAAATGCAATCAAGAATTTGTTTAGGACTACTTTAAATGTTCAAATTAACATATCTGATTTCTGTGAAAAATGATATATTTCAGTAATATTTTGTGTCACCTGCTGGGCTACATCAGAAGGGAAATGATATGTCAAAGGATTTATAATGACATCCAAAGATATGTTACATTTTGGATAGGAAATATGAAAAAGAATATTGTTATATCAACTATGAGATGATTCTGCCATTTCACCCTTTAATAGGCGAAATTCTTAACAAGATATACTGTAAATAATACAAAGCAATGTAAATGACATTTGGAATTTTTTTTTTCACCATTTTTCCAACCTCTGCAATATTCAACTCAAACCCTGGGAAAAACTGTTTACCTATAGATTCATGTTGCTCATTGAGTGAGGTCTGGGTGACTCCATAGTATAATCATCACCATCGCCTGTGATTAGCTTTCAGGAAAAAAACTACACATATTTACCCATCTATTGCATTCTATTCCATTTCATTTTTTCCAGTGAAACAGGCACTGAAGTCAAAGAGGGAAAGGAAACATTTAGAGATAAACAGAGGAGGGAGTGGAGAAAGACGTACCGAGTCAGTGGCCTCAGGTTTAGCTTCACATATAGGTATGACCTTTTTGTTTATTCATTTAAGAACTATCTTGCAGCTCCTGCCATTTGCCAGTTGAATGATAACCCTGAGGGTAGAATGGGGGAAATCAATAATCATACAAGCAAGTATAAATCAATGACTCTGAAAAAAGAAACAGGGGATCTTGTTAGGGAATTTGGAGATATTTACTCAAGGATGTATCATGTGAAATGCTGAAGGAGAGTAGTACTGGATAAATAGGGGGAAAAAAAAAACAAAACATCTTTTCTGAGAGTAGTCACAGCAAAGCAAAGGCTGTGAAAGTCAAGAGGAAGCATGGTCTGAAGAGAAACTGAAAAATGACCAAAGTCCCCTTATGGAGAAAGCACAGAGACAGAACAGTGTGAACTGAGGCTCACAGACAAAGCCAGAAAAAGCAGAGCATTATAAAGCCTCATATGGATGGCCTGTGGAGCTTTTGAATTCCGATGATGGATGAATTACCTCCCTTACACACACAGGCCAAGTGGGCTTGGAATTCTTTTCACTGGATCATAAGGAATGCTGATAAAGAGCTGATTGCCCATACTATCAATCAGGAAGCAGAGATCTGGAGCAGGAATTTAGATGGTAGAAAAGCCACACAAAACAGTGTGATCCAAAAAGTCAATTTTCCATCTCTGCGCTGGTGTTGGGGTCTGCCCTCGCTCAGGTCATTAAAGTGGTGAGCAGAACTGGTTATCTGAAGAGAGATCAAGAGAAAAGTGATAATACCAAAGTGACTGGTTGTTTTCTCCTAAATAACTTGGAAAGTTATATACAGACAGATTTCAGACCATTACAACAAATAACCTCCTAATAGAGTGACCCAAAGGCTGGGTGGGCTTTCAAGGAGGAAGCCTGTGGCCACGCATGAGATGTAGAGACTTGACGGATGGATCAGATGCTTGAAGCTGATATGGTGGATTGGTATGCAGTAGCTGATCAGTTTTACCACTATGAGGTATTTTTATTATGCTGTGAACATCTATTCTGTTTAACAGACAACATTTCTTGTCTCAGTAGATGGGAAACAGAACAGAAAAATGACCCTTGTTTGCCAAAGGTCAAGACAAAGGACAGTGAAGGACTCAGACCATAACGTTTTTGTCCTAAACAAAATTTTGGGTATATTTGTATATATATGAGGAGCCAGGCTACACTGTTTACTATTAAAGATTCTTTAGGAAGAACTTAATATGAAACAAAGTTAGAAATTGAGGATTTCTGAAAATTATCTTTGCCCTATTGCAGGTACCTGATCCCTGCCTCTAACCTGGTCCAAACCCAACTCAAACCCTGTCAAGGGAGGGGAAAGCAAGAGCAGCGCAACCCTCTGATACCAAAGCTCCTCCTCCTATTCTTGAGTAGAATCCATGAAGATGCAAGGCCCATAATTCCAAGGAGCAGTAAAGAAGACACTTTTATGGCCAAAGTGAGATGGGTATAGTATAATACATTTACTGCTCCCATGAAGCACTGGAGTATGGCACAGAATGTTCTATGCGGGCAAAATGATGAGCTTGGGTGAACCAATAGTTGAAGACCAAAAAGGCCAAGAGCATCAGTCCATGCAGTTCATTTGTACTAATTAGTTACTACGGGCATCCATTTTGATTGTCTGTGCCTGTGACATTTTATTTTAAATGTTTCTAGTGTATTTATAATGATCCTTGATCACTGCAGAAGTCAGTTGGACATACGGCAACACACACCAGATTCCACCCTCCAATACATCAGTGTCACCAGCAAGGCCCATTAACAAATCCTGAGAAATAAAAATAAAATCTGGGTGATAAAGTCTAATCTTGCTCTCTCCTCTGCACTTAGCCTAGTTGCACTTGCTCATAGGGAGCCATGTGTAGAGGCGTCAAACCCAGCCCTTCACCCACGCAGCTCACAGGGCAAGTGCAGATTCAAGGCGGCGGCAGCGGGCCTTGAACAGAGATGCTGTCGTCACACTGAGACCTGGGGCCGAGCAGCATAGCTGCGCCAGCCCCGTGAGAACCCCATGCTTTCCGTCCTCACTGATGGGATCCCTGCTTTACAAAGTAGACCCCCAGGGCCTTTCTCTGGGTGGACGTGTCCCGTGGAGCTCAAGTCTGCCCGCACCTCTCCAGTCTTTCGTCAAAACTTTCCTTTGCTCCTGAACCAAACTCTTGTTTCACTGGCTTGAGTGATTCTGTACAGAAAGATCCTTGCAGAGGACCAGCTGGAAAGGTTGGTGACGTTGGTGCAAGTTCCCCTACTACAGGTGAAAGAAGGAAAGAGTCTTTAAACGGAGACTGCGTGTCCACTGCTAAGAATGGTAATCTTAAGTCCAGTTACAGAAAAGTTATTACATTCTCCACACATCTGCCTCTGTGGACTAAGTGCATACATACATCAACATTGTCACAAACAGGAGAGTGTGCAAGTGTAATATCATGTTCCTATTTTATTAGTGACTTTCTTTGTGTAGGTTCACTTTCTGTGACATTATCAATGAGACAGGCAGTGCTAATTCAGGACTGTTTACTATGTCTACTATCTAAAACAAAAACCTCTTTCCTCTTAGGAGAGGAAAAATTATCTGAGGAAAAAAATTCAAAATATAAACTTATATTAGCAAGAGACAACAAAAATGCTGAATCCAAATCAACTTAAGAATTCTCACTGTAAACTATTTAGATGTCAAGACTCAGCAAGGATGTTGTCTTTTACAAACTTTCCACTGACAGCTCAATTCTCACAGGCATCTCCAACCTAATAAACTGCTCACTAGAATAAAACAGCCTAACCATCACATCCTTTCCAAAACTCACTGTAGTCACTGTAAGTCAGCCAGCATCGGCAAGCTGTTTCCTGCTCCTGAGCCTGGCTGTCAGAACCATTTCAACTAAAACACAAAGTCGGTACACGCATCTTTTTGTCCATGTCTGGATGGTCCCTACTATATACTTCCACAGTTTTTAACTTTGTCTTTCAGTTAAGTGCTAGGGAAGTAAGTGTGCAAACAAGCTGTAGAAGTCAAAATTGGAAGCTATTTGGTGAGGCTTGTGTTTTAGAAGTAAGGGTGGTAGGTGATGAGGGGAGCACAGAAAGTTGCATCCCTCAGTCTTGCTAATTTTGTATCCGTTACTTATTCCACCTTTGAAGCCACATTGTTGGGGGCAGGGTTAGGAATAGAATCCAAGTCTTTTGACATCAAATCAAGGTTATTTCTATTGCACTAAACTGCCTTTAATCATGTTCAGCAATGTGGGATGTGGAAGCAACTTTGGAAAGCCTAAGAGAATGGAATCCTCACTCTGCCTGGTACCTTTTTCACCAAATGAACCGAAAATGCAAGAACAGTGGGTAAGACTGACTCAGCTGGTGGCAGATCAGTAAACCTACAAGTAACAAATGAACAGTGAGGAACAGTTCTTATCACAGGGATTAATGTCCAAAGAGTCAGGGGAAGTTGAAAAAAATCATGTTGTATGTCTGTTTTATTACTCTTATTTTATACCAAAGTATCACTCATGTTTAGTTTCCCTTTCTCCAGAATGCCTCTTTCATATAGACACATTTAAAATTTTAATAGAGATAATACATAATTAGAGTCTCCTTTTTCAAAATCTGACAGTCTTATCTCTTTCTAGTCTTGAATTTGAAATGAGTCAGGGATTGATGTCAGTATAACACAGAAACTGCCTTGGTTCCTACATGAAATTTTCATCTTATTAGTGTTTTGAAGTAATCAAGGCAAGTTTTTTCACAATTCAAGAAAAAACCTTAACAATATATGAAAACTTAACCGAAAAAAACAAAAATTAAGCATCTTATAAGAGTGTCTTCTTTTAGTCAAATAGTGGCTGAACTGCCTCAGTTTCCATATTGTTAAGCTATCTGGTGAGGCTGTGAGTGAAGATAAAGCATCTGTGAAAGGTGTATTCTCCCCTTGGTTAAGAAAGGGGGATTGATGAAAGCTACCTTTTCATTTTAATTTTGATGAAGTTGGCCTCTACCAGAAGCAAACACTGTCAGGGGTGCACATACTGATGGAGGAAGTCTGAGCTGGGGTTTAAGGCCATTGGTGTCTACTTAACTGGTTAGTATTTTCTTACAATTTTTACTTGTTTTTGTGTATGTGTGTGTTCGACTTATATACTCACATCATTTAATACTTTCCGTCCAGCCCTATACTTTCCAAAAGCCTGGTAATTTTTCCAAGCACAATTTTTGCAGAATATGTGGCTTTTCAAGAATATACTATTATATACTTTTATAATAGAAAGACCACACAAGCAAAGGCTTTGGTATAGTCTATAAAACAGAGGTAGATATTTTCTGAATTCCCTAGCTTATTCTATGATCCAGCAAATGTTGGTAATTTGATATTTGGTTCCTCTTCCTTTTCTAAATCCAGCTTGGACATCTGGAAGTTGTTGATTCACAAAATGCTGAAGCCTAGCATGCAAGATTTTAAGCATGCCACTGCTCGCATGGGAGATGAGTGCAAGCGTCTGAGGCTGAGTGGACCGTAATGAGCTGTGGAAAGCTCTTTAAAAGATGGGAATACCAGAGCATCTTGCCCGTCTCCTGAGAAACCTGTATGCTGATCAAGAAGCAACAGTTGGAGTCCATACAGGACTGTATGGAACAGTTGTTCCATACAGGAACAACTGATTGGTTCAAGATTGAGAAAGGAGTGCAACAGGGCTGCCTGTTACCCTGTTTGTTCAGTCTACACGCTGAGCACATCAGGAGAAGCGCTGGGCTGGACTCGTGATAGGTGGGAGAAACAACCACCTCAGATGTGCAGAGGATACCACTAACAGAAATGAAGAGAAAGCAATGGGCCTCTTGAGGGTGGAGGAGGAGAGTCAAACAGCCGGCTTAAAACTAAATACTAAAAAACTAAGATCGTCACATCCTGCCCCATTACTTCATGGCAAATAGAGGGGGAAAAGTGGAATTAGTGACAGATTTCCTCTCCTGGGGCTCTAAAATTGCTGCAAATTGTGACTACAGCCATGAATCAGAAGATATTCGCTTCTTGGCAGGAAAGCTGTGATAAACCTAGACAGTGTGTTGAAAAGCAGATCTATTACTCTGCCAATAAAGGTCCGTTATAGCCAAGGCTATGATTATCCCAGTGGTCACGAACAGTTCTGAGAGTTGGACCGTAAAGAAGGCGGAGCGCTGAAGAATTGATTTCTTCGAAATATGTTGCTGGAGAAGACTCCGAAGAGTCCTTTGACAGCAAGATCATCAAACCAGTCAGTCTTACGGGAAATCAACCCTGAACCCTCATTGGAAGGACTGGTGCTGAAGCTGAAACTCCAGTATTTTGGTCATCTGATGTGAACCGCTGACTCATTGGAAAAGTCCCTGATGCTGGGAAAGATTGAGGGTAGAAGAAGAGGGAATCACTGATGCAATGGACATGAACTTGGGCAAACTTCGGGAGATGGTGAGGGTCAGAGAGGCCTGACCTGCTACAGTCCATGGGGTCGCAAAGAGGTGGAGACAACTGGGCAACTGAAAAACAATAGAAAGACCACTGTTGCGGGTTAGACTGTCTGGAAAGCAGTTTCTGAGATGGGATAGTGTGCAGAATGTTTATTATCGAGCACCTGTGAACAACACCAGTGGAAAGCAAGGGGAAAATCAGCTGTGATGCAGGCTGAACAGCCTCGTCTGACCCCACTGAGTCGCTCTGGAGCGGAAGTGATCCTAGAGTGCTTATTCTTGGTCTGAAATGGCTAGGGCTTTCTCCCCCGCCCTTTATCAGTTATTCCGTGTGGGCCATCCCCTCCTACCACCAAGGGTATGACCTTGAATGAGGCCGCTCTCTGCATCTGGCACAATTTCAGACAGAGCTGACAGCTGGAGGTTGTCTAATGATAACATGCTCAGTGACTGGATCAATAAGTATTTCCTTGAGGAGGAACCTGGGCAACATGATTATGTCCACCACACCCTGAATTTTAAGTAAAACTAGAGACTCCCACTCCCTATACCCCCATAATTACCGATTCTTTGGAATTTTGTCTTGGTGACGAAGCATTGAGATCTGCGTTCACCTTTTACGGCTCTTTGATAGTCATGGAAATTCTTGTTAAAGGCAAGATATCTCCAAGTACATACATGCATACAAGGTGTTTCAACATTAGCATTTGGGGTTTAGGAAACCTTAAGGGCTTCCCAGGTGGCACTAGTGGTAAAGAACTTGCCTATCAATCAAGAGATGTAAGAGAGGCAGGTTCAGTCCTCGGGTTGGGAAGATCCCCTGGAGGAGGGCATGGCAACCCGCTCCAGTATTCTTGCCTGGAGAATCTCATGGACAGAGGAGCCTGGCAGGCCCCAGTTCATAGAGTTGCAGAGTCGGACATGACTGAAGTGACTTAGCACACACACGGGAACATGTGCATTGATATATCTCTGTATATATGGAACCTAGCGTATCTCTATGACCTATAAAACACACCTTGTTACTGTGAGGCCTTTATTCCAGAAGGGAACCCAACTCTAGTGAGTTAGGTTGTCTTACATAAATAATTCCTTTTGCCCAGGTTATATAGGGAGGACTTAGCATCTAGAAGTGGCCCTGAACTTAAATGCCCAGAAAGGCAAAGCAGATCATTTTAACCTGTGAAGCTCCCTTTCTTTGGGATGGAGAGTTGTAAAAATAATTCAGGTAAAAGGTTCATCTGTGGCCTGAGGGGAGAATGAGGCCAAGTACAAAGACAACTGGACATGAGATCCAGAGAACTGATATGTTCTTTGAGCCTTATATTTCGTTGTCTGAATGTTTGTTGTGTGAGTAGATTCCCTTTTCTATTAAACACTTGCGCTATTTTGAGCTAGGTTTCTGCTGTTGACTACTGCTTTGGAATTAATCCGCATCTTCTACTCCTAAGGTGGTATAAGTAGGGTCATCTATTTACTCTAAACCATGGCACAAGTACCTGCTAAAGCAGGACTTAGTTTAGAAGACAGAAAGAATATGCTTTATTTTCTATACCAGATTAAAATTTTATCAGGAGGGAATAATCCAAGTGGAAAAATATACCCATCAGACCAGCCAGTAAATCTGGAGAGGTCTAAGCTCTGATCAGGCTTCCCCAGTGGCTCAGTGGTAAAGAATCTGCCAGCAATGCAGGAGATCTGGGTTTGATCCCTGGGTTGGGAAGATCCCCTGGAGGGGAAAAATGGCAACCCACTCCAGTATTCTCACCTGGAGAATAACATGGACTGAGGAGCCTGGCAGGGTACAGCCTGAAGAGTCACAGAGTTGGACATGACTGGAGCAACTGAGCAATGCACGCAAGCCCTGATCAGACTCAGTTTTATTCCACATGCAGGACCTGGGAAAGGAGCTCAGAGAGCACAGAGGCAGACACACACCTCTCCTATCGTTCAGCTCATTCTCCCCAGACTGACCTGTAAGTTCGATGTCATTCTGGTGGAAAATCCCAACAGTGATTTTACACTGACCAGCTGATTTTGCACTGTATATGGGAAAGGGTGAAGAATGCTGAGACAACTGCAAAGAAGGAAGCAGATGCCACATAAAGCCTTGTTACCATAGTGTGGTAATTCAGAGTAAATCATTGAAGGAATAGAGACAGAGCAAAGCCATCTCTTTACAAACTTTTAGCCAATTTTAGATTTACAGAAAAGTTGCAAAATAGTTCAAAAAGAATTACCTTATATCTAGTAGCCCACATTCCCAAATATTACCATTTTGTGCTTGACTTTTAGAATAAACTTTGACATGTTAAATTGTTTTGTTCAAATCTGTGGTGCTTTTTCCTATTTTCTGTGACCTTAAAAACTTTTGTGTTTGTTGATCAGTTATATCTTCTCCTTTGCAGATTTTTTCTTGATAACTTTCAATCTTCTGAGTTTGTGTTTTACCTATAAATGTCTGAACTTTTATATTTTAAATAAATTGTCACACTGGTACAAATATATTTAATTGTTTATCTTTCAATTTTTGATCTAATGGTTTAAATTTTTAACTGTTTAAAAATCTGCTCACATTTTGAGAGCTATTTTGCTCTCAATGGTGACATATTCTACTCTTTGAGAATATATTTTTAATTCTAAAAAGACCCAGAAACCATTCATAGCTAATTCAGGTAATCAGAGTTCAATTCAGTTGCTCAGTCGTGTCCAACTCTTTGAGACCCCATGAATCGCAGCACACCAGGCCTCCCTGTCCATCACCAACTCCCAGAGTCTACTCAAAGTCATGTCCATCGAGTCGGTGATGCCATCCAGCCATCTCATCCTCTGTCATCCCCTTCTCCTCCTGCCCCCAGTCCCTTCCAGCATCAGGGTCTAATCAGAGTATAGATACACAAATATCATTTGGTAAGAAAATGAACAAACTGAAAAACAAAAGCATTAGCCAGCTGTGACAATATGATAACATTATGATTTTCTCATGTGATCAAGAAAGTGCTTAAAAGCCTATTTCAAAAGCATTTTTTAAATGGCAGCATCAGTTGGATTATATGAGCTCATACAGAAGGTAATTTGAAGGATGAGGGAAGAAGTTATTCCCCATTTTGGCCTCCATGACATAAGGAAGGACACATGGAGTGGAAGAAAGGCTCTGCAGAGAGATTCAGAAGGGCTCTCTTAGCACCAGTCACCATTAAGATGCATAATCATTGGCAAGTTTCATATTCCTCCACTCATTCAACAAATACTTGAGTGGTTCTTATGTGTCGGGCTATGTCTTAAGTGCTGGAGATATGTTAACACACCAAACAACTGACAATCTCTGGCTTGTAGGATTTGTTTTAATGGGAAGAGGCCAAGAAGCAAATTAACCAATGAGATAGTAGGTTAGAAGATACATTTATTCCATGTACTAGTTAAGTAGAGAAGGGGCCTAGGGAGTGTGGGGGTGGAGAGAAAAGATATTTGCAACTTTAGGTAGGTGGTCAGGGAAGGCCTTATGGAGAAGCTGACAGTCAAGCATAAATGTGAAACAGGTGAGAGAAAAAGCCTGGTTGCTATCTGGAGAAAAGCATACCAGTCCGAGAGAAGAAGCGCGTCCCTGGGGAGGGCTGGTGCCCGAGATGTGTTCGGAAGAGAAAGCGGCTACTGTGGCTGAGCAGAGGATGACAGAGAGGAAGAATAGCAGCAGAGAGCTGAGAAGGGCGACAGGAGGGAGGAGGGCAGGCTACGAAGGCCTGAAGGCCACTCCGAGAGGAGAACTTTGACGTTCACTTTAAGAGAAAGTAAGGAATCTGCCTGCAAAGCAGGAGTCATAGGTTAGATTCCTGGGTCAGGAAAAGATCCCCTGGAGGAGGGCATAGCAACCCCCTCCAGCATTCTTACCTGGAGAATCCCATGGACAGAGGAGCCTGGCAGGCTGCTGCTTACGGGGTCAGAGGATTGGGCGTGACTGAAGGGGGTTAGCACGCAGCAGAAGCCACACGGCATCTGGACTGACAGGTCCTGTGTTTTGCTCCAGTTGGAGCGCTCTGGCTACTCTGTTAAGAAAAGATTTTGGAGGGCTGAAGGTGGGAGCCGAGAGCCTACAGGCGGTTCCTCTCATAATCCAGGGATGATGTAGCCTACAGCAGCTGGTGGTATGGGAGGCGGGAGCTTGGTAGCAAAGGGGGTCAAGTTCTGGACATTTTTAGCCAATATTCTCATACAAGCCCATAAGATAATTTAAGGTGTAAATTCTTAAACTGCTACTTAGAGCTCTTAAAATGTTCCTAAGAGTATAGTGTTACAGAAATGTAAAGTGCGTGATCAGAAGAGGTGAACACGTGTGCTGGAACAGGGACCAAGAGCACAGTCTAACTGTACGACTCTTGTCTGAAAATGCATACGAGAGTTCATTGTCATCTGAAGAGCTTGGACGGGACAGTAAAGGCCTGCAGCTGACAGATAACCCATTGCCTGTGGGTGTGTTAAAGGTTTTGCTACCCAAATACTGAATGGTTCACAGACGACGATTTTCTCAGACTTTCATTAGAAGGGCCAATTAAATATAGCTAGAGAGGAAGCTTTCCTCATAGCTCAGTCAGTAAAGAATCCACCTGCAATGCAGGACATGTGGGTTCCATCCCTGGGTCAGGAAGATCCCCTGGAGAAGGAAATGGCAACCTACTCCAGTATTCCTGCCTGGAAAATCCCATGGACAGAGGAGCCTGGTGGGCTGTCAGCTGCATACCTTTAATAGCTAGAGAACCAAGGGATTAAAATGTCTGGGAAAGCATATAGTGTCCCTTTAGGCCAGAATGGAATCTATGACCTAAAAGCAGCCTTAACTCTATATATCTAAGGCTTTAAATATTCTAGAAGTTAGAGGGACAAGCACATACTAAGCATATAGTAGGCCAGGCACTTTGCTCGGTGCTTACATATGGCCTCTCGTGTCATCTTCATAACTCATTGGAGTGTTTTTAATCTCATTTCATGTGCATGGAGACAGACTCACTGAGGGAAACCCTCACTGAGGGAAATACCCTGTATTGACAAGGGTAATACAGTTAGCGATGGAGGCAGTAGGTTGAAATTAGTCTGCATGCATGCATATATACAAGACTGATCTTTTTTGCTATATGTATCATATAAATGAATTATGCAGGACTCCATGGCCCCAGAGAACTTAAAGGTCAATGCTGGGAGACAGTGTGGATGGATGACTCTGGGAGTGGGTCTCTCAGATGTGAGCAGATACCTGGTCATGCATTAGAACCACCAGGGATATAAAAACATTTATTTTGGAAAACGCAGGCAGGTGACTTCTATGTAGGCAGCCTGCCACAGGCCCTCCCTTCCATTCATGGAGAGAACCTCAGAATGAGAGATAGGACAAAAAGTAACAACTGGAAACAGCCCATGGGTAGCAACCTGAAACTCATTGGCCATTGAGCCTGAAATGACCTGGGCTTCCCGAGATTTGTGTCAAACAAGTCTTCTTAAATTGTGTTTCTACAAGTATGCTATTAAGAGTGAAACAGATCGCCAGTCCAGGTTGGATACACGAGACAAGTGCTCGGGACTGGTGCACTGGGAAGACCCAGAGGGATGGATGGGGAGGGAGGCGGGAGGGGGGATCAGGATGGGGACACATGTAAATCCATGGCTGATTCATGTCAATGTATGGCAAAAACCACTACAATATTGTAAAGTAATTAGCCCCCAACTAATAAATGAAAAAAAAATTGTGTTCCTAAACAACTAATCATTTTGGAGGACTGAGGCATCATTCCCTGCATTATGAAAGCTTCATGGAATCATGTAAAACTAGAGGTGGGGCCTCAGCAGTCTGCCCCCCACCCGCAGCCCTCTGTGAGCAGAGGAGACTGAGACGCAGAGGGATAAATGACTCGTCCGGCATCGGAAGAACCGAGGTCTGAGTCTCAGCCCAGCGCTCTTCCTGCCAAGCAATCCTGCCTCCCAAAATATTTCTCTCAGTATTGTCAGTCATCCTACTGATACACTTAGCATCCCCTGAGTTTCATATGAGTGTCCAAGCTTTGCCTACCTATGACTGTCCTCACAGACTGTCAATATTGAGAAAGATATTCCCTGGCCACACTGTTTTAATGATTTAGGTTTCTGAAAGCATAACGCCCTAGATTGGTTTTAAATGTCAGGACTTTCCTGTGTTTCATTTTCATTTTTGAAGGTTATTTTAATATAAATTTGTTGGCGGGGCAGGGGCGGGGGCAGGACGGGAGTAGAGAAAGCAGGCTCTTTCCTATTGGTTTCTTTAATGCAGTAATGCTTCCTTCAGGCCTCTTCATTTGCCTCCCAGACATAAATTTTAAACAAATCATATTTTCTCATTTATTCCCCCATTACATTTATTCCAAAACATTTTGGAAAGAAAATTGGAGGGAGTATTTGCCCCACCTAAAGGAGCCTGGCGGGCTGAAGGGTCACCAAGGAGTTGAACTAAACCACCACCCAATCTCCTGAGCCCTCCACGGCCTACTTTTGTACTTTAAACCTCAGTTCCAGGCCAGTAGCTTCTCCTCTATGGAGAATGTCCTCTCTCTGCCAGAAATAACCAAAACAAGGAACAGAAGACACAGCCCACTGACAAGGAGAAAGAAATTGCATTAGAGCCTGTCATCACCCCGGACCAGCTGCCACTCAATCTGTTTTCCCTTTTCACTTCCTTTCTTTGTTGATATTGAGCCAAAGAATCAGGCCATCTTCCTTCTGGTGAGTCTGCAACTATGCAGAGAGACATGAGTTATAGGGGAGGGCCTTCTTTAAGGGGAGGGGTCCTTTTTATAAGGTAAAAATTAGATCTTTTCATGCCTTTCATCTTTCTTAAAATAGTGTTCCTTTCCTTCAAAATGCCAAGGAATTTTTTTTTTTAAGAGGAAAATATATTGGAAGACCTAGGATCTCATTAGATGGCTGTAATTCTGGTTGGGCTACTGCCCTTTGATGATTTCTGAGACTGTCACTCCCATTTAATTAAAAGTTATTGAGATTCTTCACAAACCAGGCCCTACTTGTCATGGGATTCTTTGCTTGAAATTTTACTGTAAAAACCACTGGGGGTTGGGGACCAGCGTCTGAGGGATTCTGATAAATACAATAAAAATTCAAAATTAAAAAAAAATTATTAGGCAGAAGTCTCTGATTAAAGCTTATCTAAATGATGAATTTAAATTTCAGTTCAGGTCAGTCGCTCAGTCATATCCAACTCTTTGCAACCCCATGAACCACAGCATGCCAGGCCTCCCTGTCCATCACCAACTCCTGGAGTTCACCCAAACCCATGTCCATTGAGTCAGTGATGCCATCCAATTATCTCATCCTCTGTCCTCCTCTTCCCCTCCTGCCCTCAATCTTTCCCAGCATCAGGGTCTTTACCAGTGTGTCAGCTCTTCACATCAGGTGGCCAAAGTACTGGAGTTTCAGCTTCAGCATCAGTCCTTCCAGTGAACACCCAGGACTGATCTCCTTTAGGATGGACTGGTTGGATCTCCTTGTAGTCCAAGGGATTCTCAAGAGTCTTCTCCAATATTACGGTTCAAAAGCATCAATTCTTCAGCACTCAGCTTTCTTCACTGTCCAACTCTCACATCCACACATGACCACTGGAAAAACCACAGCCTTGACTAGGCAGACCTTTGTTGATAAAGTAATGTCTTCACTTTTTAATATGCTGTCTAGATTGATCATAACTTTCCTTCCAATGAGTAAGCATCTTTTAATTTCATGTCTGCAATCACCATCTGCAGTGATTTTGGAGCCCCCCAAAATAAAGTCAGACACTGTTTCCACTGTTTCCCCATTTATTTATTAGACATGAAGTGATGAGACCAGATGACATGATCTTAGTTTTCTGAATGTTGAGCCTTAAGCCAGCTTTTTCACTCTCCTCTTTTACATTCATCAGTGAGACATTTTAAAGTAAAGTAATATGACTTCATATTTCAGTTAGGGCTATTTCTTTGGACTCAACATCACAATGCTAAGTTGCAGAAGAAATGAAGAAGAATAGGCCTTGGGAAGAACGTGGTATTAAGAGACAGAGTCCCAAAGGAAATAATACGGTTCTGTTTTTCCATCCTCTTTTTCTACCTCAGCTACACATGATTTAATCTAAATCCGTGTGTACCTAGATTTTATCTCACCTCCTTAGGACCACCCTCAGCAAACCTATGAAGTAGACATTACTTTATGATGTGTTCTCTTATGACAAGCAGCTAGCATTTTCACATCCTTCAATGGCACCCACAAACGTATTTTCCTAAGAATCTGACAAGTGTGTGCTCCGTCTGCTGTTCTCAGATATGAGCAAAGCCACACTTTGGAAAGAGCAGGTGCTCTCACCTTTCCCATGAGCTGTGGGTCAACCTGAGAAGGGGCAGACCCGGGGTGAGTGTTGGGTATAGTGATGGAGCAGAGCTTAGAAATCTAACAGGCAGCATCCAAGGAGAAAAATGAAAGCAAGCCTGGTCAACTAGACAAAGCAATCATGATTCCAAAAAGGGTGATGAGAGGAAGCGCATCATCCAGGTAGGAGGCAACAGGGAGGCTGGGGAGCCACCTGAGAGCCACAGGGTTCAGAGCATAAAGTGGGAGGTGGGACCCGGGATAAAGCAGGGCACGGTGTCCTCAGGGTCTCTATGGGGAGGGCGGTGTCCTTAAGTGTCTACTTGGCTCACCCTATCTACTACTTCTGTGTTAATAATTAAGCTGTAAACCCTCAGCTCCAAAACCCATCTTTCCGTATTTGACTCTGTGAGGCTGGGCTGGGGTCCTACTGACATCGCTGCTCTGTTGCCAGTGGTTTCCCTGTTAGGCTCAACCTGGATCATATGATACCACCAGGCAGCTATCTGGGAAAATGATAGCCCTGCTTTGAGTCTCAGCTACCAGGCATAAAGAGGGATAACAGCCACATCACTGGGCTGTCAGTGTTAAATGAGTCCACTCAGCCCATTCCATAGTAAGGACTTAGTCCATAGAGAGAAAAGGACTTCCCGGGTGTCACCGCGGTGAAGAATCCACCTGGCAATGCAGGAGATGCAAGTTCGATTCCCTGGGTTGGGAAGATGCCCTGGAGGAGGAAGTGGCAACCCACTCCTGTATTCTTGCCTGGGAAGCTCCTCCATGTAGTCCATGGGGTCACAAAGAGCTGGACATGACTGAGTATGCACACACACACACAAAATATTTTAAATTCTGTTTAGTACAAAGAGTTGGTTAAGAGGACATTGAAGGACTGGAAAAGTCAAGCAAGACACTGAAGTAACAGTAGCAGCTCCCATCCTAGGCGAGGGAAGCAAAAGGAAGAGGCTGAGGTTATTAGAACATAGAAGCTTGGAAGCGGCAACTGGGACCTAGTTTTATGTGGAAAGGACATTGGGTGCCTCAGAGGAATGTGGTTGAAAAAAGGAAATCAGCTGCCACTGCTGGGATGGGGCTGCTGCTGGGGTAAGACTAATGAAATTTTCCTTTTCACTTCTACTGCTAGGAAGCTCAGAGTCCAGCAGGTCGCTCACCATCGGCAAATGAGCAGGATTTTGTGGCATTACAGCTGCAATGATTTTTCTTGCCTTACTTTGTCTGTGACCATTCCATTCCAACATATTTCACATTACATTATGTATTTTGTAAATCTCGATCTTTTGAAGATCCTAGAAAACCCACCCTACTATTCTTGCCTGGAGAATTCCATGGACAGAGGAGTCTGATGGGCTAGTCCATGGATTCACAAAGAGTCAAACACAACTGAGGGACTATCACTCATTCAGAATATTTCTACTTGCATCTATATGACCTTCAAATGCATCTTCATCAGTTTGTTTACCTAAGTCTTCCTACCTCCATTTATACTTCATTTCTACTGCTGTGTGCCCCTCATCTAT
This sequence comes from Alces alces, assembly GCA_015832495.2. Taxonomy (NCBI): domain Eukaryota; kingdom Metazoa; phylum Chordata; class Mammalia; order Artiodactyla; family Cervidae; genus Alces; species Alces alces. The sequence continues at coordinate 3,156,963 of JADEYB020000010.1, read as the reverse complement.
CCCTTCTACACTTGATCCACATCTGTAACTAGAGGGAGACAGGGACAGTCCACTCTTTGTAGTTTGTGTTTTTAACCCAAATTTGAATACGAAAGAGTAATTAGGAAGCTTTTAACATAAAGACAGCTCCCATCTGCTTTTCAACCTCCACTGTTTACACAGCCTGGCATTGACAGAGATACTAACAGGCCTGTGATTTGGAACCCAAAACTGTAAAAGTTCTAACCCATCAAGAAATCCCATTCATCATTTCATTTTTGGGAAAAGGATATAAAAGATGAAATGTCAGAGCTATAATGTCAGGACCATTTAAAATGTCAAGTGCTTGTTGTTGCATAGCCTGGCTGTCTGCTGTTCTGATCAAACCTCCAACTGGCATAATAATTACAGATGATGCATTGAATTTTCATGCACAACTGGACCCAGATTTATAACAAATCAGACGGAAACATTCTCATTGCCCAGTCAGAAATTTTCTCCTTTTACTACATAGTTTAAGACTTTTCCTTTGGAGCAGAACATTAATACTGATTCAAGACAGTGTTCAGGGTAAGGAATAAGAAAGAAGGGCAGAAAAAGTTTTTTAACAGACCAGAACTCAGTCATTCATAATATACAGATGCAACAAGAGCCACGAGGCAGCAAATACATTTGTCAAATGCGTGTTTAATCCAAGAATCTTAAACTGTTGAGACACTGTCTGAATAATCCAGTTCTATAAGATGCAGGCTAATTTTAGGTGGGCAAGAAAACATACACGCAAGCTCTAGTTTGCACCGATAGCCGTGGAGGCAATCCTTCAGTTTAATCATGTTCCAATATGTGGACAGAGGACTGATGTATAAATAGAAGCAACAATGCTTCTTTTCAGGATCTTAATGAGACTTCTCTGTGGAACTTAAGCGGGGTATTCATAAGTGGATACCAATGATGATAAAAACATGTAACCAACAGCAGGCACATGCAGAAAACCACATTTCTCCGCTGAGAGTTTTCAATCCACCGGAAGCTGAGTGCTTTGCTTTGCATCCAACCACAGCTTCTCGACTTTCACAGTCCTTACGCCATTCTTGTCACTTGGTTTAGAAGAAGCCTCTCTCCAGTGTCTGGCTACTTCCCACCACAGCTTACTTTTAGTACACTGGAAAAGTCAAAGCACTTGGGAACAATTTCCAGAGGGCCCTGATCTTTTTCCGTGCTCTTGATAAATCCTTCTAGTCAATTCTCCAAGAAAATAAGAACAACTAGCAAAACGCTTTGTCTACACCACTCACTAACATACAATATATTCACTGGCATTTCTATTGTTATTCTTAGATCCTTTCATCTTAGACTCTTAATTCCTTAACTACCCTTCCATAGAAAAGCATTCAATGCTAGGATTGTTAGGTGAAAATTCAGGTGACAATCTCTTTTCAAGTTGAGAATATCAGGTAATATATAATACCTGTGTCCACATGTAAATTTTTAACATCTCTATTCAGTATTGATTATTTGACCATCAATCCCAAAGAAAGGCAATGCCAAAGAATGCTAAAACTACCGCACAATTGCACTCATCTCACACGCTAGTAAAGTGATGCTCAAAATTCTCCAAGCCAGGCTTCAGCAATACATGAACCGTGAACTTCCAGATGTTCAAGCTGGTTTTAGAAAAGGCAGAGGAACCAGAGATCAAATTGTCAACATCCGCTGGATCATCAAAAAAGCAAGAGAGTTCCAGAAAAACATCTATTTCTGCTTTATTGACTCTGCCAAAGCCTTTGACTGTGTGGATCACAATAAACTGTGGAAAATTCTGAAACAGATGGGAATACCAGGCCACCCGACCTGCCTCTTGAGAAATCTGTATGCAAGTCAGGAAGCAGCAGTTAGAACTAACTGGACATGGAAAAACAGACTGGTTCCAAATAGGAAAAGGAGTATTTCAAGGCTGTATATTGTCACCCTGCTTATTTAACTTATATGCAGAGTACATCATGAGAAACCCTGGGCTGGATGAAGCACAAGTTGGAATCAAGATTGCTGCGAGAAATATCATTAACCTCAGATATGCAGATGACACCATCTTTATGGCAGAAAGTGAAGAGGAACTAAAAAGCCTCTTGATGAAAGTGAAAGAGGAGAGTGAAAAAGCTGGCTTAAAGCTCAACATTCAGAAAATTAAGATCATGGCATCTGGTCCTATCACTTCAAGGCAAATAGATGGGGAAACAGGGGAAACAGTGACAGGCTTTATTTTGGGGGGCTCCAAAATCACAGCAGATGGTGACTGCAGCCGTGAAATTAAAAGATGCTTACTGCTTGCAAGGAAAGCTATGACCAACCTAGACAGCATATTAAAAAGCAGAGACATTACTTTGCCAGCAAAGGTCCATCTAGTCAAGGCTGTGGTTTTTCCAGTGGTCATAGATGGATGTGAGAGTTGGACTATAAAGAAAGCTGAGCACCGAAGAATTGATGCTTTTGAACTGTGGTGTTGGAGAAGACTCTTGAGAGTCCCTTGGACTGCAGGGAGATCCAACCAGTCCATCCTAAAGGAGATCAGTCCTGGGTGTTCACTGGAAGGACTGATGCTGAAGCTGAAACTCCAGTACTTTGGCCACCTGATGCGAAGAGCTGACTCATCAGAAAAGACCCTGATGCTGGGAAAGATTAAGGGCAGGAGGAGAAGGAGACGACAGAGGATGAAATGGCTGGATGGCATCACCGACTCAATGGACATGAGTTTGAGTAAAACTCCTGGAGTTGGTGATGGACAGGGAGGCCTGGTGTGTTGCGATTCTTGGGGTCACAAAGAATTGGACATGACTGAGCAACCTAACTGAACTGAACTGAGCGACTAAAGTGAACTGAACTGAATCTTGAAGATATGGCTAAGTCACAGGGGGATGAAAACTGCTGATTTCTAAGATCAGAAGGAAATGACTGTTTGCGAGGCTGTTTTTAACATCCTTCTCCCTGAGGAAATGATTTCAAGGACTATCCAAAGCTGTAGAGAAGGGTAAACATTTATTCATTCACTAGCTCTCTAGTTCTCTCCTTTTCTATTTTATATTTCTCCTTGTGTCACCTTGACTTAAGCCTTAGGTCTATGCTGACCAGCTTTTCCAGTTTAGCTATAAAACTACTGACTTATACCCATGTGTACCAGCTGCCGTGTTTTCCACCACCCTCAGCCCACAAAACAAACATTTCAACATTGGGCAGTGGGGGGTGGAGGAGGGGTTTTCTGTCGACCTAAGTAATTTGGATTATACTAATGGGTGTACGCAGGTTGAAAAGCACAGATGAATTTCCAAATCTCAAGGAGATTGTACTTAATAGAGTGTGTGTCTTGGTGGGAGGTCAGTCAAAGTCAAGTTAAGTTACATTGAGTAACTTACTAGGGAATATGCACCTGAGGCAGAAAGTCAGCAGGAATTGAAAGCAAGTGTTTAACTGTTCAGTTCAGTTGCTCAGTCGTGTGACTCTTTGCGACCCCATGGACTGCAGCATGCCAGGCCTCTCTGTCCATCACCAACTGTACCTGTCCTTTAACGGATGAAGACAAATATCTAATGACCACAACTGTGGCCCAAATACAAACAAGCATAAATCACATTCTTATAAGATCCTTTCCTTTTGGTTTCCATGGCAAAATAAGATTTTTTTAAAGAGAAATCTTTGTTCCTTTATGTTTTCTTATGCCCTAGAAGTCCTTGCAAAAATCCCAGTAACAGCAGGTAGGATCAGAATTCCCTATGCATCCCAGGAAAGTGCAACTGTGGAACAAACCAAAGGAAAGGAGGGAAATCTGAAACTCAAAAGGAGAAGCAAGTGTGCAGCGGGGAAGGTCACATGCTGTGCTGGTCATAGGGCAGGGGGTCATAAAGAAGTCTCCTTTGCAAAGGGAAAACACAGCTGCTAGATTTACAACCCAAAAGACTTTTCAGATTTCTCGGGGCTCAGTATGACCGCTAGAGAGGTGGGAGTGGAGATAGGGAGCTGAAATCTGTTTTGACCACTCAGTTGGAATAACATTTCTCCATTATCACTGTAGGCAGTAGAAGAAGCCACGAGGTCGCAAAGTTGAACAAGACTGAGCGATGAAACGCAAGATATAGTAGCATGTGTTAAAGAGCCATGCAGGTTACTGATGTGGAAATGAGAAAAGATGAAATACTTATGGAATTTTAAAAATTTGCAATGTAACTGACATTACTTTAAGGGGTACAACATAACGATGTAATACAGTAAGTTTAGTCAATATCTATCACCTTACATAGTTAACAATTTTTCTTGTCACAACTTCTAAGATTTACTTTTAAGATGGAATTTTTCACTGCTGTTTTGCTTTTCAAAATGCCTATGAATTCTGCATATTTGCTTTTTTCATGTTCTCTAACCCACTTACCAAAAACATTCTCCCTTCCAAATTAAGCCAACCTCTACCAAAAGCAACTTAAATAACATTTACTATTTCTAACATACTTATTTTGAAGTTTTCCTCACTCTTTTCCTCCTAAGACTGAGCATTAAGCCTTACCACAGTTGCCATTTCCTCCTCCGTCTGGCTCCACCAGCATGGCCAGCCAGGGTTGCAAAGATGGGAGATGCTCTGAAAACCTCAGCTGATGAATTGCTTTCCTTTAGCTGATATCCTTAAACATTACTTCTTGGTCCTCTTTGATTTGTCTGTGGATTTATGCCCAAAGTAAAAGGATTGCCTGTGCAAGTCCAGAAATTTCCTATCAAAAGATCAACCAGTCAAGAGTCTAAGCTGATGAGAAATGACCAAGCCAGAGCTCATGGGACTTAGGATCTAAAATAAAGCTTTGAGCTTTTATTTTTTGTTTTCTATCTAGAAACACATTAATTTTTGTAGCATATAATTCAGAAATTGCACAATTTTTATATATTGAAATATGCATAATACACAGAATGCATAGCCACATTATATAGGGCTGTTTGGGACCCTGAATGTGAGTGTTACAGGTGCTTTTCCATCATCACTCATGACCGGGTTCAGTGGTTTTATTGGTGATAGGACGGTGACCCATGAATATTTAGTCTTGTTTCTGGAATCTGGTTGTTTTGCTGATATTTCTGGATCATGTCTTTCTTCCCATTAATATCTTAAGTGTCTACAAGCCCAAAATCGCCTCTTCCTTCCAAAATTTCAAAATATACTGAGTATGCCTCCGTTAGCAGTTTTTTGTTTTTTGTTTTTCCTCTAAAGAAATCAGGTTGGTTAGAAAAGAAACCAACCAGTGTCAAGGAATTGCTTCTCAATTCTTTCTAATAAGAACATGAATTTTTGTGCTGGGGCTGGGAAATTAGCAAAGATGGAATTGCAGAGTCTCAGGAGGTGAGTCTCAAGTCTGTATTCGTTAGCAAGGTGGCACTAGAAGCATTTAGTAGTATTTTATAGCTGAGTGTTATAAAAAAGCTGCAATTTTTTGTCTCATAGAAAGAAACTTGATTTCCCTATTATTTCCTGGTAGTCCCCAGTTTCCCAGTTTGATTCCAGTGTTCCAGTCTAGAAACTGGTCTTTCTGGTTAGTCACTCAATAAAAGGCCTTCATGTCTGTCCCTGTTTCCTTTTACCCCAAATTACCTCCTTAATAGCCACCCTTTCATGTTCTCTTTGGCTTCATTCTGTTTCTTTCACAGTTTATTATTAGCCATGTAAGTCTCCTTTATCCCTGGGCTATTTGGTACTTCGTGTCTGGACAGTTTCTGCACCTGTGGTTGTGAACAAGTGTCTATAAATCTTCCTAAATCATGTCAAGAATGAGTCCTAAGAAACATATGGTAGTATGCCGATTGCTATTGTTTTTCTCTTCTGTTTGTGTGTGTTTATATGTATGTGCATGTGTGTACTTTTGTGTCTCTGCTTTTACTTATTTTTTTCATTTATTTTTATTAGTTGGAGGCTAATTACTTTACAATATTGTAGTGGTTTTTGTCATACATTGATTGCTATTCTTCCCTAAGTAAAGGGTGCAGAATCCCATGCTTGATCATTTATCCTGACTTGTCTTGCTGTCTCTTCAGTTTTCATTCTTCAGTGATACTGAATGTTGAGCTTCAATTTTCTGTCTTTGTGATTCTCTTCAAAATCTCCTTTCCTAGATGCTTTTGTTCATAATATAAGAATAAGCTAACTTCTTGAGTAATAGCAATGATACATACTCGTGATAAAAAAAAAAACACTACAGAGAAGTGTAATGGAAGAAAGAATCCACCTTTAACCTTTCTCTGTGCCTCGTGTCTATTAATACTTTCCATTGGCAATTGACTTCTGCTAATAGATCTGTATGTATATCTTATGACATTTGTAATGCATATTTGGGCTTCCCAGGTGGCTCAACTATAAGAATCCGCCTGCCACGCAGGAGACTCTGGTTCAGTCCCTGGGCTGGGAAGATTCCCTGGAGAAGAAAATGGCAACCCACTCCAATATTCTTGCCTGGAGAATTCCATGGACAGAGGAGCCTGGTGGGCTATAGTCCATGGGGTCGTAAACGAGTTGGATACAACTTAGTGACTAAACAAACCCATTTTCATGTATGTTCATTTCCAGGTTTCTCTCTTAGATGCCTTTCTTCCTACAGATAGCAATGCATATGGTGCTTACTCATTATTTCTTCCTCTGTTTTCCATGACATCTTATCAGATACTCATTATACAACTATTTATGGAGAACCTATTATGGCCAGAGAGCACAAGAAACACCAAAGTACATTAAAAAACAGAAATATCTTTTGCCCTCATGGAGCTTATAGCTCTTTGTTGCTTTATCCTCTTAGTACTAAACCTATACCTCTCTTCTGATCTAACTTTGATTTGCTAGCTACCACGATAATTATGTCTGGAATTAAAAATAGCTATTCTGTATTTTTCTGTTGCAGCAGAATTGATGTTGGTCATGTTTATGCAATTTTCAGTCAAATTAGAATTTTTCATATACATCCCTGAAGTTTTCTTTTTTTTTTTTTTGGTTGTATCTGGGTATGCTGGAGTCTTCTTATCTTTGGCCTCAATACACATTGGATCAGATACAAATGCTGTATTTGTTGCTTTTTATTTTGAGAAATCAGAAAAAGATATGTTGGCACATGGTCAACACTATTCTGCTACATTTAAATATCTCCGTTTCTACTAACACCAATATTTTTATAACAATGATAACAATAAGTCTTATTTGAGGTATATATAACTTATAAAAATGCAAATAGGTATTTTCATCTGTGACACTCATTTCCCCTTTAAATGTGAGTGAAGTGCTGTATCCTCCTCTCAAATTCTGGCAAAATCCTTTTATACTTCCACAAATATCAGCCATCTATGTCTTCATCACTTTCTCTTCCTTGTCCTTTGGTGCACTGGGCTGGCATTGTACAACAATTTTAGCACTTTTATCTTGATGCATGGAATGGCCCAGCTGTCCCTTGCGATGATAGAGCCACCTCCAATAATTTCCAAATAAAAGCAAATTCTATCAGTTTTAATTCTGAATATGCATTTGCCAAGAAAGAGTGGTTCATTGTTAATACAAAGTGCGACTAGTTTGGTATCTTCATTTTATAAAAGCCAATAATATTTAAGATATGAGTTTTTATATCAGTAAATGATGTTATTAATTCTGTAAGCTGTTCCAGGAACCATAAAGTACCCCCTTTCTTCTGAGTTATTACTACAGGTCAAAAGTCCCAGTTCCCTGATTGCAGGTGAATTCAGTTATTCCCTGAGCCCAACATCTTCTCTCTTCTAGATTTACATTTTCAACTCAACTCTATTTCTAGGCCCTTTCCAAGCACACTCCCCATTTTATTGGTTTCTTCGTTCTTGAGAAGACTACATAAAGAGTAAATGAGTCCTGCATCATTTTGTTTTCTGGAACATGGTATTTGTCTCTTCAAACTGAGCCTCTTCTTCAGGATACCACCATCCTCTCATACTTCTCTATGGGAGATCACTTTTTCCTCTACCCCCCTCCCACCCCTCACCAGCACTACAAGCAGGAGTCGTGCATATTTTCAAACGTTCTTGACCTGTCCTTTTGAAATTCACTTATGATGCTAAGTCTTCCTTATGCATGATGTTCCATCTATTTTCAGAACACTCACCCTTTGATCAACGACTTTGACCCTGAGTTGAATGGCTTATCCCTCTCCACTCCAATCCCTGCCCCCTGCAGCTCCTCCAGGATTAAAGTCTAAAACAAAAAACAATCTCCAGCACTTCTCCTGCTTGATGATTACCATTTCAGGTACGTATTTCAAATCAAGTTTTTCCCTGGCCTCCTCAGGTCCTCCTTTTTCCATTTTTCTGGTTCTTTTCTCACTTCACTTGGCCTCCTTAGCAACTCTGGGCAATCTGAATCTGCTCCTTGCAGCTTCCACAGGTACTGACTGACTTTACTCTCCATCCACGTAGACATACATAAAGTGAGGACATCAAGTGGCTTTGATCTTAGTAGACCAGGAAGTCAGCATACGGACTTGAGACTAAGAGGTAGATGCAGGACCAATTCCTTAAGAGGAAGCGCTTTGCTTTCAAGTTGTTTTTCTGAGAATTATACTCTTGCCCAAATGTTTGGCTTGCTCATGGCGGTGCTTTAATTGGAACGGTCTCCCAGCCTCCTCCTCCCCGCATCCTGCAGAGAAAGCAGCCGCGTTTGACGAAGCAAACCGCTCCCCTCAACAGGCGCGTCTACTGCGCTCTCGTGTTTACCACGGGTGCTGACGGTGGGTCGGTGGATTCTGCGGAAATACGACGAACATGGTTCTCAATCCCTTAGATCTACCCCCTCCCCCGACCCCCCTTTAAAATCTCTTGCTAACATTTCACACAATTCCAAACTTACACTTTTTCAAGATCATCCCTAGATTGAATCCATTTGGTGTAAGCCCCCTCCCTTCGCTTGGAATGTCTGTGTTGGGTCTTGTTCCTGCCTCTAAAGAAATGCACCTTTTCTGAGATAAAGGGGAAACCAGGTTTTTAGGGCTGAAAGAACAGATGAACAAGTGAGCAGACAGGAGAAATACAGAAAGAGCAGAAATGGAGGCAAGTGTGGACAACTCTTTCCAGAAGTGTATCATCAAGGAGGAGGAGGAAAAATCTGATAGAAGATGGCATAATTGAAGTTAGGAGGGAAAACTTAAAGTTTATTCGTAATTTGATGAGAAGCCTCCAGTAAAAAGAAATTCAGCTCCAAAACATATCCCAAAACAAACAGCAGAGAGCCCTTCATCCCCTACTCTCCCGCTTTTTTCCCCTTTTTATCTCCCTTTGCTCTTTATATATACAAAGTGTCAGTCACTCTGCATTGAATATAAGTTTGGTCAATATGGGCTTCCCTGGTGTCTCAGACAGTAAAGAATCCACTTGCAATGTGGGAGACCTGGGTTCAGTCCTGGGGTTGGGAAGATCCCCTGGAGAGGATCATGGCACCCCACTCCAGTATTCTTGCCTGGAGAACCCCATGGACAGAGGAGCATGGCGGGCTACAGTCCATGGGATCAACATACATTCACTCAATTGTATCAGCTGCAGAACATTGCCCTGGTCAAATTATGAAGTCCAAGTGTTGAAGCTGAAACCCCAATACTTTGGCCACCTGATGTGAAGAGCTGACTCATTTGAAAAGAGCCTGATGCTGGGAAAGATTGGGGACAGGAGGAGAAGGGGATGACAGAGGATGAGATGGTTGGATGGTGTCACCGACTCAATGGACATGAGTTTGAGTAAACTCCAGCAGTTGGTGATGGACAAGGAGGCCTCTCATGCTGCGGTTCATGGGGTTGCAAAGAGTCGGACACGACTGAGGTAGTGAACTGAACTGATATCACAAGTACGTTTTCCTGAAAGGCTCATGCTTTTGTCTAAATCATCTATCTCCTACACAATAAGGAAAGTGAGCCTGAGGTGAAGGGCTATTTTATCACTGTTTACATCTCTAACACCAGTGTGTTAAACTCTTCAGGACTCAGTTTGCTGGCTGTTGAAGGCTTGCACCTTCTGCAAACTAAATCTAAGTTCAACACTTCTGGAAGCAAATTCATTTTGCAACATTTCTTACCTCAGTGTGACAAAATTGATGGAATTGTTTATTTCAGGTTTGCTATCCAACCTGTTTTCAGTTAAAAAACAAAAAGATTGTATGTCAGTTCTGGGTAATGAGACTTGGAAATTAAATGAACTGAGTTTAGTCTAAGGTATTATTTTACACAGAACAAAGGGGTCCACTCAACATACTCAGTAACAAGAGATACTAACAGCCCACTGGAGAAAACATCACGGTGGTTCTGGACCCAGAAAAGACCGCTTTCTCACGTTTTAGACTGACCTTTGATCTTATGATGAACATAAAAGGGTGTTCTGTAACAGCTAATGCTTTCTCTCTGGCTCCTGCCACTGGTATGTTTGGTTTCCTGGTGCCCTTTTGCAGAGCTATCAACTGGGAAGACAGATATGCATGCCTTGGAAGGATCCTGAATCTCTCAGTCTGCCAGCATCTTTTCATCATAAAAGCTGTCAGGGGACATAAGGAAAAAGACATCTCCAGATTTCCTGGAGGGATGATTTAACCACTCTCCCTCCCCCACTCTTGCCCCAGGTGACTAGATTAAATGACCCATATTGGATGTAGAAATTAATAAAAAGAGAATGGATTAGTCATCGGGGAATTTGAACATAACTATCTTGATTAAACAGGAGACTCTAGAAGAACTGTTGGCAACATTTCGGTTAGAGGTGTGTCAAAAAGGATTCTCTCTTGCTGCTTCCCAAACATTACTAATTCAAATCCTAGGATTAATCACAGTTAACAGTGGCAAAGCACCTCTCTTGGCCTTAGCAAGCCGAGCTCCCAGTTAAATAATACTTAGTGCAATGATTAAGATACATGTAGTCAATCTCCTATTAGATGAAAGTTTAAGATTTCTCAGTTGTCTTGACAGAGATCCCAGAAGCCTCAAAACTTCGGTGAGGCATCCAGTATTCCCACATCCTGAAGTGATATTCGACTGCATATGTAAGCCACAGTAAGAGATTATGAGATTTTTAGAATTTGTCCATCACCCGGCTCCAGGCAACATAAGTGGAAATGAAGGATTGACTGGAAGATTAAGGCCTAAGGGGATAATAATTTGGAGGGAGTTGCCAGGTGTCTCGTGCTTTCCCTTTTCTTCGAGGAGAAGCATGGGGGGCGGCAAAGAGGCATGGTTTAGGCATGGTTTTCCCCCACCTTGAAAGCCCTTCTCTGACCTCTCCGAGTGTGAGTGGGAGGGAGCAGGAGAGAAAGGGAGAGCGTGAGAGCCTTGACTTGGCAGATCCCATCATGATCACGGTTGCAGAGCTCTCTGGATAGCAGCTGTTTAAAGCCCCCTTTTTCTCTGAAGCCTCCCACCCCCTGTTCATTACTGAGACTCTCCTGCAACTCCCTAGGCAAGAAATCACGCACTTTGATCCCAGCTCTTGAGGCTCCCTCTTTAGAAACCCAAATCTGGGCTTTAAACGTCCGCACCACTGACAATTTGGACTCGACAATTCTTTCCCGTCCTGTGTCGTCCTCTGCCTGGTAGAATGTTGGGCAGCATCCCTGGTCTCTAAACAACAGACAAATAGCAGCACCACAGCCTCCCCCATCCTCCAGTGGAGAACCAATTGTCTCCAGACTTGCCAGCCCAGCCGTCCCCTGAGGAGGAGGGTAAAATCACTCCTGGCTGAGAACCACTCTCCAGCTCTCTTCTCTGGAGGAGTCCTCGCTTCTCCAAGTGACTCAGCTGGACAAGTTCCAAGAAAGCTCTCTCCAGCTTCCTCTCAGTGGCCCATATCTGATCCAAGGGAAAACCCAAGCATCCTTGGTCCCAGCAGGTTCCGGGGATGCAGACATATCCCGAGCTTTACCCTAATACTCTGTGGCCATGGTCTGCTACTTCAGATTGCTCAGCTGTGACTGGAACAGCGTGTTCCTAAACTCCAGGCACGTCCACACCTAACTGGGCTCCTTATAAACCTCATGCAGTTGACTTGAGGGCTCTTACATGAGAAATCCTCTCCATAATCCTTCTCCCAAGCCCTCATCTTGACCGTTCTATACCCTTTGAAGTGTGATTAAGATGTAACACTTCCTTAACTACTAGTAAATTCTGCCTATACTAGTACTTCCTTCAAATCTTGATGATACCTGGGCTGAATTTCCTTTTAACATCCTGCTATGTATTGACAAAAATTATGCAGTATGTATTACTCCTTACCTTTGTGTTTTTCTTCACTTGGCATTATGTAGAATGGATGTTTGTAGACCACGGATTTTTTATAATTATATATTTCATTGCATTAAAAGTTTTCCTCCTATAGGTTTTTTTTAACGTGTACTATTTTAAATGATTCCGTGATGTAAATCAGAACTTTTATCTTTGGCAACACTGTTTTTCCTGACGGACGGAAAGTAACTGACTCTAAAACTGAAGAGAAATTTTAGTCTGTTATGCAGACCACATTTCCAGGAATGTTCTATCAATTTATGCTCCCTCCACAGTGCCTTTACCAGAATTATATCTTACTGTTTTTAACACTTTATTAATCAGAGACAAATAGCATCTAGTTATTAATTTCTGCTCTGTGCTAATTATTTCAGTTTGCCTATTTTCATTTTGTTCTTTCTAAACATTTTAGGGAAAACCTCAAATGAGCCATTTTTCTCTCCTTGGCTCACTCAGTTAAGTGACACATTTTAACTAACGAGGATCTATGTGAACTTTCCCCTGAGATTTAAAACAGCAGCAGCAAAAGTTCATCCTTTTCTTCTTTTGCAAATCTGACCTCCACCGCCCCTGGGAAAAAAAGTGGATCATGTGCAAAATTTTGCACGATTCTAAGAGGGGCCAAGGATTCCTGAAGCCCATAGATCCATAGACCCCAGGATACAAACCTCATGATCAGAGCATTGCTTTGAGGCACCCCTAGTATTTGTATGCCATATTATATAGTGTTTTTTTAAAATAGGTATATTTAAGATGTCATTAAGTGCTTCCCTGGTGGCTCAGATGGGAAAGCAACTGCCTGCAATGCAGAAGACCCAGGTTTGATCCCTGGGTCGGGAAGATCCCCTGGAGAAGAAAATGGCAACCCACTCCAGTACTCTTGCCTGGAAAATTCCATGGACGGAGGAGCTTGGTAGGCTACAGTCCATGGGGTTGCAAAGAGTTGGACGTGACTGAGCAACTTCAATAATAAAAAGATGTTATTTAAAAATTTATACTGGGTTGGGCACTCTATAGAACATTTTAGATTCCCAGTGTTGTATTGCAACATGTAATAAGTATGCAGAATTTCTGAATTTTTATCTTACAAAGTTAAATCACAAAATATTTTGATACTCTTTGATGAGATTAAAGTAGAAGCAATATTAATATTATCATACTCTTGACTTCTTCCCACATATTCAGGTCAGGTCAGTCGCTCAGTCGTGTCTGACTCTTTGTGACCCCATGAACTGCAGCACGCCAGGCCTCCCTGTCCATCACCAACTCCTGGAGTTTACTCAAACCCATGTCCAGCAAGTCGGTGATGCCATCCAGCCGTCTCATCCTGTGTCGTCCCCTTCTCCTCCTGCCCCCAATCCCTCCCAGCATCAGGGTCTTTTCCACTGAGTCAGCGCTTCACATCAGGTGGCCAAGTACTGGAGTTTCAGCTTCAGCATCAGTCCTTCCAATGAACACCCAAGGACTGATCTCCTTGAGGATGGACTGGTTGGATCGCCTTGCGGTCCAAGGGACTCTCTATAGTCTTCTCCAAAAGCACACTTCAAAAGCATCAATTCTTCTGTGCTCAGCTTTCCTCACAGTCCAACTCTCACATCCATACATGACTACTGGAAAAACCATAGCGTTGACTAGATGGACCTTTGTTGGCAAAGTAATGTCTCTGCTTTTTAATATGCTATCTAGGTTGGTCATAACTTTCCTTCCAAGGAGTAAGTGTCTTTTAATTTCATGGCTTAATGTTTACTAAATAGTGTAACATCTTTGTTGAAATAGTGAGCCATTATAGCTCTACCCACTGATTTTTCCTCACAATTTTTCCTCTTATAGCGTGCATTATGTGACTCAGCTTCATCTATAAATGAGAGAATTTGGACCATATCATCTGTGACATCTGATCCTAGCCATGACAGTTACAAATGCAGCGTTTACGCATTATGTCTATTTCGCTCCATATCTCCATTCAGGCGCAATGCCCCACCTTAGTCAATTTAACTTGGAATACATTTCACCTCATACCATTATAATCACTATCCTCACTCCATTAGCGGAGAATGGGGGGCCAAGACTTATAAAGGGAGTCCTTGAACTTCAGAGGTGGAAAAGATCTGAGCTTCCTGAGCGATCTGTTAGAAAATACTTTAGTCAAGTCCCCAGAAGATTCATTAGGACCTTTATTCTTCATCCATGTCTCTTGCTATCTAGACCGTCTTATATTTCAGCTGCTCCCCACGAGACTTTCTGTACCAAGGCAGAGGAAAAGATAACTTAAGCTGTTGTCGCGCAGTCACTAAATGGTGTCCGACTCTCTGCAACCACATGGACTGCAACACCCCAGGCTCCCTTGTCCTTCATTATCTCCCAGAGTTTGTTCAAATTCATGTTCATTGGGTCAATGATGCCATCTAACCGTTTTATCCCTCTGCTGCCCCCTTCTATTGCCTTCAATCTTTCCCAGTGTCATTTCCCAGTGACAAGTTGGCCCTTTGCATCAGGCGGTCAACCATGTTTATTTTTCATTCTCAACACCCTTCTACATTCGTAAACTTCAGAGTGGACTGCGCCTAGAAGAAAATGCTGCTATGCAGTTGCACATTCAGTAACCAACAAGATAGAGACTGACATTGCTTCAGCCATTCCAAATACACGTCCCAAGAATATAGGAATAGCCAACTCCCAAGAATAGCCAACCACATAGGGAGCTGTCACTGACTCCACGGGGAGGAGGGTGGAGTTAACTCTAGAATGTCGTGCAAAGGATGCCTTACTATTTCACTTTCCACACAGATGCTCCCTTTAGTCAACAGAACCATTTCCAACTACATAATTTTGCTCAAAATACCACTTTAATTTTTGCTTCATTTTTCTTGTACTACTGGATTTACAGCAGCAATAAACTCTTAAGTCAATAAATCCATCCTATGGAAAGCAAGGTGGAAAGGGAAATAAATATTTAAGAAGACCAATTATTTTTTATTTGTGAAGTCAGCATTCATGAGCAGGACCTTCAGGACAATTTAATACAACTCACGAGATGTTGGCATGAAACTCTTCCCTGGCACTTCATTAAAAAGAACTGGTGTAAGCTGTATACAGACAAGTAATTATAAATGAGTATGTTTTCAGAGAAAAGGTATACTTTTTTCCTTCGGCCAAGCACAGCACGTGGGATCTTAGTTCCCTAACCAGAGATCGAATCTTTACCCCCCTGCAGTGGAAGTGTGGAGTCTTAACCACCAGAACACCAGGAAAGTTCTGAAAATGTTTACTTCCTATGACCAAAAACAAAACAAAAAAAAGAGTCTGCGATGCCATGATGGAAGGCTGAGTCCTCACAGTGAACAGCTTACAGGGGTCTCTTCTGAATGCATTCAGGTTTTGTCCTCCACTCAAGGAGGAGACCAGGTACCGATTTTCAATTACAGGGAAACATCCAGCATGTAGCTAAATTCCATACTGTTTTAGAGAAACTGGTTGAAGTTTTTGAACTGCTAATCTGCATGATTCCTTTGAATCCCATCATTTTCAGTATGAATCAAAATTAATTTTTTTTTTTTTTAAAGATTTTGTTGTGTTCAGTCTTAGAAAAGATTAAGGGTTGCAAGTTTAGGTACTTCCCCTCATCCTGTTTTAATTTGGTAAAACATTCTCAGTTAAAAAATAGCCTGTGCCATTCCTAGAATCATATGCTTCAAACCTTGCTCAGCCAAATGCTTGACTATTTTAAGAAAGGTGGCCAGCTACAGGGAAGGTGTCTGACCATTCTGCTTTCCCATGTGCTTTCAGCTGCTGATGGGCAGCATCTTCAGCCCAGGAAAAAATGCTATCTGCTGATTCTATTTGGAATATTTGGGATGTCAAATTCCATTTACAAAAACAGGATGTGACAAAGTATCCTTTTTCCTTGGGAATAAAGGACTTTAGGCTTACTGGTCTATAAAGTGATGTGTCTGAGTCTTTAAGACTTGAGATTAATTCTACCAAATCTAAGAAAAGTGAGAACCCACCAGTGTTTATGGATGTAAAGCAAATCCTGTTTGGCTGGTTAATGGCTTTTTTGAGATGCCCACATTAAAAAATTGTTTAAGTTAATTCAGTCATTTTTATTATTGATTTTACAATGTTGTTTTATTTTCTGCTGTACAACAAACTTGAATCAATCATCAGTTCAGTTCAGTCTCTCAGTCGTGTCTGACTCTTTGCGACCCCATGAACCGCAGCACACCAGGCCTCCCTGTCCATCACCAACTCCCAGAGTTTACTCAAACTCATGTCCATTGAATCAGTGATGCCATCCACCCATCTCATCCTTTGTTGTCTCCTTCTCCTCCTGCCCCCAATTCCTCCCAGCATCAGGATCTTTTCCAATGAGTCAGCCCTTTTCATCAGGTGGCCAAAGTATTGGAGTTTCAGCTTCAGCATCAGTCCTTCCAGTGAACACCCAGGACTGATCTCCTTGCAGTCCAAGGGACTCTCAAGAGTCTTCTCCAACACCACAGTTCAAAAGCATCAAATTCTTCTGTGTTCAGCTTTCTTTACAGTCCAACTCTCACATCCATACATGACCACTGTTAAAGCCACAGCCTTGAATCAACCATGAGTATACAGATATCGCCTCCCTTCCGCCTCCCATCTAACCTCACCAGGCGGTCAGAGCGCCAGGTTGGGCACCCTGTGTTATTTAGCAGCCTCCCACTAGAAAAAAAAAATGGTATTGATGAACCTATTTGCAGGGAAGAAATGGAGATAGATGTAGAGAACAGACTCAGGAGCACAGTCAGGGAGGGAGAGGATGGGACAAATTGAGAAAGTGGCACTGACATATATACACTGTCATGGTTAGTGGCTTTTAAGTTTTCTTTTTTTAAAAGACAACATCTCAGACATTGTAAGCTAGTGTGTTAATCACTATAGCATTTCTTCAAAATGTATTATACTTTAAATTTTTACTGTGGATAGTCAGAAAAAGAAAATATTTAAAAATCATTTCACTACCTTTAGGTTATTAGATTTTTTTTTTTTTTTTTAAACAGCAGGCATCTTTATCCCATCAATAGTGAATGTCATGAGAGAAGACCTCTGCTAACAGCTGGGTGTGGTACAAGTGTCCTAAAGGAAGTCAGCTCAAATGTACCCAAAACATTCAGTGGTTTTACCTTTCCTCCACCTGCTTTTCCTATTGCTCACTTCCGCTTCACTTGTGAATCCCTAGCAGAGCTATGGCCGAGACAAGGGAAATTATTAGAGAGTTGAAATGTAAGGTGACATCAAGGTATCATCTCCAGACTTGGGACACAACCATTATTTTTCAGAAGCAGGACTTGCAGGTGTGGTGGGTAGAAGGTGGGTGATACAGTGTCTAACCACGGGTGCATCCGCTTCTAGGTCTTATTCCTGTGTCTCCAGGGCTGACTGATCAATACAGTCATTTCCTGGGTAGTTATTGTGTATATTTACCAGCAGGTCACAGAAGCATCTTCCCTGCAAAGACTGAGCTGGTTTGTTATAAGGCAGATACTCCAATATTTCCATAAAACTTTATATTTTATGATATTTCGTGACGATTCATTTCATGAGTCTTGCTTCAGTGATCACAGTTTTCGGTCTCACCTGGGCATGATGGATGACAAGGTAGGTTGAACAATGTTGCCTTTAGAACATTTGGTCTTTTATGATAAGGCACAGTGGGTGGGTGGTCCTAACACATTTTCTCATCCAGGCTTCTAAGACTCTAGGCAACCTCTGCCAGGAGACAAGCAAAAGTATTTTCATTATGAGGTTTTAAAATGGGCAGCCTGGCTAATCTACAGCCAAAGTCGATGGTTATGGGTGAGGAGACCTTTTTACTTAAATAAGTGCAGCCTCTTTCAAAGGCTCCTGCAAGCAAAACATTTCCTGTTTTCATTGGAGCATTCTGTTGTGTAGTCAGGCAAATTAATCCTCACAATCTGCAGTTAGATCTCCCTTTCCAATTTTCATCCTATTAAGATTTTGTATAAATTTGCATTGGTGAGACAATTCTGGTGAATGTAATTTAATAGTTTGTGTTCATCTTGGAGAGGGCTTTAAGTAAAATGTTTCTTCTGTAAAAAAGAACAAATCTTATCTTCAATTGATCTATAGATTCAGGATGGGTGAGGGGGGAAAAAGGAACTACAGAAAAGGCAAGATATTTCTCCAAATGTGACTAGGAGGCATGCAATAGAGAATGTCCAAACCAGCTTTTCTTTAGGGCAATCCAAAGGAAAACTTGTATTTCTGTGTTTGAACTATGGGAGCCCTCACGGCACATAGAACTGTATGAAGAAGTCCAACACGGGCCTTGAGCCAGAATGGGGTTCATAAATTCTATGTTAGAATCAAGTGTGGATATCAAAATAAAGATTCCTAGACATTAACGTGAACAACAGCATCAAAACTACTTGGGGTGGAGTCCAAGAAGCTGCTGTTTCCTCAGGTGATGTCTTACATATCCCGAGATTTGGGAATCATGGACCTACGCTGTTTTTCTTATCCACGTCTATCTTTGTAGACAATGTTAACACCTAACAACTCTCCAAGTGGCTCTGTAATTGTGGCTTACTCTCACACGAATTTATAAACCTTTATTCAGACTAATTAGAAAAATCATGACCCACAAGGTTCAGCCTCAGAATGAGTCAGGAGTACAGTCTAGCCAAAAGTTAATTTCAAAATAACAGCAAGTCTTTCATTTCTGGAACGTGACTTGCAAGGCATTTATAGGTTTCTGCACAGACCCCCTTCCTCTCCCATCTGCTCTCCCCCATGTGCATCCTGGCACTCCATCTTCAGCGGTCTCCACTGCCCCCTTCCTTCACGTGCCTGCCCCACCGTGGGAACTGTTCATTCTCTTATTCCAATTTCTTATAATTCTGAATCACAAAACTCTAAAAAGTGAGTTTGGGGAGTAAAGGATCTTCTTTTGAGGTTGAAGGAGGGGGTGGAAATTGGATGAAGACAAATCCATCTGGTGAGCCTCAGGAGAGTTTGAGAGCCTATACACAGTTTTACTCCCAAACATTTATGGATTTATACATCATGTTCTTAGGATGGAGTAGATTACAGGAAGAGTTAAATGGGGGTCAAGATATGGAAGCATAAATTTCTGTTTCCTAAGGGAGTTTGGTTCCATTGCTATGTTGTTTTGTAGAGGGTGTTCTAATGAGGGGGAGACAAATATTGAAACTTAAGCTTTCTCATGGTCTCTCTGAAATGTGTGTGCCTCTGTTTACATCTATAAAGAAAGTTTAAGAAAAAAATCTTCCTCCAGGAGGTGAAATTTTAGAAGTATGATAAAAACAAGGGAAACAAAGTCATGTAGTACAACTTAGGCTCAACAGAAAATACTCAGGTGGAATATGATCTCCAGGTGATATTCATGACCTGCCATAAATCAGTTGTTTTAAAAGTGGGATCAATTTGAAATGAAGGTAGAAAGTTAAAGCTGATATGCACATGAAAATAGCTGATTTATTATTAAGTAGAAGAACAACCATTAGTATATTTTGGGGGATGGTAGAGGGGAGGCCCACATCCCAAGGTGTGTGCTGGCCACTCTCCATAGGTTCTCTCTCATTCTAACAACAGCCTTACAGGTAGCCTTACTCTTATTTTACAGAAGAGAAAACTGATCTTCAGAGTTTAAATAAACCAGCTAACGCAGCAAAACTGGGAT
Source organism: Alces alces (assembly GCA_015832495.2). Lineage (NCBI taxonomy): Eukaryota > Metazoa > Chordata > Mammalia > Artiodactyla > Cervidae > Alces > Alces alces. The sequence goes on along the minus strand of JADEYB020000010.1, from coordinate 3,137,010 downwards.
GTGGATGGATCCAAGACTTAAGATCGAGTCAGCCTTCCTGGGGTTTCCCCAGTGGCTCACGGGTAAAGAATCCACTGCACTGCAGGAAAGGCAGGAGATGTGGGTTTAACCCCTGCACTGGGAACATCCCCTGGAGAAGGGAATGGCAACCCACCCCAGTACTCTTGCCTGGAGAATCCCAGGGACAGAGGGGCCTGGTGGGAGACAGCTGTGGACTCACAGAGTCAGACACGGCTGCAGCGACTGGGCACGACCTTCCTCTAAGACATGCCTTCATATCACGCAACACCGCCCTCAATTTACTAAAGCTGAATTCTCTTTCTGGAATAGACGGGACAGGCTCCATGCAGCGGGTTGCTGTGGGCTTCTGTGTGTGAACAGCTTATGAGTGCAAGCGTGTAAGGTAAGGTGGCTCAGGGTCCGAAGATGCCGCACCTGGGAGCCTGTTTCCTTCAGACCTGGTACTGCCCAAGGTAAAGCCAGCCACGTCCTCCAAGCCGTTTAACCTCAGGGAGACGGGAGCCTCTCCTGCGGGCCCTCCCTCTGCCACTACACCCGCCTGGCGGAGCAGGACAGGAGGTGTCCGCCCTCCTCTCAGCCCCTTCCTGCGTCCAGGTTGGAGGAACACTTCTGTCCAATCTCGAATCCTTGGCCCCTCCCTCCTGGCCCAGTTTAGCCTCCAGCACCCTACAGACGACAGGGCCTTCCCAGGTAACTCAGGGTAAAGAATCTGCCTGCCAGTGCCGGAGATGCAGGTTCAATCCCCGGGGCGGGAAGATCCCTGAAGAAAGAAACGGCAGCTCACTCCAGTATTCCTGCCTGGAGAATCCCATGGACAGAGGAGCCTGGCGGGCTATGGTCTATCGGGTCACAGAGAATCACACATGACTGAGAGAGCATGCACACATATGTACCCTCAGACAACAGCCTCTCACTGCTTATGGCTTCCCCCAGGGATACTCTCCCTCCAGGAGGGCCAGTGAGATGCATCAGCACACACTAGTTCTCCTCCAGCGGACCCTGTTTAGTCCTCACCCACGCTCTTGGCTCGGAACCTAGAACCTTCCTTTATGACTGTGGAGTCGGTCCTTGCTTTGGCGCATCACTCCCCCTCTGTGGGGCCTCCCACCTGCATCAAAACTCTCACTCCTCCATTTTCCACGCCTTCTAAAGTGAAAGTGAAGTCGCTCAGTCATGTCCCACTCTTTGCGGCCCCATGGACTGTAGCCTGCACCAGGCTTCTCCGTCCATGGGATTTTCCAGGCAAGAGTACTGGAGTGGGTTGCCATTTCCTTCTCAGGGGATCTTCCTGACCCAGGGATCGAACCCAGGTCTCAGGGATTGACCCTAGGTCTTCTGCCTTGCTGGCAGACGCTTCATCCTCTGAGCCACCAGGGAAGCTTCTAAAGCCATTGGTTAAAATCTCACTGTCGGTATCATCTGAGAGGCTCAATATGGTCCTGTGATCTTGAGATACAGATATGGAAATTTATCTTAGTGTATTTGAGACATTCTCTTCAGAGTTTTGTCCCAATGACAGAGCCATGAATTTATGAGCTGGGTAATATTACAAAAACTTGGCTTCATTTCATGATTCAAAATCATGAAATTTCAGCTCTGGAAACAGTCCTTCATTTCAGACGACGAACGAGCCAGCCCACTAGTAATAACCATGGCAGCAGGGACAATTGTTGGTGTGACGTGACCCTTGTTATACATTTAGGGCTAGGATTGTGCTTTACACATCTGGGCTCATTTAACCCTAACAAGGCCCTAACAGTATTAACCAAGAAGCACAACATCTGAGTTCTAGCAACATCATCATGGAAATAGAAAGGACTTATTAGAGCTAGCTCCAAAGCTGCATTTGTTCTTGCTGAGTGGGCTTCCCAGGTGGCACCAGTGGTAAAGAACCTGCTTACCGAAGCACAAGATGCAGGAGATACAGGTTCAATCCCTGGGTCAGGAAGTTCCCCTGGAGCAGGGCATGGCAACCCACTCCAGCATGCTTGCCTGGAGAATCCCATGTAGCCTGGCGGGCTACCGTCCATGGGGTCGCAAAGAGTCAGACCCAACTGAAGCAACTCAGCATGCACACACACACCCTCGTAGTCAGGAAAATAACCCAAATCCAGCAAAAATCCAAACTTTTAGCCCAGATTAAGACTTATTTCCTCCCATAGCACTGACTTTCTACTATTTTTCATAGAATCACTATCTGAGAAATTCATGAATCGTCACGGTCCCTAACCTGGAGACATTGAGATGTTTTCATTCTTTCACGTGTGACACTTCAGTGACATTTTGCCAGCTGTGGCAGGTCAGTAGCAACATATGAATTGAAATTTCTGCCTGAAAATGGTTCCTCAGATGGTCAAGGAAGCCCAGAGAGCAAGGGATAAGCACATTATATACGGAATCAACAGCTGTCAGTGATTCTTAATTTGCATTTTAAGAACTGAAAAGAAAGTAGGCAATAAGTGCTATCTCTGTCACATCAAGTACCTGTGAATGCTTTAAAAAATACTTTTGTGAATTTTTTAAATCTAAGGGAAACTTGATGTTCAGCATTTATGACCTAGCTCATTTTCACCTACTGACTTCCAATAGCAAACGAAACATCTTTCAGCCATGGAATTGCTGAACATTCTGAGGAGGCTCACCTCTCCAAGATGAAAATATGCTGCCGGCCTGGGAAATGGATTCTATAATGTGATTGTTATGCTGATCAGACTCAGTTGTTCTTGACTTGGCCACAACTGCACAAGATTCGAGGATTCTGGGACAAAGGTCTCAAACTAGCTCCTGGTGTTCATAGGCTTTCTGGATACCAGGGAGCTGACCATCTGCCCCTAGAAAGCCGCCAGCTCAGCGTGCCCTGCCCACCATAACTTGGAAGCTGGTCTTAGATGCACTTTACGAGAGGCGAGACCATTGTACAGGTTTGATCACTTCTGGAGTTTAGTATGGAAGACCCATGCCAGACTATAATAGCTGCCTTTTGCAAGGAACTTCAAGTAGCTAATGTGGGTTTCTTATCAGCATCGGTCTCCTTAAACCAATATTACAATAGACAAAATCTAGGCTCACCCTAATTCATTCAAGCCTGTCTCCCAAGCCTGCATTATTTCTCCTGGAAGAGTTGGATGCTTGCTGTTTAATGACTAGGAGAGGTGATAGCGGCTGTGGACAATGGCAGACTAGGTGGTGGAAAGTATGTAGAATATTCCGGGCATTTTTTATTCTTACTATAATTGTAACTAAAAGGTCAGAGGAATTGCTTCTGAATTATTAGTTTGGGACCCGGAAGCCCCTTTTTATAGGTATCCATGGTACACAGTTCTTTGGTGGGGGCAGAAATTGGCTGAGAAACCAGTTTTCTGCTACTTTGTGGTTTTTCTGGTATAACAGTGCTGGCTTCACATTTGAATCATCTGGCAGCATAAACAATTTTGATTTAGTTGGGCTGAGGGAGAGACTCAGTCCCTGGTATTAATATCCCCAGGTGCTTCTGTTTCGAATCAAATTTGTGTCTACTCGCCTGCAAGCAGAAGAGCTGATCTACTGATGCCGGGTGGTGGTGAAGGAAAGTGCCGCGTTTGTTTGCAAGGCTGATCAGGGAGTATTAGCCTCTAATGCTCAAAAGACCCCAACTCCCCAGTGGTTTCAGGGAAAGGTTTATTAAAGACGGTGAGCGAGAGGTTTGCAGGGTGAGTGATCAGCTCATGGACAGTCTAATTAGACAGGAGTCAACATCAACCTTCTGGTTCCAACCATTTGGGATCTGTGTGCTTGTGGTCAGCGTGCAGTTTAACTTCTTCCACCTGGTGGGGGTTTCAGTATCTGCAAACAGCTCAAGGGTATGCAGACTCAGAAGAACTAAAGGTCCTTGATTGTGTTTAATGGCTAAGCTATTGTTACTGTCTTGCTTGGTTGGTTTCCTTTGTTTCTGCATTTTCTCATTTTTCTGATTAAATTTGCTCTTTGGAATTTGGGGAAGGCCTCAGAAGCTAAGTTTTCTATAAAGCAAAGGCCATGAGGTGGCCTTTCCTGGGAAGGTCCCATAGGGTCCTATTCATTTAGCCAGAATTAAGATCCAGCAAGTTTTGTTAAAATATGAGTTACAACAGCTTAAATGGACACCAGCAGGTATAGTTTAATGGGTGAAAGTCTGAGAGGCTCAGCGAAAATGTTGACAATTGGTGGCATACATGAAAATGCTTTGTAAACTATGAAGTGCTAAACAGATGAGATTTTTTTATTAATCCCCAGCAAATGCCTCCTAAGAATGCCTATGTTTGAGGTTCGGAAGTTAGTAGCCTTGGTCTTTTCACCCTTAAGAGACTGTGGCCTAATTGTTTACAATCTAATAAATGGTCATGTTTCAAATAAGTATGTCTTATGAACAGCGGCAGTAATTGCGGTCACCTTATTATAGACCAGACAGCCAGATACAGTGCTACAGTCTACAGGGCAGCCAGGGGAGTAGTGATCAGCAGTTATGACGAGTTAAAAGCCAGGTTGCTTGCTGCAATTTATAAGAGCTCTCACGTGAGGAGAGACTAAGAAATCAGACAGTCAAAGGTCACTTCTGAATTTCAAGTAGAGCTAGGGCTTCCTTTCAGGTATCCCGAGTTAGACAAGATAGTAAAACCTCAGATGATTCCCATGTAATTAACTGCATCTGTGACTGGCAATCATTGCTTGGAGCCAGTGTAGCCCCCCAAACAGCAGAAATGAATGTCTGATGCACTCAGATCAATAAAAGACAAGAAATTGCAGGAAAGCAAACCCTGTACTTCTAGGCATGTCTCATTTGGAAACATAATCTGAGCTCTGTAACAAGTAGAGTGTCTCTGTGGAGGCTGAGCGCAGTGTGAACTGCATTTTACGGGCTTCCAGGTCGTGCTGGTGGTAAAGAACCCGCCTGCCAATGCAGGCGATACAGGGGACTCAGGTTTGATCCCTGGGTCAGGAAGACGCCCTGCAAGGGGACATGGTAGCCCACTCCAGTATTCTTGCCTGGAAAATCCCATGGACAGGGGAGCCTGGCAGGCTACAATCCATGGGGTCACAAAGAGTCAGACACGACTGAGTGACTTAGCATGCACACCTGCATTTTACAGATAAGCGTACCCTCCTTGGTGGGCTGTATTACACATTTTTTCAAAGTTTTCGCCAACATTATCACATGAGCACAGTGATAATATAGGCAGGATAGGCTTTGTCAGTTTGGGAATTTAATACTAACACAGGTCATGAGCCTAGTCCAAGAGTCACACATCAGTAAGGGTCAGAGTGGGGCCAGAGCCCGGCAATCCCACCCTTTCCAAGGTGCTGCCCCCACTGTTCCCACGGTGAGCAGCTGGTGATGGAAGAGATTCACAGAAGGGCTCATTGAGAAGACTCAGGACTTAGGATATTAAAGCAAAGATTTAAATCGTATACATATTATTGGTAAACTCACACTGTGATCATTCAGTCCCACAGTTTGCCCTTTTTCCTCAGTTTTCCTTCTGTAGACAGGCTAATCACCCATGTTTCTCAGAATTCCTCACCATTCCCTCACCCTTGAGTCCCAGGATTTGTCTGGGTTTGCATAATCTGAGAACTTGTGTTGGCTGTTTTGTTTGATCCTAGTGTTCTGATGATCTTCGCTGATGACTTTTTCTGGCTCAAACCACCATTCCATGGTTTTGGAACAGAGACAGAATACACATCACATTGAAATGGTTTCCCTCATTCTTTAGCTTATGGATTTGACTACTTCAGCCCCGCATATCAGGAGTTAAGTATTAGAGAAAAGATGTTTCCCGTGCCCAAATAACTCATTAAGTTCTATTAAGAAAGTTCCCATCCCATGATCCTTGCTTGTAAGATAGATTCACTTCTAGCCTAGAAAGCTTTCATGTAAACAGAGAGGAGAGGTAAGGTAAGAGTAACTGCTAACAACTTGAATTTTTGCCGGAGCTCTGTGATCCAGCTCTTCTGAGTAAGAGGAGAAAGGTGATGCTTTCCTTTGAGGAGGGGTTGGTGCTCCAAGAGGTCTGCAATCCCCTTCCGGCCTTTACTGGAAGCCCTTCCCACTCCCCCTTTGTCCTTAGAAGAGAAGCCTGAATTAGGATAGTTCTTCAAGATATTAGCCCACCCTTTTCTTCATCTGTTGGCTTTTTGAAAACTCACCATTCCTTGCCTCAACATCTTACTTATTGCAGTGGGAAAGGCCTACGAACTTTGACTCGGTATCAGTTTGAATTCCAAATTCAAAGAAACTCTTCTACCTCCCTTGTCAGACCTTGGTCTTACAGGAGACAAAGCTTCTGACAAGTCTTTTAGGCCCATTTCCCACTCCCCCCGCATTCCTTCTGTACCAGCAGTCTGGCTCCTGTTACCCCACTTCCATTACCCTATTAGTTAACAGCTCCATCCTTGCCCTCAAGAAGGTATCTGACAAAAGATCATTTTCAGAGAAACTTAGGTTCAGTTTGAGAGCTGAAAGTGGCCCTCTGCTTGGAGGCCACCATTATGGTTTGTTTTGCCCTAAGCACAGCAAGCCAAGATGCCTAGATTTGAGGCAAACAGAATTGTTTGCAGCAAGAGAGCAGAACAAAGAGAGAGAAAAACAGAGCTCAACTCTTTCTTCCGAAGGCCAGGGCTGGGGGTATTTATGGGATGAGGACTAGAGAAGCACGCCTTGGTCTGGGATGTGAGGATCGTGGGGAAGTAGGGACAGGTGAGTGGGAAAAGTGAGTCATCCCCCTCCCGCACAGGTGGAGCTAGGCTATGGGCCTCTGCACCTTCAAAGGTCACTGAGCGGACTCTCACACATGCCTGGAGGGTCAGTGGTCCTAGCTAGTCTTGATGGGCTCAGCTTGACCCAGGCACTTCTGACGCCAAGCAACCTGGACGACAACTCAGGCGAACATCTTACGGTTGAGGCTACATGCACCTGGGGGGACGTGCAGGTTTTAAAATGATTTTGATTAGAAAAGGCAGGTGAAGGGGATTTAGCCCAGGGTTTCAGGCCCAGATGCCTTGGTGTGGCCCTGAGGGCTATGCATTGCCCTTCACGCGTATCACAGCAGCAGCAAGAATGTGGACCAGGAGCCTCGGGGACTGAGGGCTGGCTTTCCGCTTTGAGATTCTCCAGGCAAATCACTCCTGGTACCTAGGTGCTTTGAGTGCATTTCTCAGCCATGATGTTAGAATCGGTGTAGTCCCAGAAATTGACTGGTTGTCTGCATGGAGCACGAGGGAGTGTGTGCTTCCCAGTCATGCTCCCGCAGTGACCCTCTGCTTCAGCGAGGTACTCACTGATCCGTCTCTCTTCTACCTTACACTTTAGGTGAACTGTTTTCTTTATTGAATACTCAACTATTTTGTAAAAGGTGGGAAATACCAGAGTAATTTAGAGTGCAACCTTTGACGTCAGACTATCAGTGTTCCAATTCTGCTGTGTTGTTTTAGGCAAGTTACTTAGCCTCTCTGTGCTTCAGGGTCCTGATCTGTAAAATGGGAATGATAAAAAATAGCACCTACTCTTGTGTTACTGTTGTGAGAATTCTATAAAATAATAAAGTGTTTTAAGACAGTAACTGCTATGGAAATGCTCAGTAACCTTTAGCTTTTATTAGCATAATTCAATCTCTTCATTTCTTTGAAGATCTCAAAATGCCTCCACAAAATCTTTCCTAACTAACTCTACAACTTGGTTTTCAATGCATTTTCTGATCTCAGTAAATGTACCTTGAATAGCACAGCCCTGCTCTAGTTTGCTGTATTATATTGACTTATTTTCATCTTAAGGCATTTCATTTTGACATGACTTTTATCCACTAGATTATCAACTCTTTCAGGGCACAGAAATCATGTCTTCTACCTACTTACTCACCCCACCTCCACAATCCTCCAAAACTTGAGTGTGATTTTTCTCCTGTTACCTGCCCTGCTGGGATGGAATTGAAGAGCTCTCTAGCCCTCCTGGTTAGATTGCCTAAGAACAGGCTAGACAAGTTTAGACCCAGAGGAATCGGGTGGAGAGGGAGGTGGGAGGGGGGATTGGGAGGGGGAATACATGTAACTCCATGACTAATTCATGTTAATGTATGACAAAACCCACTGAAATGTTGTGAAGTAATTAGCCTCCAACTAATAAAAATAAATGGAAAAAAAATAAAATAATAATTGAACAACAACAACAACAAAAAGCAGTCCTATAGTCCCAAGACCCATCATGAACCATGAAGCTAGAGAGTAAGTATAATGGTTTTCTTTCAATCTTTGGTTCTTTATTCACTAACTTTTATTTTTATGAGGATGCATTTGTCATCTGGCTAGATTGTAAAGGCCTTTGAGGACAGGGAACAATTCCCATTCATCTTTGTGCCTACCTTCCTTACATCATGCCTCCCAGGAGCTCAATAAAATATTTGCAAATAGAGTGAGATAATAATATGGCGTATTAAGGATGTGACTTTGCTCCAGGTAATCCCTTCCATCATTCAGCCCTCCCACGTTCAGTAAAGACACTCACTGCCTGAGAGCTGAGACAGGGCAGCAGGAAAGCAGAAATCCAGAGGTCATTCTTAGCTCTTGAGTTTCAACTGTTTAGGTCATTTGGGATTCAAAGCATAAAATTTATGCCATAAACAAAAGATTTGGGAGAACACATAATTAGAGCGAGTCTCTCTAGTGTCTCCTGGCTACTCTCAAGCTAAATAAGAATCCCATAGGCTGGGGAAGTGACAAATAGGGAAGGAAAGGAGAGTTGCAAGACAGCAGGAAGAAGGCACTGCTCTGTGAAGGTCCAGGCTGGTTGGAAGGTTAGAGGAAACAGCAGGTGATGCTGGCAGAGGTAAGGGCAGAAGCAACAGGAATAAAGGGACAAAGTAGGTGATTAAATGTTGGTGATTCAACAGTTAATCCCACTAGGGGATTGTAAATAGAAAATGTATGAGCTGTTGTTGTTCAGTCGCTAAGTTGGGTCCAACTCTTTGCAACGCCATGGGCTTAGCACGCCAGGCTTCCCCCTTCACTGTCTCTCTGAGTTTGCACAAACTCATGTCTATTGAGTCAGTGATGCCATCCAACCATCTCATCCTCTGTCACTGCCTTCTCCTCTTGCCCTCAATCTTTCCCAGGATCAGGGTCTTTTCCAATGAGTTGGCTCTTTGCATCAGGATAGCCAAAGCATTGGAGTTTCAGCTCTATCCCCAGTCCTTCCAATATCCAATAATCAATATTCAGGTTGATTTCTTTTAGGATTGACTAGTTTGATCTCCTTGCTATCCAAGGGACTCTCAAGAGTCTTCCCCAGCACCACAGTTCGAAAGCATCAATTCTTTGGTGCTTAGCCTTTATGGTCCAACTCTCACATCCATACATGACCACTGGAAGGACCTTTGTCAGCAAAGTGATGTCTCTGTTTTTTAATACCTGTAAATTAATGATCATTGAAGAAAGAAAGTTTACTTAACCACAAAGCCAAGCGGTCTTGCTCAGCAACAGAACCATGTAACCGAACCAAGAGACAGGCCCCCAAACAATTAAACAACTGTAGCATGAGCCCCACATCCTGCCCAGTGAGCTCAGGAAATTAGGACATGCTCTCAGCACACATAAAAAATGATAATTCATAAACCTAGCTTGACTATATAGGGACAAGAAAATTCCCCTGCTCAGGAGGAGAAGCTGATGATGAAAGCGTAATGTTCACTCAAGAATGATGAAGAAGGTATTCTCCCCTCCCCACTTTCTTTGATTACAAACATGTAAGTCACGAAGTACTCAAGACAGCACCCTCTCACTTTATTCTAGTAAATCACTTGTCTATGACTTTTCTTCCAACTAAATTCTTCTGTGTGGAGACACAAATGACCAGAGCTCTTCAGAGCCCCTGAAATGCTACCTAATAGTTTCAGAAGCACCTGTGATTTACTGGATAGAACATATTGAGCTTGGGAGGATAGGCTGCGAGGAGTGTCTGGCCAGACAATCCTGAGCCAGCCTACCAGGCTTCTGTGGATAAGAGTGGAGGCGAGCCAAGGGAGAGAATCCGACACAGCAGGCCTAGCCGTGTGGAGACAGTGACCGTCTACGTGAAGCAGGAGATGAGGAGAGATTGTCTCAGCAAACACAAGGGTGGGACAGATGCTCCTCTGCCCTCTGTCAATTCCGTGAGTTTTAGGGGCACCCCTGGGGTTCACAGGCAACCCTGAAAAGTTGAGGGAGAAATCTCCTAGGTAAAATGGGGACTGAAAATAGAACTTAATTAGGGAAAACTAAAGCAACATGTTTTAAATGCCTGAGTGTGTGAGCTGAAATTCTTACCAGCTACACAAATGAAAAATACATTTAAAATTTGTGAGATAATTGAGATAATCTCTCCAGTTGATCACTAGGTTAAAATTTGGAAGACACAGTAGCCCTCCCTGGTGTAAATATGGGGAAGACAAGGGAAGATGAAGGAGAGAGAGAGGAATGGAAAGAGGTCCATGTATAAAAGGCTACTAAAGTTGTCACTTTCCTTGTCATTTTATTCAATGACTCAGTAAATGTTTGTTCAACATCCACTTTATGCCACTGGGCTTGCTGCCTCGTCTTGGGAAACATGTGGACTTTAAAGGGGATGATTAATTTTTCATTTTTGTTCTTCATATTTCTGCACTTTTGTTTCATTAGGATGAAGACATGCATCACTTGCATTTAAAAAGAGAACAGTGAAATGAGGCAGAGCAGACTGAAGGTGTAGCAGGAAGCCAGCAGCCGGAATGAAAGGAGGACAGGAGGAACAGCGGGCAAGCTCTCCCTCATCCATCGCCAGGCTCTGCCTGGACCTTGGCAGAGCGGAAGTATGAAGAAGTTCAGTATCACCCACGCTGGATGCTTAGATCGCAGACTGCAGCTTCATGTCTAGCTTAGGAAGTAGTTTCCAGGGAACTGGGCATTTTGCATCTGTCTCCAGGTGAAGCATGTAGATGCTCAGGTAAGGACAGGGCAGCCGTGCCCACTTTCACAGCCTCTTAGGAACGGATAGCCAGCAATACCATTTTTCATAATGTTTTTGGAATACTGGTGCTGGCCCAGACCCAGCTCAAATGCTCATCAGCCTTCCATCATCTTTTGCTTTGGCAGGGAGTTGTGAGAGAAAGACTCATTCTCCCTAGCAAATCAATGGCGCAGCAAATCAATGTGGGGAAGGAGGTGGCCCTGGTCAGTCCTTGGAGCCCACTTAACTTCAAGTCCCGCTGCCTCACCCTATGTGGGTTTATTACATGATTTCACTGTGTTGTATATTTTAATGGAGATGTCATGTTTTGATGAAGTTACTCACTACCAGGTTTGCATCAGGCTGAAGCTAAAGCTCTGGTAGTTTGGCTACCTGATATGAAGAGCCAACTCACTGGAAAAGACCCTGATGCTGGAGAAAATTGAAGGCAAAAGGAGAAGAGGGCAACAGAGGATAGATGGCTTGATAGTATAACCGACTCAATGGACATCAATTTGAGCAAACTCCAGGAGATAGTGAAGGATAGAGGAGCCTGGTGTGCTGCAGTCCATGGGGTTGCAAAGAGTCTGACATAACTTAGCAACTGAACACCACCACCCTCAGCTTCAAGTCAATAGGATTTCCATCATGGAAGGGACAATTCCTAGTGTTAGAAATGAAGGAATCTATGTTGTGCCTTGCACAGAGACAGACCTTAGTTTGGAGGAGAGCAATTTCCATCACTGACCTCACCTACAAAGATTGGCTAATATAATAATACTTTTATTCCATTTCTTTTTGTTATAAAATTTTAAAACTCTATTTTTATTTTTATCATGCATATCATACATGTACATATCTAAAATTAAAAGACTTATACTTTAAAACTTTGAACTTTTTGTTTTTTCCCCTAGCCTTTTATTTACACGTTTACAATTGAGATGCTTTTCTGCTTATGTCTTGATTTCTCAATTTTAGACTTTATCTACTTCCTGTTATAGCAAATGACAAGGATTTAACTCTAAGACTCTTCTACCCATCCCAGTGGTGTGCTGGAGCCTATTCTACCTGCTGGTAGAGGCTGAGAGTTAAATTTTCAGAAAATTTGCAAGCCAAGTATTAAATGATTGTTAGCTTGAAATTGGCCAGGGTGGGCATATTTATACCATGGAAACTAGCAAATGTTACCAGGGCTATTTCCCCCCAGAACACTAGTTGTTAACATTTCCCAGTATACCACTAGTCTTCCTCCTTATTCTCACAATTGTAGATTCATATAGAAGTCAGAAGTTTCATTTTAATGACTCTGGTAAATTTTGTTCTCTTCATAGCCCATTGGTATACTAAAATTCAATCCTGGGTTGGGGAAATCCCCTGGAGGAGGAAATGGCAACCCACTCCAGTATTCTTGCTGGGAAATCCCATGGAGAAAGAAGCCTGGCAGGCTACAGTTCACAGGGCCGCAGAGTCAGACACGACTTAGCGACTGAACAACAAAATTTTTCCTGAGTGTCAAATATCAGCCTACAAGGGAGTGTGATTAGCCAAAGGAATAAACTCGACACTCTAAATTTTGGAATCTATTTACTCTAAGCACTATTCTAATAGGCTTGAGTACAAGCTGAAGCCAGTCAGAAATGGCAGGGGAGGAAAAGATTGGGAGCTTTTTAGCCTAACGATCAGAAAGCTGGGCATGGTATGTTTCACAGCAGGGAAAGGAGCAGAGAAGCAAACACAACAGAAGCGTGTACTTTCAGATTTCTGACATTACGAAGCTTAGCCACAGCGACTTCAGCAGGCATACGGACTTCTTGGCATTTCATAAATGTAACAGTCAAAGTTCATGGTGATGTCTAATATCAAGAAAATGTTTATCAGCGTAGGAAAGTCTTCTAGAATGATTTCCACCCAGAATAGTAAAACTGCAGAGGAGCTCCATTGAAAGAGTAAATCCTCTGGGTTTCTGGATAACTGATAGCTTTATTGATCTAATTAAATATATGGCTTCTTTTTGTTTTCCTGTGCATAACTGCATATCATTTCTTGCTACCACCTGATAATGAGCAATTCTTACTCTTCTCATTTTATGGCTTGATTTTATGTTGAGATCCCCACAACTTCTGTGGCATTAATCATCACTGTGTAGGCTTACTTGCTTCCTAAGCAAAATGGTATCTTTATGATATATCATAAAAAGAGACAGAAATCACAAATATCTTTATGATAAATCAATAAAGGAAAGAAATGGTATGGACCTAACAGAAGCAGAAGATATTAAGAAGAGGTGGCAAGAATACACAGAGGAACTGAACAAAAAAGATCTTCATGACCCAGATAATCACGATGGTGTAATCACTCACCTAGAGCCAGACATCCTGGAATGTGAAGTCAAGTGGGCCTTAGGAAGCATCACTATGAACAAAGCTAGTGGAGGTGATGGAACTCCAGTT
>JADEYB020000010.1:3102185-3122658 GCA_015832495.2 Alces alces | reverse complement strand
CTAGTCAAAGCTATGGTTTTTCCAGTGGTCATGTATGGATGTGAGAGTTGGACTATAAAGAAAGCTGAGCACCAAAGAATTGATGCTTTTGAACCATTGCGTTGGAGAAGACTCTTGAGAGTCCCTTGGACTGCAAGGAGATCCAACCAGTCCATCCTAAAAGAGATTGGTTCTGGGTGTTCATTGGAAGGAGTGATGCTGAAGCTGAAGCTCCAATACTTTGGCCACCTGATGCGAAGAACTGATTCATTGGAAAAGACCCTGATGCTGGGAAAGACTGAAGACAGGAGGAGAAGGAGACGACAGAGGATGGAATGGTTGGATGGCATCACTGACTCGGTGGACATGAGTTTGAGCAGGCTCCGGGAGTTGGTGATGGACAGGGAAGCCTGGCGTGCTGCCATCCGTGGGGTCAGAAAGAGTTGTACACAACTGAGCAACTGAACTGAACTGCTGATAAATCACGAAGAGCAGAGCTTCCACGTCATTTCAGTTGAGCTCTGATATGGCTGTCCCACAGCTGTCCCTGAGAGGATTCCCACTCCAACGGCACACACATCCCAGACACTTTGGCCACTGTCTGCCTCTGCTTCCTGGACACCACGATCCCGTTCTTGTATAGAAACCACACTGTGCTTTCCCAAACACAGGGCTGAGAGCAAAACTGCTGGCCTGGGACATAACATCAACACCTTGGAAAAATAACCAGTGCTCAATGCTTGATAGCTTATTTTCTAAACTCTCAGGAACACCACCGCCAGAGTCTGCAAAGCCAGCGTGTAGCAGCAGACTTCGGTCGGGAAGCTCACAGCAGGCAGAGGGAGCAGGTCAGCAGCAGCCGCACATGGGGGGCAGGCGCGTGGGGAAGCATGCAGAGAGGCGCAGCCCGGGCAGAGGCGGGGAGTCACGGCATGACCGTGCGCCCCACAGGCTGCTACAGCAAAATCACCAGACAGGCAGGCCGGCACAAACACGGATTTCTCACAGTCCTTAGGCTGGAAGTCCAGATCAGAGGCTCAGGCAGACTCCGTGTCTGGTGAGGGCCCACTTCCTGGTTCGTAGACAACCGCCTTCTCACCACGTCCACCCATGGAGAAACGGGCTGGGAGCTCTCTGGGGCCTCTATGAGGGTACTGATGCCCCTCACCAAGGCTCTGCCCTCATGACCTAGTCACCCCCAAGATCCCTCACCTCCAAACACCATCGCACTGGGGTCTGGGGTTTCAACATATGATTTGAGAAGGGATCATAAAACATTCAGTCTATAGCATATCGAAATCCTTTTTCATAGTTAAGAACAAAAGCAGAATCTGCCTCATTTTCCTACTGACTTGTAAGCTCCTTGGGGGTAGAGCTGGGTTTGCTTGCATCTACACTACGTTAAATTAATGAGGAAGAAAACACTGTCATGATAAGCATGCAGTCCTTAATGCATATTTGAAAACAAAGAACAAAGGACAATAATGTCCTACAAAAACCTCTGTTTCTGTCATTGCCACAAGGATTAAAATAGCTGTTAATGTTACTCAGGTTTAAAACTCCCAAATTCCTGGCTGTTACATCTAAGGCATCTGTTTTTTGTGGGTTTTTTTTTTTTGGCTTAAAGGCTCTAAAAGCTGTTATTTGGCTCCATACATCCTAATGGACAGCCAATAGCTTTAACTGTACTGAGTTAATTATCCCTTATCTTCTATTATCATGCACAGTCTTCTAAAGTCATCTATTTTTCTATGAGTAGCATTTTCCCATGCCTTTTATTCTAGATGGAATCAGTACATTTTGAAATATACAAATCTATAGGTAAAACAACTGAAATGTACAAGGAAAAGCAGATAGGAAGAATTTAGCCCAAAATTTCAGATTGTTACTTTTTTATCTTATTTTTCCTATCCTATGCTTTTCTTTTCCCATTTTTCTATTTTAAGACATGTAAATAAATATGTAGTATCTCAGGAATGAATAAATTTGAGACAATAGTTGAATAATAATCTTTAGAAACTAACATTTGTCTGAATTTAAAATTGTACTTTTTTTTTTGGCTTTCCCCAAACTAAATTGGTCAGACATGAAAAAAAGGAAAGGATTATGAAGCATTCTAACTTTTTGATTTGAGTGTGAACAACATGTTGGCTAATTTTTATTGATTTTATCTGCCAATCCAGATGCAATCACACTTTTAAAAGTAGGTTCCTGTAATTTGCTTTTCTATAAAATGTCACCAATGCATTAAATACCTTGAAAACAGTCTTTGTAAATCAATCTGCGCTTATTAGATTTGTTTAAACGATAGCATTAGAATTCCATGCCGAGATTTAATTTGGTTTTAAAATAACTCCCTACATGCAGAACATTTCCAAGGGCGGAGAGGCTAGTTCCCAATTATTTTCATGCCGGCAGTGCTAAATGTGTTTAATGACTCACTTACCTACAAGCTGCGGGCTCTCTGAAGACCTCACAATTCAGTGGAACACACACATTTTACCTCAGGCTATTTTATTTATTTAAAAAAGGAGGAAATGCAGAACCATACCCAAATGATAAGTAAAAGCTCTTACCTTGTTCTTGTCCATGGTATTACAGACTTGATCAACATGTCGACTGGCTTTTTGATTCAGACCTTGCAGACCCAAGCATGTCAAACTCAGGCAGTGTTTGCAGACTGGATGGGTATTCCATTGTAAGTTTTCTGTACCAAGTCTCGTTAGCAGGAACTGCTTTCTCACCACCCGCTACAGATTCGCTAGTCCCCATCCTGATTCACAGTCTACAGCTTTTTCTCTATTTTCATGTAAGGTCTTTCTGAATTGAGTCTCTCACTCTTCACTAAAACTTGAGGTTAACATAAGCCCTTAGAAAGCTCCTCTAAACCTCTAACAGCTATAGGCTAAATAAGAACAGAAAGCCAGTGAGATTAATTCATCTGTACAATTTTAAGACCAGGGTCATCAGTTAGTATCTGATGGGATTGTTGCTTACTACCATTCAGATAAATACTTTTCTGTAAAGGACAGAGACAATATTTTAGAGGGTAATCCTTGCCATATTGTTAGCCATAAATTACACCTGTATTTGGAGAAAGAAATGGCAACCTATTCCAGTATTCTTGCGTGGAAAATTCCATGGAATCTAGAGGGCACAGTTCACAGGGTCACAAACAGTCAGACACGAGTGCGCATGTACACACACACACACACACACCCCTACATTATTGAGTAGTACAGTGGGGCTTAATGGAAGGAACTTACAGTCAAGAAGTGTAGGTTCTAGGCTTTATTCACTACTTATTAACTATTATTACTTCGGTAAGACTCAAGTTTCTCATCAGTAAAATAGCATCAAGAGTATTTTCCTTCTCAATTGTGAGAGAGGCCGCTGAGGGCCCGCCGAGGCCTGGCACAGGCTGGGAAGTCACTTTCAGTTTCCCACCAGCGCTCAGGCCGCACCAGTGGTAAGAGAGCCGACCTGCCGATGCAGGAGATGTAAGAGACTCGGGTTTAATCCCTGGGTCAGGAAGATCCCCTGGAGGAGAAAATAGCATCCTACTCCAGTATTCTTGTCTGGAGAATCTCATGGACAGAGGAACCTGGTGGGTTACAGTCCACTGGGTCAAAGAGGTGAACACAACTGAGCAACCTGGCGACAGCACGTTTTTCTTCTCACATCTGAGTATTGTGAAGATAAATTTAGACCAAGAACGTGTTTTAAGCCATGGGAAAATGAAACATTCTGAGTATTGTTAAAATGAAAGGAATTCTACGTACAAGAGAGGCAAATAAGTAAATAACAAGCAGTAAGAAGAGTTGTAGATGTGACAGCTATAGAATGTGGTCTGCAGAGAAAGGAAGATATTGAGCTGTGTCTTCTGGCGTGGTGCTTGCCACTGCCTCTCCCCCTTTTCTGTTCTTGTCTCTCTTGTCTCTCAAACCTGCATCTACCATACTCTCTGCTGCTCATTTTATCCCACTCTGGTCCCTGAACTTATCTGGTCCCAGCCAAGCTCAAACTGCCAGTGGACTTCAAAGCTGAGCCAATGGGCCTAAAAACTGTACCCAAGGTCTAATAATGGAAACGGATTGTCTGTGTGGTCCCCAAGCCATCGTGCTACAATCCATATTTAAGAGTAACAGGATTACATTACTTCCTCCTAGAGTCCTCTGGTCCCAAGACAAATCTCCTCCCCTAAACTTACTGCACTTTATTTCCCCAGTTCTCATGTTGACTCAGTTCATAAGTCTGGTCACTGCTTTCGTCCCTATTCCTTCGTCTTCACTATAAAACCCCGCTGGAGCCTAAATAAACTGCCTTGACAGTAAGTGGGAGGTTATGATTAGTTTTCTTTCAAACACATCGATGTGGGTGTTCAACAGAAAATTTCTAGTTTATAATTGGAGTTAGATAACAGGTGTTCAATAAAGTCACGGAAATTGAGGACTTACTCATTTGGAAGTATTACTTGAAACCATTAGAGTAGATGAGATTTCTTGTGCTGAGTAACAAGAGAAGGTGAGATACTGAGGACTTAGCCCTGAGGATTATTCAGTTAGGAAATACGAGGAACACTCTGCTAAAATGTTCAAAAACCATTCTCTGAGGAAGTCCCACTTCAGACTCTTTCTAAACGTCTGCCAGAAAAGTGCTCAGAGGCACTGACTTCTCACCATTAACATTCATTAATCACCAATTCTTAAAGGAAGAATGGACACTGATGAAGGAAGATACAGAAGTTTTTAAGGGGCCAAGAAAACCCCTTATGGAGGGAAAACTTGGGATAGAGCAAGAATGTAAGGACCTGAGATCCAGAAACCGTGCTCAGTCATACCAACTATGCTTTTAAAAAATCTGTGTAATGATTACTTGAGATAAAAAGAATTCTTACACTGGATATAACATTTATATCTAAAAATCAGAAATCTTGCTATATAAAACATTAACCAGTCAAAAGATAAAGGGGAAAAAAACATTTCACTTATATTAGGCCATATGATAAATCTAATTAATTACAATAAATATAACTCTAATATGCTAGATGTAGTTGAAGAAAAATTTAAAATTCTAATATAGGTTACTAGTTAAGAAGACTTGAACATAATAGAAAAGCCTATTTGGTCTTGAGTAGACAGATATATATATGCAATTCTACCTGTATTAACCTATAATATTACTACAAACCCAATAAAATACCAATAAAATTTGAGGGGTAGGTAGTGAATGAAAACCTAATTCTCATTCTAAGTTTGAATGAGAATTGCACATGCAAGGATACAAAGGAATATTTCAAAAAATAAACTTATTAACTAGCCCGAGCAAAACAACATGGATCCAACAAGAGAATAAAAGATGAAATGATCAATAGAGAAAACAGAAAATTTTCGTTTTTTAGAACTCAGCAAAAATAAAAATATAAAATTAACATGCAATAATATGGTATTGCAGATCACTGGGGAAAAGATTGATTATTCATTTGTTAACTCTGGTGCATTGTTATGGCTATCCTGAAACATACACAACAAAGTCAGATTTCTAACTTACCTCTTACATCAAAATTAACTCTAGATTAATCAAAGATTTAGCAATATGATCATCAAAATTATTAGAGAAAGCAAGGGAAACATTTTATAATTTTAGCATTGAAAAGTACTCTCTAAATATGACTAAAAGTCCCGAAGCCATAAATGAAATTAAACCAAAAATTAAACCAAAAATTTCACATGACTCAAAACACTATAAAAATTTTTAAATGAAAAACTGTGAGAAAATATTTGTGATACACATCATATTAAAAAGATATAAAAATATAAAATATTTAATATAAATATAAAAATAGCTCCTATAAATTAGCACGGAAATATAGCCAAGTTGAAAAATGAACAAAGGCCAAATTATAAAATTCAAAGGAATTCTAACCATGAAAAAGCACTCAGTTTTACTTATAAGAAATGTACATTAAAGCTACAAGTATATGTCACTTCCAGCTATTTGACTGACAACATAAGAGAGTTTGATAATTCATGATTTTGGTGAAGGTGGGAGGAAATAGGCATTCATATATTGTTGGGGGTGTTTATTAATGCAATTTTTATGAAGTGCTATTAAGCAATATATAAAATGTACATATACTCTGACCCAACAATTCATCTTCTGAAATTCTATTTAAAAAGTACAACTGTATACATGTGAAATGAACATATTTACAAGAATGTTCACTGTTGTGTGCATGTAAATCCAAAAGGATAAGAAAATATAAATGTGGAAAAAAGAATGAATACTAACAATGAGATAACAGAAAGGGAATATAAAAGAACAATCCCTTTTAAAATTGCATAAAAAATATTTAGGAATAAACTTGATCAAGGAGGTGAAAGATTTATATGCTGAGAACTCTAAAATATTAATAAGGGAAACTAAAGATGATTCAAAGAAATGGAAAGATATTCCATGCACTAGAATTGGAAGAATTAACATTGTTAAAATGGCCACACTACCCAAAGTAATCTACAGATTTAAAATAATCCCTGTCAAATTACCCATTACATTTTTCACAGACTAGAATAATCCTAAAATTTATATGGAACCTTAAAAGACCCAGAATTGGCAAAGCAATCCTGAAGAAAAAGAAGAAAATAGGAGGCATAACCCTCACAGATTCAGACAATACTACAAAGTTACAGTAATCAAAACAGCGTGGTAATGGCAGACATATGGATCAATGGAACAGAACAGATAGCCCAGAAATAAGCCCAAACACTTACAGTCAATTAACCTTTGACAAAGGGTCCAAGAATATACAATGGAGAAAAGACTGTCTCTTCAGAAAGTGGTGCCGGGAAAGTTGAATGGCTGCATGTCAATAAATGCAGTTAGAACACACCCTCACACCATACACAAAAATAAATTCAAATGGCTTAAAGACTTAAAGATAAGACATGGGACAATATAACTCCTAGAAGAAAACATAAGCAAAACATTCTCTGACACAAATCTTACCAATGTTTTCTGAGGTCAGAATCCAGATGCAATAGAAATAAAAGCAAAAATAAACAAATGGGACCTAATCATACTTATAAGCTTTTGCAGAGCAAAGTGAAGTGAAGTGAAGTGAAGTGGCTCAGTTGCGGCTGACTCTTTGTGACCCCATGGACTGTAGCCCACCAGGCTCCTCTGTCCATGGGATTTTCCAGGCAAGAGTACTGGAGTGGGCTGCCATTTCCTTCTCCGGGGGATCTTCCTGACCCAGGGATTGATCCTGGGTCTCCCGCATTGCAGGCGGACGCTTTACCGTCTGAGCCACCAGGCAAGTCCTTCACAGAGCAAAGGAAACCATACAAAACAAAAAGAAAATCTATGGACTGGGAGAAAATATCTTCCAATGATGTGACCAACAAAGGCTTAATTTCCAAAATATACAAACAGCTCATACAACTGAACAACAACGAAAGAACTAAACAACCAATCAAAAATTGGGCAGAAGACCTAAATAGACACTTATCCAAAGAAGAAATACAGATGACCACAGGCACACGAAAAGATACTCAACATCACTGGTTATTAGAGATATGCAAATCAAAACTACAACGAAGAACCACCGCACACCAGTCAGAACAGCCATGACTAAAGAATACGTGCTGGAGAGGGTGTGGAGAAAAGGGAATCCTCCTACACTGCTGGAGGGAATGTAAACTGGTGCAGCCACTATGGAAAAACAGAATGGAGATTCCTCAAAAAACTAAAAACAGCAATGCCACATGATCCAACAATCCCATTCCTGGGCATTTATTTGGACAAAACTATAATTCAAAAAGATACACATACCTCCGTGTTCACCACAGCACTATTTACAATAGCCAAGACATGGAATCAACCTAACTGTTTATCACCAGATGAATGGATAAAGATGTGCTACAAATATACAGAAGATTACTCAGCCATAAAAGAGTGCAATAAGGCCAACTGGTGCAACATGGATGGACCCAGAGATTATCACACTAAGCAAAGTCAGTGAGAAAGAGAAGGTCAGACATCACGTACCACTTATATGTGGAATCTGAAATATGAATTTACCCATGAAATAGAAACGGACTTACAGACATACAGAACAGGTTTATGGCTGCCGAGGGAGGAGGTGGGGGGGGAAGGAATGAATTGGAAGCTCGGGATTAACAAATGCTGCTATTATATACATGGATAGCTGAATGACTTTGCGGTACACCAGAAACTAATAAAACACTGTAAATCAGCTACACTTTTAATAAAATTAATTTAAAAAAGAATGAAAAGCACAAGCCTTATGAAAGAAAAAAGAAGAAAAATGTAAATGTCCCTCATAAAATTGTATATTTACATAAAATAAATTTTGGTGTACCTACAGAATGGAATAATAAGGAGCAGTTTAAAGATAAGATAGTCCTACATGTACTGATTCTGATATGGAATCATCTTGAAGATAAATTGAGTGAGAAAAAAAAACAGCATCTTTGGATGCTATTACATCCATATTTATATCCATAGAATAATTTATATAAAGTTTTATATACACTGACTGATTTTGGATGAACTCATAAGTAACTGTTAAAAAGCATGCCTCTTAAGACGAGTAATTAAGTGGCTAAAGAACATGGTAAAAACTTTCACCATATTCCGTTTCACCTGTTTTCAATTCTGTACTACATGCATGTACATAAAAATAAAATTACACAATTACACAAACTACTAAATGTTTTATTGCTCTCATCCAAAGTTGCAAACATTTCTAAACAAATAAAAGTTATCAAGAAAAACGTACAATTCTTACACACATGTGTAATATGTATTCACATTATACCTAGAAGACTGGTTCTTTCTGTAACTCAATAATAAAATTATCATATAAAATATATCTCAAAGTTGTTTTGGGAATGTATATTGCCTGCTTTACTGAGTGCTGGCTGTGGTGGAGAAGGGGTATAATGTCTTTTTCAACTGAAGCTTCATAAGGAAGTGATTCTGTAGTCCTTTGCGTATTGCTCTTAAGAACCACTGTTTTTACAATCTTTTTAGTGAAAACAAAATATAAGCCTAAACGACATATCTATCTTTCTTAGTAGCTCACATGAGAATTAGAGAACTCTGGAAATGGTTTCTGCAAGAACAGGAAGAGTTACAGCACAGAACTGGGAAATATGCAAATTATAACTCAGTCTCCATTTTTAAAATACAAAATTTTCTTACCATTAAACAAGATGAACTTTACAATAACAAGAACAGAGATTTCTCTTTTAAAGACTCTTCCTTTTTTTCTTATTAGCATTTTAAAAAAGGGAATGCCTTTTCTGACTTCTAATTTTGAGAAATACTTTCCTCTTTTTCTAAAAGGAGACGATGCCCTGTATCCGTAGTCACTTTCTTTATAAAAGCCTTCTGAAAAAGGAGATTATCTTCTTTCAGCAAAGCTTCTAAGTAAGTGTCAATCTGCTCCAGGTCTCCGGCTGGACCACCCTGGAAAAGACAAGCAGCAGTCATAATAGGGGAAGAAGTTATAGGGTTGAGTCTGGTTGTCTGGGTGACCCTGGACCAGTCTTCCCTACAAGTCATGTAGCAACAAAACCCAGTTTGCATCTGAATAACGCTTTTAACCTTTTGAAATGATTTTGCATTTAATCTCATTTTATGTTCACAAGTGGTTAGGACCTTGGATCTTCTTCTTCTTCTTTAGTGGAGATTGTTTAACTGTGGTCTTTTTTTTTTCTTTTGATTTAATTACTTGTCATATTCCTAAAGCCCTCACTCATCTCATTTGTGTGTGTGTGTGTGTGTGTGTGTGTGTATGTTACAGGCTCTCCTCTTCCATCTTAAAATTCATGAATTTTGAGCCTTAGAGGCAAAAGAGATGGGTGGGCAAATTCTGACTTCCCTGTTTCTCCTTTTTCCTCTGCAGCATTTTCCCCCACAGCCTTGGGCTTGCTGCCCTGATCTGTCCCCCTCTCCCTTTCTCTCTTTCTCTCAGCACTCTACTGGCATAATCTCAAGCTCTCCTTCCCTGAGTTTCTTGATCCATGAACAGCTGGACAAATGCTCCCTCTTTCTCTAAATCTTAGTGCCCGAGGCCCAACCACAGGATCAACGTGCTCCCCAGCTGAGCTCATGGACAGGAGGGATTTTAGGAAGGACCTTTCAGGAATAATCCGGATGTTATCTCTGTTTCCCAGGATCTGGCACTTCCATAGCTTCTCCATCCCTCTTCTGGTCCCAGTAAACGTGCTGTCTGCTTTGCTCCCGTCGCCCTGGATTTGTTCGGTCCTCTAACAAGCCTGCACTATGCCGCTTCCCAGCTTTCTAACTCGGACCCTGTTTCTGCAGATGGCTCTCCATGATACTGATATTCACGAGGATTTCAAAATATTCACAGACCCTGAGGCAAGCCCCGTGTGAGCCTTTCTGACAGTGTCGGCTCTCAGCCTGTTCAGTCCGGTCTAATCCCCTGTCTCCTGCTTTCTACCCAGCAGGCCAGACTCCCTCCTTGGACTCCAGGCTGGTTCTTGTCCTCAGCTTCCTCATGAGTTGCCCCAACATCTACCCTCTCGTCTCTGCTCCATTCCATCGTAGCTGCTCAGGCGGAGGCCGTGACAACGGAAATTTCCAACCGGGAAAGCAAGAGCCCTTTGAGCACCTCTCAATGATACTGGATAAAGCATTTCACGTGATGTGGCTAAAGCCCTTCACCTCTTTACTAAAGTTTGTGAATAAAACAAATTAAGTGAGTGCTGGTATCATTACTTTGGTTACTTTGAGGAAACCCAGGAGAAGAGTAAACTACTATTCTTTCAATTATTTTTTCCTAGCTGAACAAATTTGCTATTACGAGAACCAATAATTTTTACGAACTTTCTTTTAGAGAGCGGTATTCTGTTACTGTGATAAAGAACTTTGGTCGCTAGTTTTTCTCGTTAGTGAAAGAACAGGCATCACTGAAACCCTACCACGTGTGGACCCCATTCACCAGCAAGGCTGTCCTCCAGGCCCAACTCTCTGCAGGGGACAGCTCCTGCCTTCTCACCCCGCATGGTCCAGGAAGGACCCATCTCCTGTTCCAGGCTCAGGGCTGATGTCCGAATTTTCTGCGCATTCCAAGACAGTTTTCTTCCGCTTCAGGCCCTGTTCTGCATAATTTTAAAGCAGGTTCTAGGCTATCTAAGGATCTTCCAGGTTACTGTGACAATGAGCTGAGCCAAAGGCTGGCCGGGAAGCAGCCCCGAGAGCGTGCAGGTGCCCACCCACAGAAATGGGGAAGCGACAGGGTGCGGGCGCTGAGTGAATGATGCCAGCTCGCTCCAGACACACACCTGCCCCAGGGCCTCCGCAAAGCTCTGAACCCCGCTCAGGGATCTTTCCTAGGAGTCCCACTCAACAACCTTTGTTCACACCCCGAGAAAAGCTGAGCAACACGGACATAGTTCCTGGGCTCACTGTTGATTTCTCAATTTATTTTTTAGCATCTACAGAGAGACTTTTCAACATTGGCTATATATATTTGAATTTTTGATAGTCTCCCCAGCATTTCTATATACTGTAATCAAAGATAGACTGTTCCTTACTGACCCAATCTATCACAGAAGCCCAATTCTTTATGTATTTAAATATACAAAAAACAAACATGAAGAACAGTAATTCATACTTACATGATATTTCCTGATTTCTCTAACCTCACTTCTAAGATTAGAAAAGTCTATTTTTTAACCTATATATTAGGATAAAAATTAAAATGTTTTGTTGTCTGAAAATTTTTTTTTTAAATTCCTACTAGAAATATGCTATTGAGAAGACTAAATAATCGAAATATATCGACAGCCCAAAGCTTTTGATTTCTTTTTTAAGGGAAAAAATAATAGGCCTTTTAACAGTGTTCTAACTTACACTTTGAAAGCTCATTTATATGTGATTTTTAGGGAGGGTGAGGGCTACAGAAAGTGACCCGTCCACTCAGTAAGTGGACGACGATGTCAGGAGAGGAAGTCAGCCCAGGGCTCTCTCCGCAGCATGTGTTCCTACTGCTGAAACAACACTTCACTACTCACCAGCTGAAGCTTCTGCAATAATACGGCCAGTTTTACACGAAGCTTATTCAGTTTTTCTTCAGTCAGTTTTCTTTTTTCTTCACATTGTCCCAGAGATGCTTCATTAGCCACTTTTCTCCTGTTTGCATCGCAGGTAACAGACTGCATCTTTCTCTCCAGTTTTTTTTCATACTGGACCATGTACACATCACGGATCTGGGAACAGTTTTAAAACAGTTTTAGCATATCTTAAAAAGACTACTTTCCCCGTCACATCACAGTTCTGTATGTGCCCTGGGTAGTCTACTTTTAAGATACACTCATCCCTTACGGGAACCGACAATCTGATGGTCGAGGAAGAGAAAGGAGGAAAAACGTCCAACAGTCTAGCAACTCCAGTACAAGCAGGCACACAGAGGGTGGCTCAGAAACCCCTGCTTTGAAGTGAAGCAGGCGGTGAGTGACGGTCGGGTCTGTTCTCCCAACAGGGCTACCATATTTCTCGGGACACGAAGGGGCAGGCGCCTGGGCCCCTCTCCACGGCAGCCGGTGACCACAGAAGAGCCAGCAACATGGGGTTTCTAGACAGATTATGTATCATCGTGACTCAAATCTGTAGCATCTGAAAAGCACAGAAGCTGCGATAAGAGGAACTCCTAGTCTGCCAGTCTCCTTGGGCTGTTTGATATGACGTGAAGACTACGGTTATGGGCTAACATGTATGCCCTTTGCTGATTCAAGAGCCTTGGTGGTTTTCCAGGGGCTCGTGTTTATTGTGCCCGAGACACTTAACGGAGCAGGGAGGTGGCATGGAACAGCAAATGCTGCAATTTCAAAATGACGTGAACTGCCTGTATCAACATTTTGAGGAGGCCGGGGGTATTCTGAGAAAAGAGATAAGGGCAAATTCTGTTCTGACCACCATCTGAGTGTCTCTGCAATAAGGAGAGTTCCGTGTTCTAACACGCTGGGTCGCCGGGAAAACGGGAAGGCAGCGGGCCTGTGTTCCGCCACACCTCACCGCACGGGCAGGCCCTGGCCCGGCGCTGTCCGTGTTATCCCATTCCACTATGCCTTGACCTCACACACAGTTCTCCTTTTTCTATACAATTCTTGAAACAAGCAACATCCCTAAGTACACTGAATTCTGTTCAGTAGATAGTCACAAACTACTTCCTAAATTCAAGGCACTGAATTTTATAATAGGTGATGAAGAGATACAGAAGGTTCAGTCTTTGCCCTCCACAACCTTCTAGTCTACAGAATAAGAGAATACAAGTGTGTGAATACTGTATCTTATGGGAGAAAGTGTACTGTGTCCCAAGTCAGGCACAGGTATTACTAGACTGGAGAGGAAGGTGCGGAGTCTCCATTAAACTGAAGAGTATTGAAGTCCTGACCTAAGGTACTTGAGTTAGGTTGACATCAGTAATTTACCTGCAAATGTAAACTTCTCATGTGCTGTTAACTGAGGGAATATTTGGGAGTGGGGACCCAAATACCACTCTACAGTGGCAAACATGGGCCATATATATATCATGTGCGGTATTAAAGGCAAGACTTCATTGTGAGATCTATAGATTGCCGCATGAAGGAATCTTAGGTATTGTAGAGACTTACACGGCCTGGATGCTTGTCTGAGGGCACAGGGCATTAGACCTGAAACCCCTGACCTGGCTTTCCACCGTCTTGCCTCACTTCCTAAATCCTAGCCCTCCATCTTCCTGGCATACACCAAGCTCTCTCTTGTCACAGGCCCTCGTGCTGGCTGCTTTCTTTGTTCAGTAAATTCAGCCCCAGGTCTACACGAGGCTCATTCCTGGCCTCAACCAGTATTAAAACATGGCTCAGATATTCCTTGCTATCTGTCTCTGAAATAGCCTCCCCTTCCCCAACACACCGTGACTGTCTTGCACAATTATTTAACAGCACATCACACTGTATGTTTATGTCTTATGTAAGTGTGTACTATCTATCTTTCCCTCTGGAGTGTAACCTCAATGTAAAAAAAATGAAAACTGGTTTCATGCACCTTTATTACCAATGCTACAGGGAACTAAACAGTGAAGAGTTGGGACAGCAGATGTTCAGCATTCACCGGCAAGGGGTTTTCACGCATGTGGGCCAATCCTGCCTTGAAAAACAGGCTACATTCTGAGATCCTGAGCCATTTTTGAACATCCTTTCTTCAACCTACAAGAAGCTGATGGCTTACAACTAAGGCAACCACCACCTCCTCCAGGAAGCATTACAGACACTTCCAGTGGAGGCTTCCATCAAATCTAGGAAGTGAGATCTCCCACAGCTTGAAGGGAGAGCAGGGTAAATAATTCAACACAGGGGGAATAATGACGGCAGAGTTATAGACAATTCAGATGTCAGCAGCCAACTATAGTTCTCAGCTTTCAGAACTTTAGAAAATTTACAGCTTTTGCCATCCTGAACAACAGCCAGGAAACACTTTCTTATAAAAGGCAACAACAATAATAAAACAAACCCAAATAGAGAAAATTAAAAAGAAATACAGAATATGAAAAACAATATTACTCAGACACATAATAGTATTGCTTATCAGCAATAAAAAGAAACAACTGTCATACTTGATGGATTTGAAGGGAATTTCATTGATGAACAAAGCCATTCATAAAATGACACCTACTCTATGATTCCATTTCAATAACATTCCTCAAATGACACAACTATAGAGATGGATGACAGATTTGTGGTTGCCTGGGGTGAGGGGTGTTTGCGTGTGTGGCACGTGACTAGAGCGGGCTAACACAGGGAGACCTCGGTGGTAAAATGGGAGTTTGTATCCTGACAGTGGTGGTCACACAAACCCACACACAGGATAAAATGAGACACACACTCTACCAATTTCTATGTCCTGGTTTTGATATCATACTATAATTATATGAAATGCTTATATGAAAGATATGAGCATTGGGAAAAATTGGATGAAGGGTACACGGGACCTCTCCACTATTCTATAATTTGCTGGGTATCTATAATTAAATTTTTTTAAGTTCAAAAGACAGCACTGTTAATACACTATAGCTTTAAGAATGTTTATACAGCACACTATATTCAAAATCATATTCAGTCTCTCAAAGTTCACTATCTTGTAACCACTGAACTATATTTCCTCCAAACACTACTGGCCAACTTAGCCAGTTTCTTGATTCACGCTTCTTCCTTTCTCAGGTTAACATTTCCATGAGGTTTCTATAAAAGGTGACAATTTTGACAACTTTTAAAGCTCAATGTAAAAGGACTTCTGGCTGTTTTAACATTTTAATTAAGGTGGGTAGAGAATTGTTAACAGGATGAGAGGCTTAGTTCTGCTGGTTAAACTCACTCTTGTAGGGGTATTTGTGGCGGATCAAAAATGGAATTCTTCCAAACCCTATTAATTCAGGATGGAATTAGGATTTGAAAGAAAGGATATTCAACTGAGATTTAATTTTCTGCCTTGAATTTAAAAAGTCAGAGCTCTGGCAGCTCTGGAGCTCCAGAATCCTAACAAGTTTGCACAAAATAAGGCAGGCCTACAAGATCTATAGATTTTTGTCCTCTATTTATAAGAATATGCACGTGTTTGTGCAGGCAGGCACTACAGCAGAAATAATCAACTTTGATTCAATGCATGATAGTAAGGTCCAGATGCATCAAAGGTTCTTACTGATGCCTCTAGAATATGACAGGATTGCTAATTTCAAGGATTCTATAATCTAATTGGGGAGAAAATGGAATATAAGAAACTGCTGTAATATACGGCAGAAAATTTAATTAATGCTAAAATAGAGGGTTTTTTTTAAGGTTCACTCAGAACACAGAAATCAAGATTAGTTAGCTTCATATGGAGAGACTAAGGTAGGCGTGAGATAGAAGGAAGCATTGGCTAAGCTCTGCAAAGAGTGGGTAGGATTTCAGTGGGCCGCCTGTGGGCTGGGGAAGTGGGGAACAGTATTTGGGGGGGATAGCATGGGCAAAGGCTCAGAGGCTGGCTAGTGTAGCAGGTTGGGGCAACTCCATTCTGGATGGAGCAGATGGCTTGCAAAAGGATGAAAATGGTAGTTCAGGTCGGGCTGCACAGGCCCACCAATGCTGCTAAGAGCCAGCGGCTGTCCTAGAAGTCACGGACATTGCTGGCACAGTCAGGGCAAGGCGACCAGAGAAGTTTGTAACTACCAGGGGTCCTCTCCTCACTAAACATACATACCTTAAAACAAGGTGCGCAGGTATCCCCTAACAGATTTCAACAAATGATTTTATTATTAACAGTTTTTATAACCGTGTACTTAAGGCTACCAGACATTAACAAAGTCCCTAAGATCAGTTTCATGTGAGGAAGCTCAAGATTTCAATTGTTCTATATTTTGCTTGTGATCTCAGTTTCAAAAGGAACTCGTAGTCTCCTGACTCTTGATTTGCTTTGATTCTTTGAGTCCTACTTGCCCTGAACATTAAGAGGATTCTACTCATCCTCTATTAATATGCTGAATAAACACTTATTCAGTCTGGCCTCCAAGACCCAACAACTCGGTTCCACTACCAAGTGTAGACCCTGAAAAAATATCATTTAGAACAGACATGAAGGTGATGTATAAACCTGGATATGCTGAGATGTATGACAAACTAATTCTTAGTAAATTTCTAAGTTTTACAGTGTAAATATTTAAAAGAGTTCCCTAACCAATAGATAAAGATCTGTTGAGAGACCCAGGAGCCTCACTGGCAATGTGTCAAGCTGTCTACCACAGAGCTGGGCCATTCCTGGTGGGACACTGAGCAGCCTGCCTACCACATGCCCTCCCCACACCATAGCTCACTGTCAGCATCTCCCCATATACCACTCATCCTGTAATGTCAAGGCGGCTAGTAAGTCAACAAGAATCTCGTATCCCAATGGGCTGAGATGCTGCAGTATACCTGTCATTGCTGTCGAGCCACTAAGTCATGTCCAACTCTCTGGAACCACATGGACTGCATAGCCCATCAGGCTCCTCTGTCCACGGGATCTCCCAGGCAAGCATGCTGGAGTGGGCTACCATTTCCTTCTCCAGGGGATCTGCCAGACTAGGGATTGAACCCACGTCTCCTACATAGCAGGAGGATTCTTAACCCCTGAGTCACCTGAGAAGCCTGTAATATACCTACTATAAGTAACACATGAAAATTCTGTAAGGATGAACTGTTACAGTCTGGATAAGAATGAGATGGAAGAAGGTGGGGTCGTGAAAAGAGCTCTGGAGTGGGACAAATCTGGGTTCCAACCCTGAATCTACTACTGACTTGCATCATGACACTGGAATGTTATCCTTCTGATTCTCCACTTCCCTACTGCTAACATGGAGTCAGTGGCACCTACCTTCCCGGTGACGTGAGAGTCAAATGAGGCAACATAAATAAAAGCCTAGTTTAGTGCCTTACACTAGTGACTCTTAGTCAATCACAGTGTTAGAGTCACTGATGAAAATATTAGTACTAGCGCTAGAATAAGATCAAAAATAAGTTGAAAAAAAGGCTGTCTTTTATTCTATTAGGAAACGCTGACAGCTAAGTCTTCATACTGAAAATGTTCAATTGCAGCTTTCTCAAAAAAACATTATCCAGAAAATAAATTCATTTTTCAGTTGAACAATGATGAGAAATTAAGAGCTACAATATTCCTTCATTTCCAGTTGCTTATCACAGGCCAGCAGACACTCAGGGAGAGACATCAGAGGCAAATATATCAACAGGGGTATTACATTTAGACACACCCGAAAATTCAAACACTTTGTGACACAGCCTTTTTAGAAGAAATCTAGATTAGGTTCTAATTTTCATTTCAAGTCTGCCTAGTTACATGCTTCGGGGAACTTCTATTTCATTTATAAAACATGAATATTCAAATGTTACTCCATTCCCTACAAAAAGGATAAGGAGATGCCTCTGCTTATAGCTATACTGAACACAACTTCAGGGAGCATGATTCACCTCCCAGTCTTTATAGATTTGCGTGTTATTATGAGAGCTTTCCAGAAGATGGCTGTGAACGTAAGCACTTGGAAGAAGATGCTAGTATGTGTGCGAGTGATGGAGCTGGTGCACCTGTCAGAGCAAACACAGGTGAAGGGTCAGCGGAGACCAAACATCTCAGCGCTGACCCTGGTGCCATGAAAAGTTCTAGACTGTGGTGGCCTCCATGAAGTATCTGGGAACTTCCGGGTGGCGCTGGCTCCAATGCTAATCCCTTGTATTGACTGGGCCAACTTCACACCTTGCAATGTCAGTTCCCTTACGTGTGAATTAAAGAAGTTGAGGGCATTTGATTTTGAGATATTTCTCTAGTAGAGCCAAAGGACTGTGGACTCTCTTCCCCTCCCCCACCAAGGGACTCTTTAAGAACTAGATACATAGTATTATAAGAAAACTTAAAAAAAAAAAGAAAGAAAAGCATCTCTTGAGAGAAAGATTATAATGAAATACACCAAAAAAATACCAGTGATCTCTGAATGGTTTAGGACAATGGATGAATTTCTTAAAATTCCTTTTCTTTTATCGGCATTAACTATTTTTATATCCACTTTTAAAAGAGAAAAATCATAAACTTAAAAAACTGTTGATAGAATTTTAAAAACCCAAGAGATATCATACTGTCCAAAACAAGACGTTGACGTACAAATGATTTCTGATTTAGCACAGTGTATCGAAGATTCAATAACTCTATTTCTTAAAGACTCCCAATGTCACATTTCCTGTTCAAAATATAGTCCAATTCCAAGTGTTTCATAAGCTTTATGGTTGGGAAACATTTGCATCTTTAAAATTCAAAATGATGTTGCTTTGTGACATCTGACATGCTACACATTAATCTAAGTCTTGATAAGTGAATGCAAATTTGATTTTCTTTCAAATGTAACATTTGGAAATGTGTATTATTTCTTTGGAACACAGGATCATTTAGAATATAAATGACTACACTGAAAGGAAGCTTACCTGGTTGAAACACATTTTCAGCTTTTTGTTTGTCTGTTCTGGGCACTGCTCCAGCTGTTTTCATAAATGATAACAGAATAGGATATTAACTTTTAGAGAATGAGCTGTCTACAGTAGAGTTATAGCGTGTAAGTATCTGGCATAAACAAAGCATCAGAGTCTAGAACTTGCCAATATTGGTACTGTGGGTCTTTTAAGCCTGAGTCTAATTAAATTAATTACCTACAGTAGACCTAACCTCATTCTAAAAAACGATTAAGGTGGCTTACATTATAAAATATGGTTTGTAAAATGTGCAGATGAAAAAGAAAATCAAGGTGAGGGAAAAGTAAATGATAAATAATAAATAAAGAGGTTGGAGTCAGGATATCATGGATGGGGACACAACAGAAATAATCTGGGGACAGACACTGACCCATGGGTCAGTATTTAAAGCTAGAGACTAGTTGAGGTCACCTAGGAACATTTAGTAGAAGGAGGTGGTACAGGAACAAGCCCTCAGAGATGCCAATGCCTAGCAAACAAATGGAGAAGAGGCAGCCAGCACAGAGGGTGGGAGGGAGGGAAGCAGGAAGGTGAAAATTTTCTGCCCTCATGGAAGTTACACAAAGAGAGTGCTACAAGAAAGAAGCAGTGCTCGGCTGCACTGATGTCTCCAAGGGGTCAGGTAAGAGAAGCGACTCTGCAGAGGTCAGGAGAGTGGTCACCGACGGCCTAGTGACGCCGTGGAGTCAAGCTCCACGGCAGAGAGCGAGGTGAGAGTCGATGGCAAAGCAACAGAAGCCGAGAATGCAGGACTTCATCCAGGATCAGGTGAAGGCACGTGGGACCTCTGCGAATCAACACGTGTGCTCTTCTCACTGATACCTGTGACTTCATGCAGGGTCAGACGAAGGCACATGGGACCTCTGTGAATCATCACATGTGGCTCTTCTCACTGATACCTGTGACTTCATCCAGGGTCAGACGAAGGCACATGGGACCTCTGTGAATCATCACATGTGGCTCTTCTCACTGATACCTGTGACTTCATGCAGGATCAGACGAAGGCACATGGGACCTCTGCGAATCATCACATGTGGCTCTTCTCACTGATACCTGTGACTTCATCCAGGGTCAGGTGAAGGCACGCAGCACCTCTGAGAATCATCACACGTGGCTCTTCTCACTGATACCTGTGACTTCATGCAGGGTCAGGTGAAGGCACAGGGCACCTCTGTGAATCATCACGCATGCTCTTCTCACTGATACCTGTGACTTCATCCAGGGTCAGGTGAAGGCACGCAGCACCTCTGAGAATCATCACACATGGCTCTTCTCACTGATACCTGTGACTTCATGCAGGGTCAGGTGAAGGCACAGGGCACCTCTGCGAATCATCACGCATGCTCTTCTCACTGATACCTGTGACTTCATGCAGGATCAGGTGAAGGCACAGGGCACCTCTGAGAATCATCACACGT
>JADEYB020000010.1:3036880-3100744 GCA_015832495.2 Alces alces | reverse complement strand
CGTGGCTCTTCTCACTGATACCTGTGACTTCATGCAGGATCAGGTGAAGGCACGCAGCACCTCTGCTCTTCACTGATGCCTTTTTGTGTGCTCCCATCTTTTCCACAAGCGACACCAGGTATGGTATTGGAGACGGAGCCCCCCACCCTCTGCACCCGCTGGGCTGCCTCCAGCCCTGGGAGCAGCTCGGGTGGCCTCGGGCCCGCACCCCTCACTCAGCCTGGGCCCAGCCTGCGGGGACTCGGCAGCTCAGGGCCTGCCTCCTGGGAGCCGGTGCCACGCTCAGCCCGTGTGCCCCAGGGAGCGGCTGGGCAAAGTTTTCCTTCTCATCACAGACAGCATCGCCCCCGAGAGGAGACTGCACAAACATGGATACCATTTCCTTCCTTCCCTGTGATGTCCTACTGACTCTAACCCAATCTTCTCCTGGGTTCCTCATAAAAGGGGCTGAGGGAGAGCACCTAAGGCACAGGGACCAATTCTGGTAGAGAGGGAAGTCACAGACGATGTCCTGCTCTTTCCATCTCAGTGACCAACTGCTCCCAGTCTGCACAGTCTTCCCAGAGTTTAAACTTTGGCCACCTTTGTTTCCAATGCAGCTTTAATTCTCAGCCACCCGCTTGATTCACTGAATCTATTCTAGGTAACCCTTTACATGTCTCTGCACTGAAGATTCAATTCAGGGTATTATGTCATCTCCTCAAAGTTTAAAAAAAAGTCGGCTTACCTCAGAACTTGCTGTAAGTTCCTCCAGGGATGTGTGGCCAAACTCTGATGGTAGCTGATACTCAGGGAAAAAATACAGAAGAATCTCCCTAGGAACGTAAGCACAGTAGAGACGGGAATACACCAAGAAAAGAGACGCAGCACTCATCTGTCAGAAACAGATCTGTCTCCTGGGTTCTGTGAAATTGTCTTGGCAAAGATACACATTCACACCTGGCAAACAGTTCGTCTTTATCACTGGCGTCAAAGTGTTCTACCAAAGGCACTCAGTGGGCAGAGGGTTAGCTGTGCTGTCAAAGGACAGCAGGAGGAATCCTCTTGGGGATGGAGTGTTGTGTATCTTGACTGTGTCAACGCCAATATCCTAACTGTTATGTTG
Organism: Alces alces; assembly: GCA_015832495.2. Taxonomy (NCBI): domain Eukaryota; kingdom Metazoa; phylum Chordata; class Mammalia; order Artiodactyla; family Cervidae; genus Alces; species Alces alces. The sequence continues at coordinate 3,099,639 of JADEYB020000010.1, read as the reverse complement.
TTCTATAGCTTTGCAAGATGTTACAAAACCAGATAAAGGGTACAGGGGACACCGCTGTATTACTTCTTACAACAGCACGTGAACCTGCATTTATCTTAAAATAAGACGTTGATTAAAGCAAGCGAGCAAGAGCTCACGATGCCCATCCCTAAGCAAGCAGTCCAGAAGACGCTTGCACCTACTTGTATGGTCTCCCTGGCAGAGGTCCGAGCCAACACTGCAAATCTCCTGGAGGAAGAGAGGCTGACTACAGGCTGACTGATTTTTTTTTTTCCTAAAAAACCAGAGAACTTAACTCTCTGGAGTAATTTTTTCATCCGGGCTATTTGAAGAACTCATACATGGACCCAGCTCTTTCTAGACAGCAACAGTCATTGTTCTGACAGGTGCTTCATTTTCTCAAAAGGCAGGGGCACTGTCCTTCCAGTTGATGACTTTTCTAGGATTAATCACATAGATGACACATATTTCATCCTGGGAGAACAGGAAATCTAGAAATTTACAGCTACCACATCTTAAAGGTGAATAATGTTTTATGTGTTCCAAGAACTTCCAAGGGATTCACAAAATTTTTTCAATTATAAAATAACTTGGCACATAAAGAATAAAGCAGCTCTTTCTTATGTAATTTACACTCCCAGCATTTTAAGTATATTATTGGTGGTGATATTCATTTGTAATTTTAAGGCGATTTAATCTAAAAAGTTAAAACTCCTCAGGATTGCACAGTAGTGAACGTAACACACACACACACAGCACCTCAGAATTATCTGCCTGGCTAGAAGAAGCTGAGTGGGTAGGAGGCAGGATGACATGGAGTTTCTGGGTATTTGAGCTGAGCAGAAATCAGACGTCATAGAAAGAAAAGCTTCAACTAGATTCCCTGGGAAAGGGGGCCTGGGGTCAAGTTTAGGGTGGGTTTGGTGGGGCAGAAGTGGTGAGAGGTTTTTAAATACAAACCACCCCTTTCCTTCCCTAAATCTAGCCTCCTTCCCTCCAATACGAACACAGAGTTGAAACCTCATCTAAGCATCGGTCCTTTTCATGGTGGGTATAAATTCTTTTGGGTTTAGATTTAGAGCTAATCAGCAATCTTCCAAGGAAGTATTTGTAGAAAAACAAATATGTGGAGGTGGTGGCATGTGGTGGAGAGTGGGAGAAGGTAAAGGGGCAGGTTGGGGAGCGGCGAATCCGTTCTGGATTACTCTCAGTCTGTAAAATCTCTGCATCAAAATTTACATGAAACATCATTACAGTCTGAATAATGTCTCACACATGTGTACTATTATTTCTAAAGACAGAGAGGTAAAGACACAGACACAGAGAGAGAGAGAAAGATTATTTTAAAGTAAAACACTTTATATAAAGGTTTTATGGAATCACTTGTTACAACTAGCTCTTGTCATGGTTGTATTTCCTCAATATCCTCAAGCTCATTCATTCCACCGACATTTCCCAAACCTCTACTAAAACCCAGCCTTTATCCAGTGGCACTTTCCAGAGCTTGGCATCATGCCCCCATGCTAGGAACCCAATGCAATCTTATTACACCGAATTCAGCCTAGTAGAGAATGCAGACGTGGAAGCGAACTATCCAATACAGTGTCACAGAGGCTAAAATGAGAATACAGCCTCATGGTTTCCTAAAGGAGGGGCCCAGCTTTGTGCTTGGGAAGCCCCAAAGGATGAGCTGGAATTAGCCAGCTGGAGGGCAGGGGGTTCAGCCTGTGAAAAGAGAATTGCAGGCCAGCACTGCATGCTGGAGAACTGAGGATTTTCTGATGGTGTTGAGAGCCCTGGTCAGATTCAGCCATTCTTGATCAAGTGCTAAAAATGTGCTAAATGTTGCCATAGGCTTTATATACAAAACTTCACATAATACTTACGGAAGCTCTTTGATTGAGGACTTATTCCTACTTTAATCTCTCTGGTTCTCTAATTGTTAAGGACCCTCATCCCTACCCTGGGACTTCCCAAATGGATCAGTGGTAAAGAATCTGTCTGCCAATGCCGCAGATGCAGGTGACGTGGGTTCGATCCCTGGGTAGGGACGATCCCCTGGCGGGCTACAGTCCATGGGGCAACTGAGAGTCAGATACAACTGAGAAACTCAGCACATGCCCACCCCGACCTTTAGTCTCCTTCTCTGCCCCTCTCCCTCCGGGACCCCAGTGTCTAGCTTTGTCCCTCTTCTCTGTATGGCTTCTGCTAAACACTTCTTCCCTTGGGGATTCTGTCCCATGAGACTGATAAAGAAAACAAATTATAATATCCTGCTCCTGCAGTTTACAAGCACAAACACACAGACCTTCACGTTTTCCTTTTCTTGAAAAACTAACTCAGGAAAACTCTTAGACACTACTGAAAAGAGGGTAAGCTACCAAAAATCACAAATGTAGGGTCTGAATGGAGGTGCTTGAGAACTCTTTAAAAATTCCTTTATTTATTGTCCTGAGTCCCTTTCTTCCAAGATAATCTTCAATGACACCTTCTTCTGTTCCTGAGGATGTATTTCATCAAACCTCTCTCCACCCTCAAACTTTAGGTTCCATTTAAGACAGAGCTAGTGATCCTCTAATCCACAGAAGGTCCCACAAGGAGGTGCTCAGCACAAAACAACAAACTGCTGTCTGGAGTATCCGGGTGGATGCTGTGCATTCCGGGGGGACTCGTGAACTAAGTGGGCTTCCCTAGTAGCTCAGACGGTAAAGCATCTGCCTGCAATGCAGGAGACCTGGGTTCGATCTGTGGGTCAGGAAAATCCCCTGGAGAAGGAAATGGCAACTGACTCCAGTATCCTTGCCTGGAAAATCCCATGGACAGAGGAGCCTGGCGGGCTAGAGTCTACGGGGTCACAAAGAGTCGGACACGGCTGAGTGACTAACACACACACACGAACCAAGCGTCGCCACTCACGGGGAGTCTTTTTGCAGCAGGAACACCCCTTCTTCCCTTGGAGCGTTTACTCACAGCTCTACCCCCAAACTTGATAATAAAACCAGGAATTTGTCTTTAATAACATTATCTCTCTTCTTGGGAGCTCAAGAAATAAGTACCCTAAAGATCCTTCAGAGCTCTTGTTTGCCTCCAGGACTGTGATAGTTCTTGGCTATGCTGCCCGTTTCTTCAGAAACCATATCTGTATCTGCAAGTCTGAGCTGCAAATTTTTATCGAGTTCAACTAGTTGAGCTACAACATGGAATCAGCTCTGTCTCCACATATATGATGACCAGGCTTTGAAAAGCTCCAGCTCAGGGCCACTTCCTTTTCAGTCCATGGTCATATCCTTTCTCAACAGAGTACTTTATCCTGAAGAAAAATCTTTCTTGCATTCACACAGCTCCACTCTTTCTATATACAAGCAGAGATACACAGAGTTTCCACATTATCTTGTTCTCTTTGAAGCGTAAATTAGTTAATAATAAGCTTCATCTTGGCTAAGCAGAGAGGCAAGCCTCCTACCTCAGGAAGAGTAAAACTCCCTTCTTCACTCCAGTGAAAAGGCTACAGAAATGATGTGGCTCCACTTTTTAAACCCAGGAGTCAAATCCTGATTTCTGATAGACCTCAACTGCTAATTAAAAAAAAAAAAACCAACTGTGATCTTTTCTTTTGCTTCCATAATTGGTAGGCATACATGCTCAATTGCTCAGTCATGTCCAACTCTTTGCAACCCTGTGGACTGTAGCTTGCCAGGCTCCTCTGTCCATGGAGTTCTCCAGACAAGAATATTGGAGGGGGTTGCCATAACTAGCAGCAACCTGTAAAAAGTGACTTTCTTTTTAATTTTTGGGGGGGTATTTTTAAAAGTTAAGGTAACATAAAGCATATTTGTACTTTTGTACAGGTGAAATCAATGAAGTCCGACTTATTATCAAGTTTATGTATATAATGATAAACTAAAAATGCATTACAGGTTAGCATTTATGAGTAAAAACTGTGAGAACAGATTGCCAAGATTTAAATCCCAGCTCTACTACTTAAGAGTTATGTAATACTGGGCAAATCACTTCACCTCTGCATACCTCAATTTTCTCATCTGTAAAATGGGGATAATCAAAGTATCTATTTATCGGGTGGTTGTAAGACTTAAGTGAGTTAACGCGTGCAGAGGCCTCAGGACAGCGCCTGGCACATAGTAAGTGGATCGTAAGTATTATCGTTGTCATCAAAAGCGATTTGAGGTTTGACGCTGCTCCAATAGTTAGGACGATTTGACAAAACTCAGCAATCTGGATCTCAGTTTACCTTATTTACCTCTTACTAACACAACTCAGATGCACCCCATGATTTGAAAATACTTTAACATCCAGCAATATTATTCACTGCTTTTACATTAATCCCTTTCAATTTAATTAAAAGTGTTCATTGAAAATCTACTAACACATGTCAGACAGGATGTGGAAGATTCAATCTGTTTTCAAAGGAGTTACTACATTTGCAGATTAAACAAATTAATACACATATAACAAAAATAATGCAAGATAGGAAAATGCTAAACTGAGCATAATCGGGTGATAAAATGGACAATAAGAACTACCACTTTTATTAATTTATAAAATGAACCTAATGGAGAAGGCCCACTTAGCAGTGCTGAAAGGGATAAGGAGGATGTCACATTCGAAGTGACCCAAGTGGAGGGAACGCGCCACACCCTGCGAAGGAACCGACTGCTCTCTTAATCTGTGGCAAGCAAGACAAGTCTGGCGGACAACCATGATTATAAAGAATACGGTGCCCTCCATGCAGTAGACAGGCCACCAAAACCTTCATGCCTGGAAGAATTTAAAGTCAGTTAACACAAGGACTAACATGTGGACCCAACAATAGAACAGTGCAGTATAAGGAGGAAAAAAAAAAAAAAACATAACGCAGAAGACAAGAAATCTTTCTTCACTGGTGAAATGTAAGAAAACACACTATATCTTGCTAGAGGCAAAAGAGAAAATCGGTACATGAGGAGCTCCTTTTATTCCAGCTGAAACCTGGTGTTGTGTACAATTCTTTTCCCAGTGAATATTTTTATAAAATAATCACCACAAAAAAATTCAAGCCAGTATAGAAAGGAGCTTATTTATTAATTCATCTGGCTTTCAGAGAATTCAGTTGATAATACTATGATGATTTTAAGTACTGAAGATTCTGCATGTTCATTAAGGAGATGGTTTCTGGGAAATTTTAATTTTCTACTGATGCCTAATTATAGAAGTAGATGCACCTTACAGTTTTAGCACTCAATCAGATCATCTCCTTTTTCACATGTAACTCATTAAAGCGAACAGTGATGATACACTTAGAGGCAGAACAAAAATTAGACAAGTAAAAAAATAAAGAAAATGATAATGTATAGTTGTACATCCAAACTCTGCTACCACACAACCAGGCAAGTCTCTCCAGGCTTACAGTGTAGAGACAGCAAAGCATGTGTGGTATTTGTATGTGTGTACGTATTGTAAAAAGTGTGTGTGTGTGTATATATGTAAGTGTGTGCATCTGTATGTATGTGTGTGTATGTGTGTGTGTGTGTGTGTGTCTACACTGTGATTAAGAGGATGAAATTCCAAATCAGGGAGCCTGGACTCAAACACAGCCCGTCCTTGGCAGCTGTGCAATTCTGTGACTTCAAGTGTTACTTGGTTTCTATCTTTTTTTGGCCACACCACATAGCATGTGGGACCTCAGCTGGATTGAGACCAGGCCCCCGCACTGGAAGCTCAGTGTCTTAACTACTGAACCACTAGGGAATTCCCTAGTTTCTCTTTTTCAGTTTAACTTAAAAAAAAAAGTTAAAAATAGTATCAGCTTTGTAAGTTTGTGTAAGGAGCTAATGTATACAAACCACTTGAGTGAATGAATAAAATATAATAATAATGACTTTTAAAGGGTGGCTATTATTATCAAGAAGGTCTGGTTCACTTGAAGCAATGTTCCAGTCATTGGACATGTCATATACATTGTCCATACATTTTAAAATAATATGCACATATTTATTCAGATGTACACAAGCATATTCATATATATATTCATATTCATATACTGCATACTACCATGTCTCAGGGACCAATTGACATGCCTGAATCTCATAACTAGTAAGAATCCAGGATTCAAAGTTATGGCTACCCAACATCAAAGATGAGGATCTTACATAAAACTTCTGATCAAGTACTGACAGAAGGCAAGAAAACGGTTGAAGAATCCCATTCTTTAGGGGCTATACCGGAGGCCACGGCAATCTGACACTGACACCCACCACATCACTGGGCGATACTGGGGCTGTCCTGAGGTCTGGTTTTCTGTTCTACTCCCACGCTAGTACAAGCCTGCCAACCCCGGCAACACGCAGAGTTGGTGGTCCTGACTTAGTGTTCAGGGATGCAGCACGCTGACTTCATCCCTTGGTCAACAACTTGTCACTGGGTTCCTACCGTCATTAGTGAAAATGCATCCTGATGCAAAGTCCAAAGTGGATCCACCTACATATAACAGGAGCGTCCCTCTTTCCCCTGGGGCAGAACAGGCATCAGACGTATGTTCCTAAAGCATAGCAGGTGAGCCTTCATGCTCATGTAGCACAGCCCCATGGCCCTGGATGCTGCCACAGAGACTTCCCTAAAGCCCGGGGCAGCTGCAGAAAGACATCCAATTCTTACAGTTGCTTGCAGTCTACTTTCACACACAGGACCCTAGACCCCATCCTGGGCCTGAGTAGGGGCCCTAGCTCCCTGTATATATGCCCTACCTCTACCTTTCTCTTCCTACCTGTTTGCATTCTTTGCCAACTCTCTTCTTCAGGAAGATGCTGTCAGTCTCTGATGAGAAAGTCAAGGTGTCCTAAGGGAAAATATTCTTCTAGCTAGAGCACGCTGCATGTTTCCTTCTGCTGAACGTCCCTCACCTTAACCAGGCCACTCACAGTCTCTGAAGCCCAACCAGACCGATGGGCTGTACTGATTTATGGTGTTTTTGCTCCTGACCCCCAGCCTCTCATATGACACCTATTTGAGGGCATTCTTCTGTAGAGTAACTTCTTTGGCTTGATTGTAAAGCCCCCATCTTTGGTCCCTACTTGGAAAATCTCTGAACCTTGAACTTTACATTCATGTCTCCATCCTTGCCAGTAGCACAGATGTGAGACCTGGGCCATAAAGAAGGCTGAGTGCCAAAGAATTGATGCTTTCGAGTTGTAGTGCTGGAGAAGACTCCCGAGAGTCCTTTTGACAGCATGGAGATCAAACCAGTCCATCCTTAAGGAGATCAACCCTGAATACTCATTGGAAAAACTGATGAGGAAGCTAAAGTTCCAATTTTTGGCCACTGGATGTGAGGTGCTGACTGATTGGAAAAGACCCTGATGCTTAGAAAGACTGAGGGCAGGAGGAGAAGGGGGCAACAGAAGGTGAGATGATCGGATGGCATCACCACTCGATGGACAGGAATCTGAGCAAACTGCAGGAGGAGGCCATGGCTACTCACTCCAGGATTCTTGTCTGGAGAATCCCACAGACAGAGAGGTCTGGCAGGCTACAGTCCATAGGGTCTCAAAGGGTCAGACACACAGCAACTGAACAACAACTCCATCCTCTGAGGACTGAGATCCAGACATTTAAATCCCTCATTAACCACGCCCACGAATGGTAAGATTCTACACTGAAGCAAAAAGCAAAACTTGGTTTCTCCAAATAAGTTCAGTATCTAAAGCTACAAAAAAGACTTCTTAGAAGGCCATACTGTCATTAGGGTCTGAGTGAGGCAGAATAGGAAAAAAAAAGAAGGGACCCAACAGAGGGAGGGAGAGAAGGAGGGAAGGAGGGAGAGGGGAAGGAAGAAGGAGGGAAGAAATTCAGTAAGAATTTTCTCTTTCCCCTTCACAATAAATGTCCCTCATTCATTTGTTTTTAATAGCCCTTTCTGTCCTATCTTCTGTCCTTACAAATTCTGATTCTTTATTTCACTGGAGAGAAAACTAACAGCCACTATATCACTGGACCATGTCACAGCAGGGCAGTTAGTGACAATAATTTGGTTTCCAAAGACATGTAACCCACACTATATCTAAATCAGTGCAGTTAAGAGACAAGTCGTTCTATTGAATTTTCTCAATAATATTACCACTCAATAGAGAAAGAAAATCAGCAGCTGTCACTGCTTAGAAAACTCAACAAAGCAGGTAAATATCTTTACCTTAAATTAGATGTCAGTTTTCTTACTGTTTCCTTGACAGACGTGCTTTGAGAAGATTCTGTCAGTGAAGAAGCAGCTATACAACCACCACTCACAGAAACTCTGGCTTTGTATCCAGAACTTTGATTTAAATCTTCCACTGGCACACTGGGCAAAAACAAGCTGAGGTTTAGAATTTCGAAATGGAAATCATATTAGAGCTAATAAATGAAAAAATATTAATACATAACAAGTGAGGTGTCAATATACAACAAATGAATGCATGGAGATAAATGTAATGCTGAAAACTGTCATTTGCACAGCTATATAAAAGCAATTCTCAATTATATGAATACCGTTTATCCCTGAAAAATCTTGTTTCAAGGTTTTTGGGTAACCACAATTAAATAGAATTGGCAGTAATTTATTTTTAACAACAGCAGTCATCTACCACTTGCCTCTTATTTGTTGAAAGAAGTTTTTAAACCCAAGTTCTACTTTAGCCTGTGGGAGAGTGACAATGTTAGTTGCTTCAGTCACGTCTGACTCTTTGCGGCCCCATGGACTGGAGCCTGCCAGGCTCCTCTTTCCGTGGAGTTCTCCAGGCAAGAATACTGGAGTGGGTTGCCATTTCCTTCTCCAGGGGATCTTCCTGATCCAGGGATCAAACCCGGGTCTCCTGCATTGCAGGCAGATTCTCCAGTCTGAGCCACCAGCCTGTGGGAGGGTAGGTACCCAGAAATAAAGCAAAGTCAGTTGAAAGAAATAGTCAAGATCTGAGGGAAGAAGAAGTGTTTCAGGTGACGGGTAATGATACTAGGGTAGAAATAAGGCAGGGTCTCTGAGAGATACTTGAGAAGGCCAGGCTGCAGGGGCGGGGCCCCCAGGCAGACGCAGAGAGAGGGCCTGAGGGGCGTGGGGACTGGAGCCTATTCCAGCCGAGCAGGCGCTCCCGTCCGAGGGTTTCTTACAAGGCAGGGAGGCAATCTGACGGACACGGTTTAAAAGGGTAACTGGCGGCAGCATGGAGATTAATGAACGATGATGATCCAGGAAGCAGTGTGGAGGGTGTTGACGAGGCCTACGGGTTTCAGTATTACGAGCATAAGAAAGCTTCAGAGGGCTGAGGGATACGCAGTATGGGAGGCAAACCGGGGTAGTAGGTTGGGGCCAGATGATGCAGAGTCTTGTCTATCAAGCGAAAAGGAGATTTTTGTCATCCCTTCGTGCTAACATCCATGAATTAAGACCACAGCTCTAGAGAGTTTCCTGTATTCACACCACATGGGTCTTTTTTTAAAAACTGGATAACAGTTTATAGCAAATCAAAGTGGTTCTACTGTCAACAGTTCTTTGGCACTAATTACACTGTCTAACTTCAGCTGATACTGTACTTAAGACTAAGAACATTATAACTAATGCTTAATTGTCCATTAAAGAACATTTACACAGTGTCTGGCACTTATTAATTATAACCTCCTTTATGCTGAAATTTTATTAGAGAAGTCCTTAAAGTTTTTGTTTTTTTATTTTACCATTTTGGGGAAGCTGGACACTCAGGCTGCTGTTGGCATGGACAGACATGCCTCCCTGAACCTCTGCGTCTTCTTCCGCCACATAATACCAGAACCTACTTCACAGAGCTGTGCCCGATTATACAAGATATACACAGACTCTCTGCCTCCTGTTACTGAGTCCTCAGTAGACGGCATCGAGTTGGCACTGTCGTTATAATCATCTTCATTATTACTACCACCACTAAATGAATTTGATAAGATTCTTCCCTTAAGGTTTTCTTAACTGGATCATAGTTCTAATATTCATATTGTAGTTATGATTCAAAGATTACTTGAAGAAAATCACAAATTCATAAAAATCTATAAGTAATATATGAAATAATACACAAACACACATACACAACATGTGTATACACATACACACATATTCAGACAGAGTGAGGTAAGAATTTGCTTTCTTGAAAACATTTTTTCCCTTTATTGGAGAGCCAAAATATTCAGCTGATTATATTTAAATGTGACAAAAGCCTCATGTCAAGAATATCCTAGCATACAATGATTATTACACTTACATACATGTATGGAAATAAGATTATATAAGCCATACAAAAAAAACTAGGTCATGATTTCATAGTCATACCTTACATATACATGACATTTTCACTCTTTGACTATATTAGAGTAATTTGAGTTAGCTGCTTGCTGTGAGTAGGAAGTTAAGCCTGTTCCATTCCTGAATCCTCACAAAAGAAAAGGAAAAGGTTTGGGAAAAGAGTAAGAAATCTAGGGTATTCTATTCTTTCCTGTCTCCTTTAAAATTCTGTTTCACTTTTAATTGCCTTTGCTTGTTGCTATTATTTTCTTTCTCCTTGTATTTAAACACTGATAATTACTTTTCAACAGTATAATTGTACTCCCTTGGAATTTTGTATAATTGCAGTACACTCACCTTTCCCAGTTAGGTGATGAAGAATTTCTCTTTATTTCTGGGGTATCATTGCATAGCTCCTGTTTTTCTTCAAAGGAACATAGACAAAAATGAAGATAACCACATTTTGGCAATCACACATAAGAGTGAACTAAAAGAGGTGTTAGCAGCTCATTAACAACTTTCATATAATTTGGCTTTGTATTCAAACACTCTTTTGTTAAAACGGCACTAACATCTTCTCAAGACAATTTACAATAACCTCTTAATACAGTGTACATAGTGTACAAGAATCTGAGAGCCTCTGCAGCTTGTTTTTTTGAAATTTCTTTCTAATGATGCTTATTTTCTGCTAATGGTGTGCACGGGATGACTAACTGGAACTGTTTGGTGTCCCTCCTCTCAGCAGCCTCTGCACCCAGACAACCACTTGTCTTCCCTGGATCTCACTCTCTTCCTTTGGGTTCAAGTTCACAGACATCCTGAAAGACCCCGATCAGAAATGTGCCCCTAGAAGAGAGTCGGGTTTTAAAGCAGTAAGACACCTACAATCACTGAGTTCGCCTTTTCACTCAGGGAGCCTCAGAATCGAGAGGTCCAGGGAGGTGAGTGCTTTGTTAACAGTCCACAGAAAAGCAGAAATGCTTTGATCCCCTTGGACTGGTTTTGAGAGGATCCTGGGCAGAGTCTAAGAAATAAGTCAACGTGTCCTTCTTCCATCTAACTCTAGAGTTCTTTGTGATAACTGTGATATTGTTCCACCAAGTAAACCCTTGCTAGAAAGTCCAGGGCAATGAAGGCCAAGGGGAACAGGAGAGCAAGAAGGAATGAATGTTTTAGATGGTGAGGACCTGCCCGACTACTCTGAGGAGACGTGAGAGAACACACAGGGAGGTTTTCCAAGCACACTGCAGGCAGTGTTGGTTTAACTCAGGATCTGCATGCAAAGTGACATTTCTTAACCTAATAGCCAACTAATTCATAATTACAGTCATTTGAAAATATTTCACAATCTGTTCCTTCCAAATCCAGGATGAGTATTTGAAATTAAATGTTAATTTTAGGATCAAAATTGTACTAACAATTTTTCTATTACAACTTGGAAATCCAACAAGCACATACTTGAAGGCACATTAATAGTTTGAAACTTCTATAAAAGATTGGCTTTAAAATTAAGAGACTCTTACAAAAGAAATCTTGATTGTGTAATGGCAAATTATCCCAATTATGATGAAAAAGAAAAAGTGTGATTTCTTATGGCCCGCACTAATGGGTTCAAATATAAGATGTGAATGAATGACTGATTAGGTTACCTAAGCAACAAAGTATAAAGGAAAGGAGTGCTTACATCTAAGAGTGAACACGAAATGACGGCATGGATCAACACAAAAATGACTGGGAATGACTGAGTCAAAATGAACAGAACCTGTGTAGGAGACTAAGAAAGCCTTTAAAACTTATTTCAGATTAAGAAGATGACAATGAAAAACTAGTGGCTCTGCTGTTTAAGCCAATGGCATAATATTACAATAAAGGGGACAATGGTATAACAATAATATGAACATAATGAGTTCGAGTAATAGTAACAAATGAACACTAAAGAAAATAAAATTTTCTGAGTCTAGTTTGTTTCCAGCTCCTCTGTCCTGGGAAATTGTCTTTAGATTGAAAATTATAACACAGCAACTTTATGTTTTAAAAAGGTCAAATCTCTCATCTGAGACAAATTACACCCCATGGATAACAAATGTGTTTGTTGAACTACCCTTAGTGATCTCAGAGGAATCATGCAAAATAGGGGAAGAACTACATGATTGAAAACAGAGGAAGGTCATCATCATTTTCAATAATAGCTTCTGAAAATGACAGGCCTGATATCAATCCTCAGCAGATTTCTAAATAAAATTCAATGAGGAGGGTGACATCCGTGCACCCTTGGGGATTCTAGGCAGTGAGGTCATGCGGGGGGCATAATTCTCAGGCAGGGAGCACCCCTTCAAAACCCTTCAGAATGTGTGAGGCTGGCAGCGCAGTCTCTATCACCTCTCCTCCCACTGCTGGAAAAACAGATTTAATTTTTCAAAATCCAAACTGCTGCCGTAAGATATGTCACATAAGTCAAACTGAAAACGACTCAAGACATTACAACTAATATATGTAAACGGAATTCTTTTTTTTACCTTTTTTCATAAGAGAAACGTCCTTTTCCTCTTGTTTCAATGGAGCATCGGTGTCACTTTCATCTAAAATCTGAAAAATAAGCTCTTTATTTAAAGCTGCACCAAAACAAAGGGTATACTGTAAGGTGAAAAAGCGACCTTGAACACCATCGCCCATATCAGAGAGAGCTCATAAAGCATGCTTTAGGGACATGTCATGAAGGGAGATAAACATATGTGTGGTCAAACATTATACTGGCGTGGAGCTCAAGTATGGTGGCATTAGAAACGTCACACTGACATCTATCATCTCTTCAAGGGAATATTTACCTTCCTACCAATATTGAGACAGACTTTTCAAAAATCCAAATCTTAGGTGGATGTCATGATGACTGTAACACGTGAGCCAAGTATTTGATCGCCAGAAGCAACCATGGAGCCTCCATTGTTTGGGAGGGGCAGTCCCAGCCCGAGTTGGTACAGAGCAGACACAGGGAAGGAGTTCCACATCAGGGCGATGAGCAGGCTGGGGAGGCCGGGGCCTGGGGCCCCCCGAGTGTGATGGGGAAGCACACGCGGGAAGCTGGGGAGGGCACCCCTGGGCTTCTGACAGAACAGGACGTCTGCCTCAAGCGGGCTGCAGAGCCTCAATGTGTTAAATGCAGGAGTCAGGAGGGTTGGTGGTACTGACAGTGAGGGGTGTGTGTGCGTGTGTGCATGTGTGTGCATGTGTGTGCGCGTGTGCATGCACGTGTGTGCATGTGTGCGTGTGTGCACGTGTGCATGTGTATGTGTGCATGTGCGTATGTGTGCGCGCGTGTGTATGCGTGTGCATGTATGTGTGCGCGCGTGTGTGTGTGTGTGCGTGCGGGAATGTGTGTGCGTGTGTGCGCATGTGTGTGCATGTGCATGTGTGTGCACGTGCATGCATGTGTGCACGTGTGTATGCATGTGTGTGCACATGTGTGCGTGTGTGTGCGGGTGTGCGTATGTGTGCATGTGTATGCATGTGCATGTGTGCGCGCATGTGTATGCATGTGTGTGCATGTGCATGTGTGTGCGTGCGTGTGTGTGCATGTATGCGTGTGTGTGTGCATGCATGCGTGTGTGCATGTTGTGCGCGTGTGTGTGCATGTGTGTGCGCGTGTGCATGTGTGTGCACGTGTGTGCGTGTGCATGTGTATTCATGTGTGCGCGCGTGTGTATGCATGTGTGCACGTGTGTGTGCGTTGTGTGTGCGTGTGTGTGCATGTGTGTGCACGTGTGTATGCGTGTGCGCGTGTGCACATGTGTGTGCATGTGTGTGCGTATGTGTGCGCGTGTGTATGCATGTGCGTGTGTGCATGTGTGTATGTGTGTGCGCGTGTGTGTGCGTGTGTGTGTGTGTGGGGGTATGGGGGCTAAGTGGAGTTGAGAGAATTTGGGGGGTAGAATATGACAATCAGAAGCCAGGTATCCCATACCTTTGCGAACTCTGTAAGCCTAGTTTTCAAGGCTCACACAAAATAAATTTATATTTTGGGAATACACTTCTTTAGAGCAGAGAGATGGGGGGTGGGTGGGAGGAGGAGAGAGAGAGAGTTTATTTATAAGTGTGAGTCACTCACTTGTGTCCAACTCTTTGCGACCCCATGGACTGTAGCCCACCAGGCTCCTCTGTCCATGGAGTTCTCCAGGCCAGAGCACTGGGGAGCCTTTCCCTTCTCCAGGGGATCTTCCCGGCCCAGGGATCGAACCCTGGTCTCCTGCATTGCAGGCACATTCTTCACCGCCTGAGCCACCAGGGATGCCTGAGATTGTTTATACCACTCAGGAAAATACACCCAGAAGCTCCTTTCATGTATTTCCAAGTATGTGAGAAGGTGGGGCCAAGACAGTAAAAAAGGACTATGGAGAAGACAGGGGGCAAAGCAAAAGCTCTGTCTGCTCCTTGATCTGAAAACCTCTGAACTCGAGCTGAGATGCCAGGCTCCCAACTGCATCACCCGTGTGTGTCATGGGGCTGTCAGCTTTCTGGAGCTCACCCTTTGTGTGTGTATCCTTCGCCTTTCCTGTCTCCTCTGCTAAACGAATGTGGAACAGACATGCTATCAACCCTTCTTCTCTCCTCTCCCAGGAAACAAAGGCACGTATTTTACATGGTGGTTGGGAAACAGCGCGCTGTCAGGAAGCAGGTTAAATGGGCACACATGTTACCTAGCAACGAAACAGCAGTGAGGCTGTCTGTCACCATCATTTTCTATTCCACCCAAATCAAGAGAAAGCAAGCCTTGCAGGTAGGGGAAGTAAATAAAACTGATTCTAAGCTACTTTGTTCTATTTCAAAATGATTTTATTCTTACACTGTGAATAAATTCATGTGTCACGAAGTATATAAAATGCATATACTTCCAAAAGTTCATCTTGCAAAATGACTTTAAAATGGATATCTTATTTATTTCTGATGTAACAGAAAATTTAGGTTATCTTCTGATGTGTTGACATGTAAGGAAGATCTATGTACTTTAAGCGTCTCTCATTTGAACTGAATCTTTTTTGACTAGTTTATAAGCAGCCTGGGCTTACCTGGTGGCTCAGTTGGTAAGGAATTCACCCACAGTGTGGGAGACCTGGGTTCGATCTTTGGTCAGGAAGATCCCCTGGAGGAAGGCATGGCTACCCACTCCAGTATTCTTGCCTGGAGAATTCCATGGACAGAGGAGCCTGGAGAGCTACAGTCCATGGGGTCGCAAAGAATTGGACAGGATTGAGGGACTAATACTTTCACTTAAGCAGCACACACTATTTCCCACCACAGTTAACAGCAATCACAAGGGAAGCTCAGGAGACGAAAGAACTACTTAACGCCTTTAGTAATAACCACTTTGTAATAATGTATGATGATCATGCTCAGATGTGTTCATTTTCTTTGGTAACCTCTCCTTATGATGGAAATCAGACAAGATAAAAGAACCCAAGCGTAACAAAAAGGGCAGGACTCTCAGCAGGAACTCTTTGGGGTGGTATTACTAACTCAGTCTCCTGAAATCACTTCTGCATTTTATTATTTAGCTCTCTGCTTTGAGCTTGCCATGTGTAGGGCTGTTTCCATGAGGATCAGATATGTCCACTCACCGCCCCCCGAAAAGTCACTTACACAAAGCTTACCATCTCTATTACAGGAGAGACTTCTTTTCTTTTCCTTTCTTATCTTTCCTTTATTCTTTGGCATAGGAATATTTAAAATATTTTGGATAAAAAATTCACAGCCTACAGTATTTCCTTTTGAATGACACTGTGTAAATATCTGAGTTCATAGGAAACTGTTTTTTGTTTGTTTACAATGTACTTGTAGTTTTGAAGTTCTGGATTTTTTCAAGCTGAGACAAGAAAATGCGTAGTTGTCTTTTCAATGACACTATTTGTATACTTCGATACTTGTGGAGCTCTTTCACATACATCATTTCATTACAGGAATGTTCTCCAGTCTCTTAGGCTTAGATGTGTCTCATACTCTGCAGTCTGGGGATATCTCTTTCCTAAGATTTTACCTCTAGTCATGAAATAGGTAACACTTCCCACATAGTAAATGAGATTACAGGTAAGTCTTAACGAGAGGTTTCAGATACCTTAATTAAAATTATGTTAGCAACGAGTGGAGTGGGATTTGTCAGTTCTCCAAGGGATACAAAGTATCAGCATCATACCACCTGCTCAGTCTTGTGAAGGATCTATTTAAGAGGATAAATAAATCATAAAAAAGTTGGGGAGAGGAGAAAGAACACACCACAGTCAACTGCGTAACAATCTTCTCACTCAACTGTCCATAAGGAAGCCTTAGAACTGTTGGTCTCACTTTGGTTTTTCTCTGTTTCGTTGCCCCTCAGTTGCAAACATCTTATCCAGGACCCATAAAGGCTACCAGGCCAGTTTGTGGCCTCCTGACAAGTTCTAAGACCCTTCCTCTTTTTACTCTCCCATAGTTAATGCTATGTTCTAGGTATCTCCCTTTGGTTCGTTAATTTATTCAATAAAATTGAGTTCCCTGTATGGGTCAGACGCTGCTATGATGAAGACAACAAAGCCTTTCCTTTATGGAGCTTATTTTCTAGTGAGGCAGAAAGATATTAAATAAGTAAAATGATAAGTTCTGTAACTCTGTAAGTTCTGTGGAAAAAATAACGCAGGTAAGAGGAGAGTGAATCAGGTCACACAGCTGCCTCTCTGGGCTCACTGTTCTCTTCCACACCCTCCTCTTCCAGGTGTTGGGCTTGCTGTGGATTTGCTTATTCCCCCAACTGTTTTCTAGTCTCTCCTCAAACCCGCTCCCTCAGCTTGGCCTTGCCTGCCGCCTCTATATAAAGCTGCCGTCCCTCTCACCACCACCGATGACACTTCCTACCCCTTCCTCTGCTCTATTTCTCACCTCAGCACTTCGGCTGCCCACCACGCAACACAGCTTCCTTATTTATCTCGTCTGCTGTCAGATCCCCCCACTAGAACGGAAGGGCCGTGAAGACAGGGAGTGGTGCCTAATTTTCACCTGCTATATCTCCAGTTCTAGGTCAGTACGGGATACTCCATATATTCATAGAAAGAAAGAGAGTCAAAAGCAAGTCAAGAAAACCCATGTGGGTCGCTGAGGGTGGGGAGCTGTGGAGTCCAGGCATTATGAACAAGGGGAAAGGCTGTGAAGGAAAAATAAACTTAGGGAGCTGGAGGCCAAGGAAGATGGGGGTGACTAGAGCGAAGTGAGAGAAGGAAGGAGGAGGCGGCAGCGAGGGCAGAGAGGAGGTGAGGCCAGGTCACCCGGGGCCCTGGAGGGCACTTCATTTTGTCCTAGGTGTGAGCAGCAGCCAGCAGAGGGTTCGCCTCCCACGCTGTTGGTGGGAATGTAAACTGGCGTAGCCACGACGGAGAACGGCATGGAGGTGCCTTTAGAAACTAAAGACAGAGTTGCCATATGATCCTGCAATCCCACTCCTGGGCACGTATCCAGACAACACTCAAAGGTAAAGACACGTGGAGCCCTATGTCCATCACAGCGGCCAAGACCACAAACGCCTAAGTGCTCACTGACAGACGGACGGGTCAGGCAGACGTGGTGGAATGTTACCCACCCGTGAGAAAGGACGGAGCAATGCCGTTTGCGGCGATGCGGATGGACCAAGACATCACCATGCTAGGTGAAGTCAGTCAGCAAGAGAAAGGCAAGGACACACGTGACGTCACTTACGTGTGAAATCTGAAATAACCACACAGGTGAACATGTGTGTGAAACAACAGGCTCACAGACCCAGAGAACAGAACCTTGTGGGTTCCAAGGGGCAGGAAGGGCTGAGAGATCGGGATCAGCAGAGGCAAAGTGTGGTACATGGGATGGATAAGCAGCAAGGTCCTCCTGCATGGCAGAGGGGACCACAGTCAGTATCCTGTGATGAACCACAATGGAAAAGAATGTGACAAAGTATATACACACACACACATATATATATGCAACTATAACTAAGTCACTCTGCCGTACAGAAGAAATTAACACAACTTCTAAATCAACTATACTTCAATAATTTTTTTCTAAAAAAGAAGCCATTAGAAGGTTTTATCGGTAAGTAGGAGAAAAGCATTAATCTGACATATTTTGGATGAGATACTCAGATTTTCACACTGTGGAGTCAAAAATAAGCAGTGGAATCATTTATAGGGCTACTATTGTGGTCCTGGTGAGAGATGTCACTGAACTGGCCAGGTGGGTACCTATGGAGGTGATAGAACAGAGTATATATTTGAAGGCTGAGTCAGTAAGATTGGTAGATGGATTAAGTAACAGGATGTGAAAGATGCAGAGAAATTCAAGTTTTGGCCTGAGCAGCTGTGAGTGATGGTAACATTACTGATATGGGGAAGCATGCGGAAGTCCCTTGGAATTTTTTCCCTCTTGATTTAGATAACCTTCTGTGTCCCAACTCATCCCGGTAATTATTATTTTTCTGTCTACGCTCAATCCCTCAAATAAAACTTCAGGGGGTTAAATTATAATAAACTGTGGCAAATTCTGAAAGAGATGGGAATATCAGACCACCTAACCTGCCTCTTGAGAAATCTGAATGCAGGTCAGGAAGCAGCAGTTAGAACTGGGCATGGAACAACAGACTGGTTCCAAATAGGAAAAGGAGTACGTCAAGGCTGTATATTGTCACCCTGCTTATTTAACTAATATGCAGAGTACATCATGAGAAACGCTGGGCTGGAAGAAGCACAAGCTGGAATCAAGATTGCTGGGAGAAATATCAATACCCTCAGATATGCAGATGACACCACCCTTGGGGCAGAAAGTGAAGAAGAACTAAAAAGCCTCTTGATGAAAGTGAAAGAGGAGAGTGAAAAAGCTGGCTTAAAGTTCAACATTCAAAAAACTAAGATCATGGCATCCGGTCCCATCGCTTCATGGGAAATAGATGGGGAAAAAGTGGAAACAGTGGCTGACTATTTTTCTGGGATCCAAAATCACTGCAGATGGTGACTGCAGCCATGAAATTAAAAGACACTTACTCCTTGTAAGAAAAGTTATGACCAACCTAGACAGCATATTAAAAAGCAGAGACATTACTTTGCCAACAAAGGTCCGTCTAGTCAAGGCTATGGTTTTTCCAGGGGTCATGTATGGATGTGAGAGTTGGATTATAAAGAAAGCTGAGCACCGAAGAATTGATGCTTTTGAGCTGTGGTGTTAGAGAAGACTCTTGAGAGTCCCTTGGACTGCAGGGAGATCCAACCAGTCCATCCTAAAGGAGATCAGTCCTGGGTGTTCACTGGAGGGACTGATGTTGAAGCTGAAAACTCCCATATTTTAGCCACCTGATGTGAAGAGCTGACTCATTGGAAAAGACCCTGATGCTGGGAAAGATTGAGGACAGGAGGAGAAGGAGACGACAGAGGATGAGATGGTTGGATGGTATCACCAACTCAACGGACATGGATTTGGGTGGACTCCGGGAGTTGGTGATGGACAGGGAGGCCTGGTGTGCTGTGGTTCATGGGGCCCCTAAGAGTCAGACACAGCTGAGCGACTGGACTGACTGAACTGATTCAAACAATGGCTTCACTGCATCCCCCACCCTAACTCCTCATCTCTGCCCCAGTTATTTTCAAATGACTTAAGGACACGGACCCTTGCTGAAATTTCAAATCCTCAGTCCCACCCTTGCCCACTTAGACTCCTCTGGTCAAGTCCTCTTTATATTTATAATGACATCATTGTTCCAGGTTTCCATCTCAAAACTGTCATCGCTGTTTATGGTTCAATCTACCATACACCTTTCCAAGTTGTGCTATTTTCCTCTCAGAATGTTCCATTATCTCTTGCCTTCTTGTTCTAAAATCTCCAGGCAGCAGAATCCAACTTGATTTCTTGGTCCTTAGCTTCTCATCTTTGCAGTGCTGCTTGACTATCACAACATTTTCAGAACACAAAGAATTAATTCTTTAGACAAAATCGCCACAGTTCAACTTTGCTTCTGAAAACTGGGCTACAGGTCCTGACTACTTTCTCCCTCAAGTACAAACCCTCAACTGGGTTTCAAAGCTCTTTTCAAGGTGATTCTAAGATATCTGGAATTATTTTCATTCTTAATAAGCATCCTCTGTAAGAACCAAAAAAAGTTCTCTTCAGAATGCCTTGTGAGCATTAGGTAGCCTTCTGCCTCCATGCCTTTGCCCACACTGTCCTCCACTTGAAATACATTCTTCTCCTCCTTTTCTTGTAAGTCTCTCTCACATTTTAAGACAAGTCCCACTCTTTCCAAAATGTCTTTTTTTATTTGCTCTAGCACATACTCTTTTCCCTGAAGAAGTACTAACAGTAAATTACAAATAGTTTTAATTATTTTCATATTTATGGGACCCAGACAAGAGTGGAATCCTATAGCAGCCTTGATTCTTATCAAGACACTTCAAAGCAGAATTCAAAACCCGAGTCCATCTCCCAAAATCAAATCCAACCATACAAAATATACAGGTTTTACTGAATATTGTGTTGAGAAATGGAGAAAACATTTACACAAGGCAAAAATCAGCTTAAAATGACGATGAAAACACTCTAGCTTACTTCTTCAATTGCTAGCTGTCTCATCTCTCTCCACACCTTCTCCTCTAGACTCCCCCATTCCGCAGCACCAGTGTTCTTCTGCTCGTGGGATCGCCTCCCTTCCCCTCCCTCCCACCTCTTCCCACACACACAGGGTCCCCCTCCGGATCGGCTCTGCCGCTCTGCCACACTGCGTTGTCACTCTCTCAATTTGCATTCTTTACTCCCACCCCTGGCCCGCAGGAAGGCAACTGCCTTCTTTGGAATTACTTAAGGTGGTTTTTAAACATCTTTTTCATAATATAAAGAATTATTTTCATTCTGTTACAAATTATCCCATGAATTCTCATAATCACCCTAAGAGTAGGTAGTATCATTATTCCCCTTTTATAGGTAAGAAAACAGGAGACCGTGAGTTGATACAACTGACAGGCGGCATGTAGGGCTGAATACGAGCCTGGATCAATCTGTCAGAATTCATAGTCTGTCTCTTTTCCATAAAACAATGCTAACTCATGGTTTTGCAAAATTGTCTTCCAATTTTTCTGCTCCTTTAGGGCAGAGATAATGGTTTTTGTGTGTCCTTCCAAATCCCTAATGGAGATTCAATAAATGTGTCTTGAATTGGTGTATGGTTGCTGACAGTTCACAAACTGGCCTTTGAATATTTAGATTCGTTATAATTCGCCCACGAGACTCTCCTCTAGGTCAAGGGCTGTATCACATATTGTCTTTGTGTCTGGCAAACTGCTGGTGAGTTGATGAATGAGGCTGCAGAGGGTGAGTACAGACAATTTTTCCTCCAAAGCCCTTGGGGGCAGCTCTGGTTTTCATCTCATAAAGGGGCTGCTATATCTGAAATTTCTGATACCGTCAGCAACAATCATAGGACAATACAGGCTCCTATAGAGGCAATGGTAACATCATCAACCAAGAAAACTGACTAAGAAATGGCCTGCTTTTGAAATGAACACATCTTCAATCATCCGTAATCATACGGCAATATCAATGCAGTTTTCTACTAAAATTTTTTTCTGTTAGAAGTCAGAAAAATTTACATATTTAATTTGTGCATTTAAAGGGTGAATGCGGCTGATATAGGGACTAGCTATCCAGGTTGTTTATTAATCTTTTTTTGAGTTACTGAGTCATCTTTTCATTTTCACTGTCATACAGTACTGATGCTAAAACTTACTGTTGTCTTTTGTTTGTTTTTGGATTTGGGTTGCTTCTTGGGGGTACTATCATAGAGCATAAACCTAGACATGGGGAACTCATCAGCTCTTCCAGACCTTCCTCAGCTTCTGTGATCCCCCACGGAGGCCCTGTCAATGACCTCACGGATTCAGAGTTGGTTGATGCCTTTCCTGGACTGGCATCAGCGTCTTTTGAAAGATACCATAAAGAGCTCATCAGGTGCAACCGGTAAAGGATTTAATTTACGCTGAGACTGGAAGATGGTTCCACCCACTCATCAATCTTTCTTCAGCCCCAGAAAAGTGCCAGAAAAGATGTAACGTTGGAGGTTACATCTTTCAGAGTAAACCCTAGAGACTCCAAATTCTTAAAATACATCTGTCACTGGTGATCTGGCCACTGAGTTTTTTAAATGTCTGTGGTTTTGAAAAATGAAAGGAATCCATCTGTCAGTCTGTTCCTAAGGCCAGGTACAAGGCAAAAAAGACCTAAATGACCAGAGAGGACTAAAGGGCTAAGCCCACCCAACCAAAAAGGTAGTATGTTCCACGGTTATTAAACAGGCAGGTCCAACCTGACTTAAAACAACCTCATCATAGATATTCTTTCATTACCTCAGCAAATGATATTCAGAGCAGTAACTGAAAGAAAGATTATTATAAAATATGGAAAAGAAACAAATACTGCTATAGGAAAAGGTAAATGCTGTTTCATGTTAGAGACAGAAAATTTGCATAATGTCAACTTGGAGTACAACTTGTGCCAAGATGAACAAGAGCATGTGTGTAACAAAAAGTACTTTTATCACCCTGACTCGAGTCTCAGAAAATTATTCTTGCTGAACTTTTCTAACTTACTGCTGGCATTGGTAATTTTATTCCCCTCAGGTTCCTGCATTGTGACGCCTTCTTCTAATTGATCATTTGCTTGCCTGACCATCTGTTGTGGTTTGGCAACCTAATTTTCCCCATCACCTTTCGGAATAGATCCCCGAGGATGTCTATTTTATAGAGTCACTTCTTATATCTCAACTGGTGACATAACTTGAGACTGCTTACCTCTTTGACAAGATGCTTGAGAATCTAGTCCTATTGCTTCCTTTTAATTTTTATTGCTTCTATTAAGCGTGGTACAATGACAGCTGATCAGATCACATCACTTTGAGGGGCACTGGGGTCCTGCGGAGCTCATATGCCAAATTTTTGCCTGGAGTAAAGCTGAACTGCCAATTTATCACAGAACCGTGCACAAGGAGTTTTTAATTGAACTCAGACAAACCCTTAATTACAACAGTACCACGGGGCATTGCTCCAGTAAAGCAGAACTGCCTAGCAAGCTTCACTCAGATTGGGACTCCTCAGACATCTGTGAGAGGTGCTGCAAAAGAATTTCTACTTCCTCCCCTTCTGGAGTTAACTGGGACATGTTTGAACTTTACACTTGGGTGTGTAAATGTCTGACACAGAAACGGTTCAGAATAGCCAGGATTCATTAAAAGGGAGGGTGGGGTGTGTGTCTTGAGCATGGAAGATGGAAAATAATACCTTCTGGAGGCCAAGGGTCAGGAGACACCAGCTCATGGGAGGGGTTAACAGTACAGTTATGATCACAACTATATTATTAGACTTACAACCTTAGGAGAGGAAACAACTCTCCTTTCTAGAGGAGAAATCAATCCCGAGAGGATGATCCTGATGATTACTATGAGAGTCTAGGTTGACTGGAAAGAAAAGAGTGAGATCTTGCACACAAAAGGTCAGGTTTGGGGTAGATAAGGTAAGAAATGGGTTAAAGGGAAGTTAGCTTAATCTGGGCAATGAATGGATGATGACTGGATTAAAAAAAACGAATTCAAGACTCTTGGCTGGAGAATACCCATCTATGAAACTTTGGAAACCTATCTAAGCCAAAATAGGCTGAATGTGAATCAATGCAGTATTTATCTGTGCCTTCAAATCCTGACCCCCGAGTAAGGAGTATTTGTGCACTCCAACCCAGCTGTGTGTGGAACGGCCGGGCTGAACTGACGCGGGGTCGGCCACGGACACGAACGACAAAGGGAAGAGTCCGGACGAGGAGGGGTTAGGGAAGCGGAGCTAGGGTTGACGGTGACCGCGTCCTGAGAGCATGATCCTCAACAAGTTTATTTTCCTCGTCCGTAAAAATGGGGATGAAAAGAGAATACACCCCTTCAGTTATTAAAAGGATTAGAGGCGATGATACATGTGAAGTGCTGCAGCTGAATTTCATCACGGTCACACAGAAAAAGGAACGGCTGATTCCATGAAAACACACATAGTTCACACACACACAGAGCAGAATTTCAGAAAAAAAAAACAGTTTTATAGGAGCTGAGATTTAAAAAGTCTGGACTGCACTAGTACCTTGAAATGGGGAAGGGAACCATGGCTGTGCTAACAAGACTGTGCAAGATAATGAAGGAAGTCTGCTGCAATGCAGACTGGTGATCCCACGAATAGCGTCTCTGAAGGTCCAACTGAATGGCTATGTAGGGCATTCAGAAGAGCGCTAAGACGTCCTTAAAAAAAAAAACTCCTCATTATTTTCATGACAGTTTTTTAATCTCTAAAAAATGCCTGCGGTTTTAACTGAATCCCAGTTGGATATTTTCGCAGCTCCAAACGACATGCAAGCAAGGTCTTACCAAGAACACTCTTACTGCATGGATTTTGAAAATGCATGGCCCAAGGTGGCTGAAAGGCCAAGTATAAATTAGTATCAAAAAGGGAGAAGTGAAGAGAAAGAAGGGAAACTGCCACAGAGGTGGCATCTGCGAACTATGTGATCAGAAGGAACTGGAGGTAAGGAAAATGAAGCCCAGCACCCCATGAAGGACTAGGGGGCATGTGAAGTGTGATACACATGAGACGCAAACATTAAAAGTGACTCAAAAATAAGGATTACCCCACTGAGAAAGAATATTTTTAAAAAAAAAAATAGCCTCCAGAGACTAGGCCTTGGAGAAAAGAAATATAAAAAGCATTCAATCAAGGACTAAGGGGAGTAGGAAGAGGAAGAAGTTAGGAAACAGATCAAACTGCTGTAACCTTGAGCCCAGCAAATGAGGTGACTTTGGAGATTATGACAATATAACTGAGATAATCAGCAATGGCTGGATTCAATATCAATCTGAAAATCAATACTTTTATCATTTCACTTGAAATTGCACAATTGTTGGTACAAGAGTCAGAGTAACATGTGTCTGAAACTTAGAAGAGAGGAAAATGAAGTACCCTAATATGGAAAAAAAAATCTTTCCAAAGGCAGACTGACAGACATTAACAACACACAGAAGAAAGAATGTGCTGATCAGAATAAAGATGCTCCCAGTATTATCTGTAATAGCCAAGAGGCTGAAGCAACCTAAGTGTCCAATGACAGATAAATGGATAAAGATGTGGTATATGTACAGTGGAATATTACTCAGCCATAAGGTAAAATGAAATCTTGCTATTTGTGACAACCTGGAAGTCCATGAAGGTCATTATGCTTAGTGAAATAAGTCAGATAAAGACAAGTGCTGTACGCCTTCATTTATATGTAAGCATACACATGCATTCATGCTTTGGGAGCATGTGCAATATGATACACATGATATGCAGACATCAAAAGTGACTCGAAAATAAGGACTATCCCACTGAGAAAGAATATTTTTTTAAATAGCCTCCAGAGACTGTAGGCCTTGGATAGAAGAAATATAAAAAGCATTCAATCAAGGATTCAGGGGAGTAGGAGAAGGAAGAAGGAAAACAGATCAAACTGCTGTAACCATGAGCAGGTCATTCATTTGAACAAATGTAACAAGACAGAAACAGATTCACAGATACAAGAACAAACCAGGGATTGCCAGAGGAAAGCAGGTGGGAGGAGGGGTGAAATAGGTGAAGGAGATTAAGAGATACAAATTAGCAGGGATACAGCCACTAAGCTACCAAACATAGGGTACAGCACAAGGGACGCAGTCCATGTTTTATCACAGCTTGGTACTGTACACGGTCTGTGAAACCGGCAAATGACTGTGTTATATACCGTGAACTAGTGTCATGCTGTCAGTCAATAAATATTAAAAAAGAGTGGACATAAAGCCTACTGTTGGGTACAAAAAAAAAAAAGAAGAAGAAGAGAGATGTTCTCCGTGTAATGTGAAAAAAACCCCACACACTGGAAGAACACAGGATGAGGGTCCCGGGTCAGGGCCCTTCCAACGTTACCGTTCCAACTGGTAACACCATCCCAGCCATCCTGGGCAGGGAAGGGACACAACAGGCTGTCTTAGCTGGAAACTCTTTAAATATTCAGGCACACAGCTCACCAGCACTGTCAAACTGTGCTGGCCAACCCACGCAGACTGGCTTAAAGGGAGAAAACACACGGTGGAAGTCAGAATGTGTCTTCCAGTTGGACTGAGGCTGGGTTTCTCTCTCCAATGACTAAACGGCTGCTATGATAGTATACAACAGTCTCATGGGTTTGAATGAAGTGAAATCATTCCTGTGAGATAAGACTTTCTTTGGTGAGCTGAAGATATATTTTAGAGCCTATGACACCTGATGCTTCCAAACTGTGGTGCTGAACAGTCCCATGGACAGCAAAGATATCAAAACAGTGAATCCTAAAGGAAATCAACCCTGAATGGCCATTGGAAGGACTGATGCTGAAGCTCCAATGCTTTGGCCACTTGATATGAAGAGCTGACTCACTGGAAAAGACCCTGATGCTGGGAAAGATTGAAGACAGCAAGAGAAAGGGATGACAGAGGATGAGATGGGTGGATAGCATCACTGACTCAATGGACATGAGTTTGAGCAAAGTCCAGGAGATGGTGAAGGACAGGGAAGCCTGGCATGCCACAATCCATGGAATCACAAAGAGAAGGATACAACTTAGTGAGTGAACAACAGCATGACAGCTGAAAATAAGACCCTGGCTGCAGTAAGTTCACCAAAATAATAAAAACCACCTAACTGGCCAGTGGTGGGTAGCCAACCACTCTTCCTTAAGTGATAACCCAATGCAGCCCTGTGTGCCCTCTTTCTTAAAATTTGACAGATGCACAGTCAGAATTAAAGCTTATGTGCATGCACGTGCACACACACACACACACACACACACACACACACAGGCATCACAGTTAGAAGATAACTGGGGAGGAGCCCAGGGGTTAAGAACAATCTTTTTTAATTTCTAAGTTTAAGGAAGTACAGGCAGACAAACATGCAGAAGCAATTATTTCCTAGTTGAATTGCTGCAACCACAGCCAAACAGGAAAATTAATGGGCATCTCTGGATAATGTATAGTATTTATCCAGATTAATTAGATACCATGAATTTGAAAACAGACTTCCTGCTAGGATCACAGGGACACAAATCAATCATACCTCACACATTCATGCAAGTAACACAGGAACTTGAGAAATACTACATAAAAAGATAACAACAATTTTAACATAAATGTCATACTTAATTTGTGAAAAAGCACTTGCTAAAAGCTGCATGCAGCGGACAGAGAAGTGACAAAGCAATGGCTACATGAAAAACACACACAGACTTCAAAGACTCTGCAAAGCGGGTGGGGACCAGTAATATGCCAAGGTACAGTTCTATCACCTTTGGCTTCAAAGAGGTACAGAGGCTGAGTTATTCACAACACTAGTTATATAGTCCTCTCTTCTTTTCTGGCCTCTGATTAAATGTTGACCCTTTTCCTTTTGAAAATATGTTGGTGCTCACTTCCTTCACATCCTATATTTAATTGTTCCTTACTGTCAATATGAAGGGTCTTTTTTTCTTTTCTCATTCACAAATCACTTCTAGAGTTTTTCAACATCCTTTCAGATACCTTCTTAAAACAATTATAATTATGGAGGAAATGATATGATGTTTGGGAGAAAAGGGAGTGGCCAGGGAGGGAGAGGATACAGTGAAACAAAATCAATCACGAATCGACAACTGTTGGAATGGAACTAGGAAATGGGCACACAGGGGTTGACTGTGCTGTTTGAAATGTTCCATCTTGGAACCTTTTTAAAATAAACCCCCATTATTATTATTATTTTTTAATTAGTTGGAGGCTAACTACTTTACAATATTGTAGTGGGTTTTGTCATACATTGACATGAATCGGCCATGGATTTACATGTGTTCCCCATCCCGATCCCCCCTCCCGCCGCCCTCCCCATCTGATCCCTCTGGGTCTTCCCACTGCACCAGCCCCGAGCACTTGTCTCATGCATCCAACCTGGGCTGGTGGTCTGTTTCACCCTAGATAATATACATGTTTCGATGCTGTTCTCTCTGAACATCACACCCTCACCTTCTCCCACAGAGTCCAAAAGTCTGTTCTGTACATCTGTGTCTCTTTTTCTGTTTTGCATATAGGGTTCTCATTACCATCTTTTTAAATTCCATATATATGCGTTAGTATACTGTATTGGTCTTTATCTTTCTGGCTTACTTCACTCTGTATAATGGGCTCCAGGTTCATCCATCTCATTAGAACGGATTCAAATGAATTCTTTTTAATGGCTGAGTAATATTCCATGGTGTATATGTACCACAGCTTCCTTATCTATTCGTCTGCTGATGGGCATATTGTTATATCATGTACCTTGTGACAATGTTTTTCTGCTGAAGGGCACATAAATTAGACTAAAATCAGAAGACATTGTGCTTCTCATTGACTCATTTGTAATTTAAACTTAATCCATAATCCTAAATTGCATTTTGAGATAACTTACCTAAAGACTGAACCTAAAGACATGAAAAATGAGGCAGGCATTTGTCTAAATACTCTCACTTACATTATCATGTTGAAAAATTATCATCTAGGCAAAAATAGTTATTCTTGTCTAGATTAAAGTTTAGTTATAAGCTTCTTGGAAATCAAGGAACAAAGAGAATTATAGTAAGTAATAAAATTCATATTCTGATAAAGTATCAAATAGACTTTTTTTCATGACATTAAATTCTAATATTCAAATGAACCTTTTTATTCTTAATATAACACAAGGGGCACCCTACAACATAACAAAGTCTTCAACATGGCTTCACAGATAAAGTGTTTCTCATAATCCTTGAGTCAATTCTTCCCACACATGCATGATTAGTTGCTCAATCATGTAGGACTCTGTGACCCCATGGACTGTAGCCTGCCAGGCTCCTCTGTCCATGGGACTATCCCAGCAAGAATACTAGAGTGGGCTGCCATCTCCTCCTCTGGAGGATCTTCCTAACTCAGGGATCAAACCTGCATCTCCCTGCACTGGCAGGCAGATTCTTTCCCACTGAGCCACCTGGGGCCCTCTTCCTACACACCAAAGACTTTTACCCTGGGGTCAGGGAGGAAAACCACCTCTGCTGGGGTCTATGGTATGAACACACGGGTCTTTGATACTGACTACCAAGTTAGAATCAGGGACACACAATCTATACAGAAGCACATGGGAAGCCTGTTCAGATTTCTTGGAGAGACTTCTCTCTGAAGGGTTTTTGGAAGTGTCCTAATTTAAGTCAGTTTAGAATTATACTTTCTAGTAAGAATCTACACTATGAATTACAGAAAGGTTCATATGCTTTGGATTTGGGCGTGTAGGTAGGTTTTGAGATGAACTTCAAGTTTATACATACACATACAGTTTATATATATATAATGTTACACGCATATATGCATTAACCCAATAGAATGGGGTCACAACGTTGGACACAATTGGGCAACTGAACAACAACATTTAAGCTTTCTCACCCTGACAACTAAAATGAAAAACACTCCAGATTAATGGTCAGGAGGCCTAAGTCCCAATTACGAATTCATGTAGCTTTGGGCAAGTAACAAAGTTTTCTGAGTCCTGTTTCTTCACCTAAAAGCAAGGTGATTCAATTAAAGGTTTCCATTACTTTGGGCATGAAAGTGAAATACCTCTTGGATTCCTCTAAACTTTACAAATGTGAATAAATTTCAAGGTATCATTTCATCAGCAAAGTTTGTCTCACCTGGATTATATCCGAATTGCTGTTGCTGGTTTCAACTTCAATTGAAGTCTTACATTCCCACGTAAGGTTTTGATTCCTCTTTCTCTCCATTTCCCAAGAGGCCTACAGCAAGGTATTAACAAAAAATATACAAGGATTAGTAGCAATCAATGGTACACATTAAACCACTGTCACTTTTTCCTTCCTTCAGCCTCTATTAAGTGCTGGCTTCTGTAGGATAAACAGAGGGAATTCAACAAAATAATATCATAATGCAAGTAAAGTGTGAAATAAGCGGTATAGATTATGGCACTCAACAGTGAAACAAAGGGCTTGTAGTATTTTGCAAAGAGTCTGCACGAATTACTGTCTATATACTGAATATAAAATGTTTCATATGGATATATATATATGTGTATAGACATTGTTCTTAGAATGTATGTAGATGTTGCTGGGAGGAATAAGATATATATTCATTTACAAGTATCTATGATGCCTTTCTTTTACTATGTCATCCTTAATCAGTAGATATTGAATATGCCTAGTATGTGAGATATCTGCAGTCATTTAAAAAATTTTTTGACAGTTTCAATGTACATTTTATAAAATATTGGCTATATTCCCAATGTTGTACAATATATCCTTGTAGCTTATTTTATATATAATAGCTGTATCTCTTAATTCCCTACACTTACAGTGCCCCTTCCCCTTCCTCACTGACAATGACTAGCTTGGTCTTTATATCCATATAACTGCTTCTTTATCCTTATAGTCACTAGTTTGTTGTATTTTTTGATTCCATATACAAGTGGTATCATATACTGTTTGCTGCAGATGGCAAATTTTCACTCTTTTTATGGCTGAGCAATACTCCATTGTACATACATGCCACCTCTGTAGCCGTTCATCTGCTGACGGACACTAAGGTTGCTCCCACACCTTGGCAATCATAAATAATGCTGCTATGAACTGCTGTGAACACTGGGGCGCTTGTATCTTTTTAAACTAGAGTTTGGGTGTTTTTTTTGAATATATACCCAGGAGTGGGACTGCTGGGTCATGGGGTACTTCTTTTGTTTTTTTCAGTGTCTGCAATCAATTTCATTTTAATATAATCTAAACACATACCATTTAGAAAATACCAAGAAAAATTTCCGTACAAAAGTTGATACTATCGCGTTTGGACAAATTGGCAAGTTCCTGCTATGAGCATAGCCCAGGGGACACGACCAAGGAAACCTAATATACTAGAGCAGATGGTATGACATTTGGTCCACAGTTTGATAGCTCTCAGGGTCAACCTGAAGTTGTCAATGTTTGGTACGAGATGTAAAATTTCACTGGTTACCCTGCAATCATTAAGCCTTCTTAGACATATCTAAGTTTTTAAGCAGACCTTCGTCTAGAAGTCCAAGTCTTTTAGAATGGTCAGTAGTGCTAACCTTGTAAACCAAGTATCAATCTCTATCCTATTAAAACACTATTGTCTGAGAAACCTCCATACCGTTTTCCACAGTGACTGCACCAATTTACATTCCCACCAATAGTGTATGAGGATCCCCTTTTCTCACCAACATTTATTTGTGTTCTTTTTAATGACAGCCGTTCTGACAGATGTAAGGTGATGTCTCAAAGGCTCTGATTTGTTATTTCCCTGATGATTAGTGATGCTGAGCATCCTCTCATGTGCCTTGTTGGCCTTCTGTATGTCTTCTTTGGAGAAATGGACATTGAGATCTTCTGCCCATTTTTGGACTGGGTAGTTTTAAATACACACACACACACACACACACACACACACACACAGAGTTCTATATATATAGCTGTATTAAGTTGTTTGTATATTTTGGAGCTTAATCCCTTGTGGTTACATCATTTGCAAACATTTTATCCCATTCCGTAAGTTGTTTTTTCATTTGGTTTGTGGGTCCCTTTGCTTTGCAAAAGCTTTTAAGTTTAATTAGGTTCCATTTGTTTGTTTTTGCTTTTGTTTTCCATTACTCTAGGGGACAGATCAAAAAAAAAAAATCTTGCTGCGATTTATGTCAAAGAGTATTCTGCCTATGTTTTCCTCTAGGAGTTGTATAGTATCCAGTCTTACATTTAGGTCTTTAATCCCTTTTGAGTTCAATTTATCAATTACAAGGAAAATACTGCCAAAAAAAAAAAAAACCCACATGGAGGCTAAACAATATGCTGCTAAACAACTAGTGGGTCACTGAAGAGATTAAAAATACCTAAAAATAAATGAAAACAAAAACAAATTTTTCCAAAACAGAATATGCAGTTCTAGGAGGGAAGTTTACAGTGATACAAGCTTACCCTAAGAAACAAGAAAAATCTCAAATAACCTAAAAATTCTTCCCAAGAGTTGACGTACAATATGTCTTCATTTCTTCCCCTTCCACTTGCTAATCAATCCATTGTAACCTGGTTTCTCTTCTCTCCAATTCAATAACAATGAAATTCTTCCTGTGATCACTCCTATTACCACTAAGTCATGAAGTTAGTGGACTTTTTTGGCCTTTGGCCTGGTTGAGTTGATCTCTCAACAGAATTCAGCCTCTCTGATCATCTACACCCAGTATCTCAGCAAACGGGTCAGTGTTCTATCCTCAAGCCAAATGCACAGGAACAAACACATCCACTTCTCTCCCTGCCACATGACCACCTCTCCCACACCACCATTATTTCCCCCCTAGGTCACTGCAATAGCCTTTTAACTGCTCTGCCCACATTCATTCTGAGAATGAATTTGCTGAGAATCCATTTTTCATACTAAGCCAAAGCAACCTTTTCTAAAGGAAATTTTGATCATACCGCTTCCCTGCTTAAACTCCTTCAGTGTTTTTCTGTTGCTTTCAGGATAAACACAAAATCCCTTATCGAAGTATCAGCTTGCACGGTTCTGATCACTCCCTGCCCATCTCACACCACAGCCCCGTTTCCCTCGCTGCCCCCCACAGCTCAGCTGTCTTCCCCGTGTCAGTCGCTCAGTCACGTCCCCTCTTTGCAACCCCAAGGTCTGCAGCCCGCCAGGCCCCTCCGTCCATGGAATTCTCCAGGCAAGAATACTGGAGTGGGGTGCCATTCCCTTCTCCAGGGAGCTGTCTTCTTAAGGAACTTTGTATTCCATGTTCCCTCATTAGCAAATAACGTTTGCACTGATTGGAAATGATCTTCCTCTCCATTTAGCCACTTAATTGAATTCAGTCCTAAAAGTT
The DNA here is from genome assembly GCA_015832495.2 of Alces alces. NCBI lineage: Eukaryota > Metazoa > Chordata > Mammalia > Artiodactyla > Cervidae > Alces > Alces alces. The sequence continues at coordinate 3,066,402 of JADEYB020000010.1, read as the reverse complement.
ATACCATCACTGTTTCAAGGAAGACTTCCCTGTCCTCCCAGGGCCAACTCTCCTATTACAAGGACTCACACGAGTGTGTCACAAAAACTGCCTCCGTGTCAGCTCACATTTATCTGTGTAATCACTGGATTGTCTGACTCTGTCACTAGACTGTAAGTTCAGTGGGGACTTGGGACCACAGGTGGTTTTGCTCACAGCTGAATCCCCTGTAGCTGGCTAACATACTGAAAGGCACGTAACTGATGATTTTACACATATATACATATGTGAATCTCCGTGTTTAAGTTCTAAAATGTGCTATTCTAACACAACTTTGTGATCACTTGTATGTTGTCTTTGGAGCATGCAACCTACCCATAAAATAAGTCTACAAATCCCAAACCTTGAAATTCCACAGTTAATGAATAGAAATCAGGAGTTAAAGGAGATATAATTATAAAGTGATAACAACTGCTTTTTATATTATAAGCATGCAAAAGTTGAGTATCTGCTGAATAGATGAATTTTTACACTCAAATATGATGCATAATTCAAACTAAAATTCTGAAGAAGGTAGAAAGATTCAGTTTGGTCTCAAGAAGAGACTTAGGGCTAAAACTTCAAAATTATAGGGAACCGTATTTCAAATAATCTAAGAGAATGAGCTACCCAAAAATGAAGTAAGAAAAGGCTACGTTAGGAGGTAATGAGCCTATATCACTAAAGATTTTCAAGAATCCACATACCATTTTCCAAAGATATTACAAAGGAATGTGTGAGATATTTCTGTAATGTAACTATTATTCAGAATAATTCTTTTTTAAAGAACCATGCCTGAAATCTTGTCTTCTACCATGCTTAATACAATATCTTACACAGGCAGAAGCTCAGTGGATATTTGCCAATGGAATTAGTTCCTTGCTTTCAGAGATGATGGCAACTCATTTGAATATTTTCCATGTGGCCCATAGTCACCTTTTCAGAGTAAAGTTAATTTTTAGAAACAGTAAAAAGACATTAGCAGTCAAGTTTTATCAACACGGCAGATAAACTAAGCATAAATTTTGGCTTATACAAGATTTTTTAAAGGCAGTAAGATAAGGAAGTGAAGTGAAGAGAAAGTGTCAGCTGCTCACTGGTGTCCAGCTCTTTGCGACCCCGTGGACTGCAGCCCATCACATGTTATTTTTCCAGAACTTGGACTACAGGGATAACTACCTATGTAAAATTTGACCAAGCATTTTTGCTATAGAGCATTGAAGGCAAAACTCTGAAGATTACAGTTTTATCCTACGTGGATATTTCCCTCTCCGATACAGATCAAAAGCTTTACCCCACGGAGGTCTTCTGCAGGAGCCCCTCAGTGCTGCCACTAGCAGTCTGACTTTTCCTGCAAAAGAGACAATGCAGGGAAAAACAGAAAACTGGGACTTTGTCCAGGGAACCCAGGTTACAATGTGTATGCTAAAATTAGAGTGCTTTAAGTGTGAAATGAAGTGAAACCTTTAAAAAATGCTACTTCTGGAAAAGTGAATTACTATACATTTTTGTGAAAAAGTAACAAAAAAAAAATCACCTGGTCTCCGCTAGCTAGTTTGACACTTTCCAGTGGAACTGCTGGATACCTCTCCTGTTGAGGTTTCACGTTCTTCTGACTAGACTTTTTCATAATTTTAGTCTCTGGAATATACTCTACGTCGGAGTCCGATCCTTCTGTGTTTCTTTTCCAGCCGCTGTGGTTGACCAGAAGCTCAGAGGATGAAAGAGACTCATGCTTCAAGTCATCACCGGAAGGTCTGGTTCTCTGAATTTTCTTATTTCCCGTAAATAACAAAGAACATGCTTTTAATTTTGGGTAGCTGGCTTATTTATAATTAATTACCATTCGCTTATAATCTTATGACATTAGGTGATATTTACGACTAACAACAGTTTTAAAAATCAGAAGCTTAGAAAATAAACTTCGGCAGAGGTATACTGCTATAATAGCTCATTCAGAATTTGATTAAGCAGAGCTGGGCTGAGTCAAGAAGTCTGATCTTGAAGATGCAAAAGACTCCACACTGGTAATACACTGTGCTTCCTGACTTACTCCTGAGCAGAGATTTTCTTGCTTTTGGATCCCTGGTGCATGTAGGTCAGCTATTTATTAACTTAAAATTTGGTTGAGGTTTACAATCTCACCATTTGCCTGTTAAGAAATCTGAATAACCAAAGTTGTAAAGAGTGTTCCATAATTTTTTTGTGTGTGATTGATACAACTCTGAAGGTTCAAAAATTTTTAATTTTAGGTAATAGCAGACATTTGAGGAATAAAATGTAATATGACATTTAGCAAACATAAGAAACAATGTAGGATTTACATATAGAACATATTTCTAGGTAAATATATACCCACAGACTCACATACACACTCACTGATTTTATATGCATAATTTTATATAACATATACACTATAAATAATATATTGGAAGGATATAACTATAAATACATTAAGATATCTAAAACGGTCACCATCTCCACGCAGTAAGACAATGGGTGGTTTAAATTTTCTTATTTATACTTTATTTTCTGAGTTTTTCCTAATAAACATGTATTGTTATAATAAAAAATGATGATGGTGAAAAAATATGTATGAGCGCTTCACTTTCTGAACATATTAAACCATGATGACATTTGGCCCTTGGTAAGTCTTATCATTCATATGGGAAATGTCACAATCCCACTTTAATTACTCACCTTAGATGTTGAAGTTTGGCAGGGGCTGGTGAACTCAATGACCCTATTCACTGGTATAAACAGAGGCTATTATGGAAAAAAATCATTAGACAAATGTAAGTAAAAACAACTTTCAATTGGCATATAATTATTCAGTGTTCTTCATTTTTTAAAGGAAGGGCCAAGCTCACACACTCTTGCCAATGGTTAAGGAGTCCCTTTCAGTTTAGACATACAGCAATGGTATGTGATTGGTAGTGGCTGAACAGTACAAGATAATCCAATGAAGTATTACAAGCAATACAAGCAAAATTACAAGCAATTGCAAGCAAAACATCTTACAAGCAATACAAGGGTGCCGTGGTATCAGAGATTGTCTCCACAGCCCTCATCTTCCCTCTCTGGAGACCCTTTTTCTCCACATTTTTCTCCAGCATCTGGAACAAACCTTGACCTTTAGCAACAGCTCTGCACAGGTCAGAGCCCTGGGTCTGAGCCTCAAGGGATTGTTGAGGGTACACGGCCCTTACCTGTGACCCATAACTGACGTCCATATTTATATGGTGTTATATTCATACCTTACTGGGATATTCTTTTCTTGTTTGCAGACAGTTAGCTGCTATCATAGTATCTTAAACACATCATTTTAAGAGTTTGGTTTTCCCGGACTATTTGCCAGAATTTTCTATAGGAAGGGTAGGTGGAGGATAAGAGTCTATGCGAGTTTTTCTCTTTTTTTTTCCATAAGCAAAATATCTTTTCTCATCTCTCCCCGAGGAATTCCTTTCCTCATCTTCTGCAAACATGGCTTTTTGAGTACTTTCATGTGCAATCCACTTCTGTGAACCAAAGCAGGTCCAGTAAGGTTCCTGTTACCTCCCAGCTATTGCAGATAAAGGCTATAGATTTTCCATCTCCAGATGAACCCTTCTTTAGTAAGTGTATTTGTGTTGATTCTTTAGAAGTGCTATTGCTGAGCTCTTTCTTCCATTTCTCTCCTTTTCCTCCTGTGGGATTCAAGCATTATCTTGACTGCCTTGGGCAGCCCTGGGGTATTCTGGTATGTATTTCCTAGCTCGACTGAAACTGGAGTTTGCACTTTTGTTCTCTGTTTTCCTGTTGCTCTTACAAGACTCTCAGGAAAAGAACAGGAAGATGCTACATCTATATAGCCATGTTTATAGCAGAAATCGTGGTATGTATCACATTCTCTCATAGTCATGGTAACACTCGTATCTCTCTCTGAAAGTCACTTTTTATCTGTAGTACCCAACACAGTGTTTAGCACTTTATAGGTGCTCAATAAAATGTTGGTGATTAACAGGATAAACAGATGTTCCCAGAGACTATTGCTCATTTCTTTCTCTGTTGAAACATTGCCACAGTTCTATTCTGCACTCATAATGTGACTACTTCTTCATTACCTGTCAGATGTTATCACGTATTTGAGATGCTTTATATTAAATGTCAGTGTTTTGTTCCTGATATAGAGAAATGGATTGAGTGTAGCCTAGTAACAATGTATGATACACTTACATCATTTGGGTTTGTATCATTTTTGGTGCTAGCTTAAAGATAATTACTTTTTGATAGAAAGTTTTATTACAGTGAGTTTTGACCTGAACGACTAATCACATCACTGAAGTTGTAATAAAAATTTTTAATTCCATTCATTTTCCTCTTATTCATTTCAGAGTTGTGTTTCAACAAAAGAACTTCAGACATCATAGAAAAATGCAGCAAAAATGTCTCAACTACATTTTGAATAGAAAAATACCACTAATGGTGAGACATCTTTGCATTTTTTGTAAAACAGAAATCTAGTAACAGAGCTAATCCATTTCAAATTCTGTCTCAGCTACTTAATGAACAGTTGTTTACTAGTGGTAATATCTTTATCATCACCATCACCTCTTCAGATTTCAGAGACTCATCATCACCTTAGAAAGCTTGCTAATATTGGTATTTATTTTTATATGATACTCATAAGCTCTCCCAGCAAGACTGTTATATTTCTTTCCATGTTTGGAAAGTCCTGAAAACCACAGACTCAATAGCAAAAGCTACAGAACATGAAGTATCTCTGCCAGCAGGAAAACCAAAGGATCCTTAAGCCAGGAATAAAGGAGAAAAAGGCTGTGGTGCATAAGAATCATGTGGAGAGCTGGAGAGAAAAGCAGATTCCAAGGCTTCTGTCCCAGAGACTCTTGTTGAGTCAGTCTGCTGTATATCTCAGGAATCTGAATTTTTACAAACATGTGAAATTCTTACACAAATGACTTGATCATCACAGACTCACAGACCTGGAAAGCAGAGGATTCTACCTTTTAATTTTAGATTCATGCTTAGTGGGACTGTAGAAACAATACTTTTATGTTTCTGTACCATGAAGGCTTTCTGATAAAATTTTACCAAAACTTGAGACCTAGCCTAAAAGAACAAATTTTAGAATTTATGACTGATTATTAGTGAGAGAGTATCTGAAGAGATTTATCCCCCTAGAGGTATGTATTTACATGTTAAGGAAGGAATGAGATCTGAGGACACAGAAGCATAGCTAAAGAAGCTAATCTTATCTTTCCCCTAAGAGATTTATTTATATTCCAAAGGGTAACAGTAAGAATCCAGGATCCTTCTCAAAGCGCAAAGAGCTGTGTGTGTGTCTGACAGGCAATAAGGTGGAGTTAGGGAAGAGGCTGTCCCTCTCCTATACAAATAACCAGATTCTTTTTTTGTTTTTCAACTTTCTCGCTGCAGGTACAAACTCCAGTATATATAGGATAACATATGATCTGCCTCATCTCATCCATTGCCCCAGGGGTACAGATTAGGGCAAAAAGGAATCAGAGTAATTATTGCTATAATTAAACAATAGATCTGTTCTGCTCCAGAAAGCTCATGTTTGTATTCAGAATAAAATGAATACATATAGGCATTTCAAACTTAACACCCTGTAAGTGAAGATGGGCAACTAATACTCAAAGGCTCTAAAACTGGACAAAAGTGAAAGTAAAAAGTAAAGTATCAGTTGCTCAGTTGTGTTTGACTCTTTGCGAGCCCATGGACTGTAGCCCACCAGGCTCCTCTGTCCATGGGATTCTCCAGGCAAGAATACTGGAGTGGGTTGCCATGCCCTCCTCCAGAGGATCTTCCTGACCCAGGGATTGAACCCAGGTCTCCTGCATTGCAAGCAGATAAAACTGAATGGGTCTTCACAAATATCTAGCTTAATCCCATTTTTACTGGGCTGAAGGGGGAGGGGTGTGCTAGGATCAAGGACTAGTGACATCAAACAGACCTGAGGTCACTCAGCTTATAAAAAAAGAATAAACTCTTGCCATCTGTGACAACATGGATGGGCCTACAGGGTATAAAGCAAGTGAAATAAGTCAGACGGAGAAAGACAAGTATCACATGATCTCACTTACATGCGGAATTTAAGAGGGAAAAAAAAAAAAGAACAAACAAAGCAATTAAGAAACAGACTCAAAGATATGAGTGAGTGGCTGTCAGAGGATAAAACAGTGAAGAAATGGGCCAAATAGGTGAAAGGGATTAGGAGGCACAAACTTCCAATTATAAAATAAATAAGTCAAGAGGATGCAATGTACAGTCTAAGAGATATCATCAGTAATATCCTAATAACTCTGTATGGTGGCAGATGGTAGCTAAACATCGTGGTGATCATTTTGTAACATATAAAAATGAATCATTATGGTATAAACTTGAAACTACTATAACACTGTATGTCAATTAAAATTCAAGAGAAAATAAAAGGATGTGGACAAGCAAATCAAGCTAAGGAGTTGAACAGCTACTGTTGGACATCTACTTTGCCCAATACTGAACCAGATGCAATGATGGGAGATGCCTGAGAAAGTGAACTCATGATACCTGCCCTCAAGGAACTTCCACACTAGTTCCTCATGAGCAACAGGAGCTCATTTGCTATACTGTGAACACAGGGCCCACAGATGTGACTGTATCATGCATTATCCCTTTTGGAATGACAGGCATCACCACAGAGAAATTAGACCTTTGTCACCAGAGTAATAAAGTAAAACATTTCAATTACAGTGAGCAGCATCAGCCTCTTGTGAGACAGAGTGTCACAACAGCTTAGGTGTCATAAATTTTAGATCATGGAAGTTTATGTAAGGAGGCTGGAAAGCTTGATAAACAAATAGATTTTCTAAGGCATCTAGCTCCATAGGATACAGATTAGAAATCTCAGCATCCTACACAAGAATGACATGTTAAAAAGATTACATTCTAAATGGGAAAATGTGTTCACATTCTTCATTATAAAGTTGTGATCAGATATGCCATTTCATTTTGAAAAACACAGCTAAAAGTTCAGCGAGCCTTCTCTGCCTTCCATTTACTGCTAAAATGTACACTTACTGTGGGAACTGTCAGACCACACGGCCTCGGATTTTGTGTCCATGCAAGCACCACAAAAGAACAGAATGCTACTGAGTTTTCTCAACAGGCATGGAATTTTACAAAGGCTCTTCATGTGATGCAAAGACTATGAATGTGACAAATGAAATCCAAATATAGTCTCTATACTCCCACTCAAATGCAACACTTCATTTTGACCAAGTGTGAGAACATTATGGTGTCCAAGAATAGGTGCAGACAGTTTTAAGTCTAACCTACATAGCTTCAACCAATCTAATGAAAAATAGTTATCTTTATATCTAATTGTGAGGAATTCTGCATAAACCAAATTGTTCCTTCAACCCTTCACTCATTTGGTGAACATCTACTCTGTAAAAGGTCGAGGTCTAAGTGTTATTGGGAACACAAAGATGAATAAAAACGTTCCCTTAATTCAAAAATCTTACAGTCAAACATAGGAGACAGATCAGATACATGACTAACTATGACACCAGGTAGAAAGCGAAATGCAGGGAGCTCCCTGGTGGTCCGGGGGTTAAGAATCCATCCCCCAAGCAGGGGATGCAGGTGTGACCCCTGGTCGGGGAGCTAAGACCCCACGTGACGGGGGGCAACCAAGCCAGAGAACCACAATTAGAGAGAAACCCACATGCCACAAATAAGACGCAGCCCACTCAAGTAGATAAACAGAGTCTTAAAAAGTGAAATATGCCCTGAAGAAAGACACACATGAAGGGCAAAGGGAAGCGGAAGAAGGAGGTATTTTTGCAAGCAGGGAAATGAGGGGGCTTCACACAGCAGTGCCGTGAGGTTTGGACCTTGAAGGACTAGGGAAGGGCAGGAACAAAGGCACGCAGACAGCGCAGCAGGAATGAAGGCTCTCGGCATCACGGAAGCAGAGGACACAGAGGAACCTGGGGAGCCTGGGGGAGCTCGGGTGCTCTTCCCCAGAAGAGAAGAAACATACGCCAAAGGTCTAGTGTCAGATTAGAGACAGCCTGGACTGCGACTCCAGATGGGAAATTAACATTAATCAGAGAAGGTTAACCCAGAAGGACCCAGAGAATAAAGCAACACAGCACGTCTGCACAAATGAACTGATCATGTAAATATACTACACTACCCACTGACTCTGAAAAAAGTGAAAGTATGAGTCAGCCAGTCACGCCCGACTATGTGCAACCCTGTGGACTGTACGCGCCAGGCTCCTCTGACCATGGAATTCTCCAGGCAGTGGATTGTTAATGGATTCTCCAATGGCGTGGGTTGCCATTCCCTTCAGGGAATCATCCCGATGGTACAAATGCATAAACACAGAGTAGGCTTCATTCAAGGAAGCAAGTTATCATTTGCCTTATAATGATTTGAAGGCATTAAGTGCATTTAAAGTGGTACCAAAAATCCCTGAATGAAATGGACCTAAAACAATACTCCCTGTGTGTGGTTATGACACAGGTGTCCTGCTGAACAACAGAAAGCAGAAAAGACTGTAAATTGTGACGTTAAAACCGAGAAAAGGGCAAAATTGAGTACTGCCAAGTCCTCAAATGCAGAGGACTTGATTCTGTAACTCTGTCTTACGGTTTTAAAATTCTTGTCTAGGTTTACTGAAAAACAGAAAGACAATTATCCAGCTGATGGGCCAGTTAGTAGCTGAACAATCGAGAGTGACGATGAAAATGAAAATGCTTCATTACTTGGCCAGCGGGTGTCACTTGTCACTCGGTATAGAAAACAGCAGGCGATGAGGAATGAGGGGAAACGCACAGTGAGGAACACTCATTCACCTATTCAGAAGGAGCAGAATGGGCTGCTTCGGAAGCACAATCTATAAAGTGGTTCTTGGCTTGCTGACACAACACATCAATTACATCTTGGATTTGAGCCCTCCTACTAGGTTTATGAACTTAACACATTTCTCTTAACAAATATGATTTGCATTATATCAGCTTGTTGCCTTTGTAAATGTTTTCATATCCTTTTTGACTGTATTTATCGTATGAGATTGTGAGCAGATTGTGTTGGATTTAGGCAAAAAGGAAACCAAAGTTAACTTCACCATTTAAAGATGTATGAGTGATTCAACTTACTGAACTGCTCTGAAATTCACTCTCCTTCTGATGTTATGATTGTTATACCTGGACTGTGAGGATTAAATATGATACCACCTGTGGAAATGATAGTAGCTTTGAACCAGCGTGTTTAATTTTCTCCTAGAGGACAAGACCTAATCACTGAGGTACCTCTTCTACCAGCAGTTTTCAGACGCGCTGTGAATCCCCCCCTGCATCCTGCGGTGGGGCACCTAGAATCTAGACTCTGTCGCTCTGCGTGCCAGCAGTATGTATAAAGGGTGGAGAAGACGCTGCCGCCGCTGATTTACAGAACTAGCACCATCAAACCACCCTTCCTACATTATTCCAACCTCCCTGGCTGTCAGTGGCACAAAACCAAGAACCACAGAATCTAAGATCCTGAAAGGCTTCTCATTTACCAAGTCAACTCTTAGTTTTCCAGATCCGGAGGCCTTCTGCCATTAAAATGGAAAGGCAAGAGAGTAAGAAATGAGGCATGCAGATTTGGGCCACTTTTATGTCTGCTCCCCAGATTTAATCAATGAGTAAGTAAACATTGGTATTCAGAGGCAGGAAGAGCGTACAGGAGGTGGGCAAACCATAATTTCATGGCATGTAACTCATTATTTCCTGATATTGAGAGAATGGGCGCTGCTGATAGATACGGTGGAATGATGGTAATACACTAGCCATTACTTGATCTTCCAGTGGAGTCTATCCTACACCCAAATCGTGTGTGCAGAACCTGAATGGCACCAATGCCCTGTTTTTCTGACTTTTCCACCCTTCCTATGTCACGGTCTAACAGCACTTCTTCTAAAATGCAGTCAGGAACAAAGTAAATTCTCATTGAATATCAGATGGTTTTGAGTCTTTTTTTCTGGCATCAGGCAGCTATCACCAAATTAGCCTTTGAATACTTTCATAAATAATTTTTGTGAAAGGGGAACTGAGCTCACCTTTCAGAGGTCCTCTATTCAGTAATTACCGTATCTTATAATGACTTATACAGTTTTTAAAAGACAAGTATGTCACAGAAATGCTGAGTTTATCTTTAAAAATACATAAGCTTAGCATATAATTTAAAAGACGGGTTCCATGAAGGAAAAAGCCCGTGCTCATCTCCAAGTCTTTGTTCATAATGTTCTTCTCACCTAGAATGCCCTGTTCTTTCCCTTCATTTACCCTAAATAGACTTTAAGATACAAGCTGTGTCACTTCCTCTATAAAACTTTTTTGAATGAAGCCGCCCTCCCTATCTCCTTGTAATAAACTTCTGATTTAGTTTCAGCTATGGTAAAGAATCTGCCTGCAACTCGGGAGATCTGGGTTCGATCGCTGGGTTGGGACGATCCCCTGGAGGAGGGCACGGCAACCCACTCCAGTATTCTTGTCTGGAGAGTCCCCATGGACAGGGGAGCCTGGTGGGCTACAGTCCGTGGGGTCGCAAAGAGTCGGACACGGCTGAGTGACTGAGCACAGCACAGCCCGCCATCAGACAAGTGCTGAACTAGGACTGTCTCACAGAGGTTGTTAATCTCTAGACAGCTGTCAGACTTGGTCCTCGAAGGGACTGTGTATTATCCAAGGTCATGTTTTATTTCATGATTCGACAACTATCTGTCAAACACCACTACATGCCAGGCAGTGTTTCTGGTAACAGAGACAGTGAACAAAACCAAAACTCTCCTTGCAATCATGGGGCTTACACTCTGGTACTAGAGTCACTCCTTTCCCCCGTGCCAAGCACAGGGCAGATCCAGGGGCAAGGAGGTGTTTGATGACCACCTCACAATCATGCAGCAACCGAGGGATGGACAAAGAAGATGCGGTACGTGTCTACAGTGGAATATTACTGAGCCATAAAAAGTAAAGAAATAATCCCATTGGCAGCAACATGGATGGGCGTAGAGACTGTCATACTGACTGAAGTAAGCCAGACAGAAAAGGGCACATATATATGACTTTGCTTATGCGTGGAATCTAAAAAAAAAGATATAAATGTTACTGACAAACCAGAAGGAGAGCCATGGATATAGCAAACAAACTTATGGTTACTGGAGGATACGGGGAAGGGAGGATAAACTGGACGACTGGGATTGACGTATACACACTACTATACATAAAACAGACCACTAATGAGAATCTACGGAATAGCATAGGAACCTCCACTGAACACTCTGTGATGTCCTATGTGGAAGCAGATCTTACAAAGAGCGGATACGTGGATACATTTGATCGATTCACTTTGCCGTACAGTATTTTAATTCAACTACACTCTGATAAAAAAAATTAACTGGCTGCCCATGGTTAGGTGGACCCTAACCAAGCTTTTTCTTGATTACCACAAAAACCGGGTTAGTTAAGGACCCCAAACCCTGGAAGCGTGTTAAAGACGTGAGGACTGTTTTCACAAAAGCAGGCGAGGGGAAGACGGTGAGGAGTCTTCATGTCCTTTGAACTGTTTGGAGTAGGCTTCTATTTAAGTACTGCTAAACTTTTTTGTTTATATCTGAAACAGACTGAACCTATAAACCTGGCTCAAATTTTTATGAAAAAACCAACTACCAAGAAAGAAGGAATAAGTAGAATGGATGGCTCAAATCTGTTATTCCATCAGCCTCCATCAAAATCTCTACCTTGATGATTAATAAAACATCCAATGCTAAACAGAAAAATGTAATTAAGACTTCATGACTGACACTCTCACTATCCAAGGGTCAGTGCTGACCTCTATAGGAAAAAAATATCCAGAGACTGCAATAAAGATAAAACCAGTTCAAGATGTGCTGAATGCCCTCACAAAAATACAAGGGGTGGTAACCAAAATAAGAAGTAAAAGGAATAAAGATATTTAACATTGGAAAGATCTTTCACATAATTGCTTTTTAAGGTAACAACTGGTGATGATATCTTTATGTCTGACCTGTTATAAAACCCAAAAGCAGACACTCTTAAGATATGCAAAAAGTTGAGCAACTTGAGGATTGAAGACTGAATATGTTTCCAAATGACTTCCACTCTCCTCCCCAAAGAAACTCTGAGACCTTAGGCTAAAAGGGGAGAGTCAGTGTTTGTTGTCTGTGACCCCAGGTGGAGGCTGACCTGCATGTCAGATCCCCAGCAAAGTGAGACAGGTAAGAAGATGAAGCTGGGGTAGAAAACAAGATTTATTTTCCATGAACCCAGGAATACACATAATCATCAGGTAGTAAGCCTGAGTGTCTTAACTCCTAATTCAGGACGGGAATTTTCTACTCAAATGAGCATTTTATTTCCTGACATCCACACAGGAGTCAACACATTTGGACATATGCTGCTGACCTCCTCAATTTCTATTTGAGGAACCTGACAGGCAACACAATTAAAAAAATGCTGAACTTGGGTGCTAAATCTATACAAAGGGATGCAATTATGTTATTAGTTAAGAGATTAAAACTGTAATTCTGCACGCCACTTTTTCTTTCATTTGCAATTGTCATGGTTACCTACATTTATGGATACTGTTTTATTTATTGAAATTTCTTAACAATTAAATAAGACTTTACGTTTCTGTATTAATAGGCTAATATTTTTTAAAAGAATAACTTTCTACCTCAAAACATCTACCCTCAGGGAAGAAGCCTAATGAGATAAAAAGAGCATCTTTGTAGTCATATACATATGGGTCCCAAACCTGACTCTGTGACCTTTCACATACTGGCCGACCTCTACAAGGCTGGACGCACACCCTAGAACGGAAATATATCCCCCTATTTCTCACACACTGTTGTGGAGATGGACTTAGATTATCACATATAAAAATATAGTATTCTTTGAAGAAGCCCTTTCCCTTTCGGGATCCCTGGAGGGCCTGTGATCACCTCTCGAACAGTCCTTAGATCCAAAATGACAATGAGAGAGAAAGAAAGAAGAAAAACAGAGGCTACACATTTCCTTGGGTAAACCACTTTAGTCGATCTATACGCACGAAACCAACAAGAATCTGGGTAGCTTTTAGAAAGAATTACTGACAGCTCACCTGTTGACGCGGTTCCACCAGTCGATTTTGACACCTCTGGACTGACTCTCGAAGCCGCTTGTCTTTCTCATTTTTGGATTGTGATTCTGTGCTCGTAGTACCCAGGGGTATGGAAGGTAGACGTTCTGTCTGATGACAACTTTTCACAATCAAGTACAAGAGAGAACATCAGGAAGAAATATAAAACTATTTACTAACTGCAAAAGGCTATTTACTTCGACAAGGAATTGTCTCTGGCTTACACCCAAAACTCAAATACAGCATTGCTCACATACAGCATTATATTGAGAATTTAGGTAATACATTAAATCTCCACTTTTCTTGGAAAAGAACTTAATGGAAGATGTGGAGGGTACTATAGATTTACAAGAAAGGGAGAATATTCATTATTTACTAACGTTTCATTTATCCTGAGTTATCACCAAATGAGAATTTTTGCAAAAATGTGTTTCAGATAACTGAAGCTTAATTCATTACTACCATGCATTATTCTTTTCCAAAAAAATCTGTGGTGGTGGTTTAATCGCTCAGTCGTGTCCCACTCTTTGTAACCCCACGGACTGTAGCTCCCCAGGCTCCTCTGTCCATGGAATTCTCCAGTCAAGAACAGTGGAGTGGGTTGCCATTTCCTTCTCCAATGTGTCTCTGTAAAATGCACCAAATAATTCTGCTTTGGAAGCACACACGTCCCTCGCTGAGGACTGAGGCTCACTGTGAAGACTCGTGACCACTGTGATGGGAGGCAGCAGCTGAGAGCAGCTCAGGGGCTGTGGGGCCACAGGGCGGAGCCCCCCGAGCGGTCCCGCACCCCGTCTCCCTCTCCCTGATGCAGGAGGCGCGCCAGCTGCGCGGGGCTCTCAGCTTCCTAGCCTGACTGACGGGCTGTCTCCAGTCACCAGCGGGCTAACACAGGCGTTACATAATCAAGCAGAATTGTCTATAACTTGCAATAAACAGGCTGTGCCTGAGGGCTTCTGTCTTTATGGTTACAAAGAATACTAATGATTTTTGAGACATGTGCTTGGGAAGGTTTGAGGCCTTTTTTCCGCCCTACTTCTGGTTTCATGGCTATGTTCTGGGGAGCTGAGCTAGCCACACTGCTGAAAAATTGAGATGCCATCTTATTTTCACTTTGGTATGGAGGCCTGGCAGGGACAAGAAGTTCCATTCCCACTGGACATGGCCTCAATCCAGGGCATGGCTGAGGACATGCAATGTGGGAAGGGGTACAAAATGCTGAAGTTGATTCTCAAAGCCTTACACAAGAGTTTTCTACCACTGGTAGGTGCCAAAAAGAGGGGGAAGTGCGTGTCATAGAATACACGGGTGCTAAGCTAGGAAAGGCAGGAGGAGGTTGAGAATAGAGAGAAGGGCTTCTTCAACCTGAAACAGTGCAGGGAAAGCCAAGTATCTCACTCCCACTACATTTCTCTACTTCCCAGGGTTCAGCATATATTTTTCTTGCCCCCACCAACAGAGAAGAGTGAGGACTACAGTCAAATTCAAGTACTGCTGTGAAAAAACACTTAATTCCACCCACATATGGTATTTGTTTTTATTGTTATTTTCAAAGAAAGGTGGTAGATAAATCAGGGGGACACCTACCTACATATATATATATAACAAACACCACATGCAGTGTTCAACTTAAGACATCTGTGGGATAGTACCCACACAGGTTTCTATTTCATTTGAGAAAAGAACCGTGTGGTAACATTAAGCTTTTATTTAGCAAAGAAAAACCTCAATTAATTAAAATGCAATCTGTTTGATTGTCCTCTAAGATTTTTATAAACAAATTAAATCTTAATATGCAATATAACCCATATTTTAAATATTTTTAAATATCCTTTCCAAAACTCAGACTTTTGGGTCTAGTCAAATGATAGGTATCATTTTTACCTGCTGGCAATCCCTGTTCTAATATACACAAATACATAGAATGAACGTAATGGAAACACACTGATATTTATTTCTTGGCTACTGTGACCGAAATGCGTGGCCTCCCTCTGTGCTCAAGGTGGAAAACAAACCAAAAAAAAGTGACTTGGGAAAGAATGACTCCATTTTAAGCTGCCTGAGTCACCAACACAGAACACTATCATTTGTAAAATGGTATGTTTTACCACCATAACATATTTGTCTGGAATTAGGCTTCCTGAGCTAAAGATCCCTACAGAGTGTGGGGAGTAGCAAGGCAGAAAGAGCACACGTTTTGAATCAAAGTGCTTGGATTCCAGTTTCAGGCTTAGGAGGAATTGTGGACAGGTCACTGAGCCTCCCTTAGCTTCACCGTTTTCTCCTCTGAGAAATGGAGAAAGCTCACATGCTTATTGTACTGAAAAGACATAACATGTAACTGCATGTTACATAACATGTAAGATGGAGCTATTATTATATTTCCTGTCCCAGTTCTGGTTACACAGACATTGTTCATTCAAACGCTGTTCATTGGCTTTAACCCTGCTGAAAATTGACAATTAATTGCTGACAATAAACTGCATTTTCTGTAAATACAGATGATGTCACTTTTCACCCCATATTGCTGTCCTTTTACTCATCCAGTATTGCCTAAAAAATAACTGTACTTCCCTTCTTGTCACTTTAACACACATTTTATCCAAGTCCAACAGTGCATATACATATCAGAGTTTTGCTATTTCATGGCAGAGTCTCAAAGTATGCATGATCCATTTAAACATACTGAATCAGATGACTGAATGAGGTCATCAGATCAACATCTCTTCCCATGGGAATCTTCATCTGCATTGCTGTTGATAATCTTCCTTAAAGGAAGTATCTACTTTCAAGTAACTGCCCTTATAATCAAGAGTTTTTCTCCATAGCTCCCATTTCTAAATCTCTTGCTATCACTTTAAGCATTGTTTTTTTCCCTCATCTTTTCAGTGGAAGTGAAATGCAGATGGTCAAAATTATGTCAGTATATTTAAAGAATCAAGGACTTAAGAAATTATAAATATAAGACTTTTTGCATTTCAGGCTTTTAAGGGCCATCCGTTTTCTGTGAACATGGCAAATTTATCTTGCCTGTCATCAGAAATGGCAGTGTTTTGATGTATAGAAGAGACAGAATTAGTATGGCTTTGAAACTAATTTTATAACACTCAGTGATGGCATCACCACTTTTCAAGGAGAAGGGACAAGCATGTCAATTCAAGGATAATGGTTAGCTGGAGAAAAGGGAATCTGTAGAGGTCAGATCCCAGTTCTGTGGACCTGAGATGGCCTAAGGCTGGAGTGAGACATAGATATATGGCTAAAATATAATGGGGGAAAAAGTGAAAGTGGTGTAGTTGCTCAGTCGTGTCCGACTCTTTGTGATCCCGTGGACTGTAGCCCGCCAGGCTCCTCTTTCCATGGTATTCTCCAGGCAAGAATACTGGAGTGGGTTACCATTCCCTTCTCCAGGGGATCGTCCAACCCAGGTCTCTTGCATTGCAGGCAGATTCTTTGCCATCTGAGCCACCAGGGGAATCTAAGTTCTCATGACTTATTACTAAGGGGCCCCCAGTGACCAGGGACTTAAGACTGTCCTTAACAAGGGGTTCAGCTGGACCTAGAAAAGATGCAGAGGGTACTATTACTGCACTCTATTTTAGGTGATGGGAAGATGAGTTAAAGAGAGGTTTTATCATTTGTCCAAGGCTTCACAGGCCAAAGGAGCCAGGAGTCAAACCTAGGCAGTCTGGCCCCAGAGTCTGAACTTTAAACACTATCCTACACTGCATGAAAGTTTTAAGCTCACAGAAAGTGATGGCTATTATCACTTTTGGGGGGACAGTTGCGGGGTGGGACCAATTTTATTTACATTTCCAAGCACAAGTCTTTCCACAGAGAAATTTAAAAAACAAAACCAAAACAACAAAAAAACTTCTTTTAAACAACACATGGGTGAAAATAATGACAACAACAATGAAAACACGGTCCATCAGACTGCTGACCTACTACTGTGCTCCCGTCTGGGAGACAGTCAGGTCACAGGTTAGGGCTAGAATCCGGCTGGCAGTCAGAAGGTCACGGCCAGCAGCTTCATAAACAGTCTTCTCAACCCCTGTCTGGGCTTCAACTTCCACTTCTCTTAAATGAAGGCGTGAGTCTAGATCGGTGTTTTATAATCATGCTCCCTGGAGCTCTAGGCTTTTTACAGAGAGCAGGAGACAGAAATGAGAAGTAGATACCTCTGGCCCTAAGATTCTCAGCCTCCAATTCAATCAGGACAGTTCTGTTTTTATCTGCTTTATATACCTGAGGTCAGAGACAAATTTTATTTGGGGATTTAAAAAAGAAAAAGGTTCTGCTGCAAACCAAGAAAGGGAGACTGAAAAACCCCTTGGGCTACGTGAAATCTAAGAGCCCTATCACCTATGACATTTTTCATTAATCTCTAAATATGATTAACTTGAAGACTCCAGGTTGAAGAGGTTTTAGAAGCAGTTTCTAAATGTCTTCTTCCTTCTTATTTTTTTTTTCAATTGCTCTTTTTTTCAGGGCTGGATAAAAATAAACAAGAATTATTACCCTAATGTCTGTATTAGCAATATTGATCCACTCATCCAGGTCAAAGAACTTAGAATAAACTCCATGGAAAAGTGATGCTTCACTTAAGGGTGCCTCTGTTAAAGGGGCGCATTAACTCTTTAGCCCACAAGGAAAAGAAGTAAGTCAAAAAGGGTTTGCAATAACGTTGACATCCATCAATATTTAATTGACCTTTTTCCTGTTTTAGTCTGAAGTTCTTCCTCCAAGAGCACAAAGCAATGAAATCAATATATGACTTAAACAGAAAAAGCAGATGGTCTAACCTTAAGTATCCAGATAAGACTCCTGCACTATAAGATGGTGCGTCGTGTGAAAATGAACGGGAAGGCAGAACTTGAACACCGAGATAAGGTCTTCCGTCAGTGGGAGTGCAGAGCTGCACACCCAACATTAACAAAACCTTACACCCACGTGGCTTTTAACTTGATGGAAAAGAGCACTAATGGAATATCATTCTGGAGGTGGCAATAGGCTAGAAAGAGTTAGAACGGATGACAACTACTAAGCTGAAATTTATCTATGGCTGACATTTTTCAGCTTCATACATATAAATAATAGGAATTAAAAATGGAAAAAGAATTTTAGAAAACTATCAAAAACTACCTGTTTTCCAAGCGGTTAGGGTTATTAGCACAAATCCAGATGTCAAAGAATTCTTTTTCCTGATAATCAGTAGAAGGAGGCAAGACTCTCCATTTAAGGCAAAGATCTGAAATAATCAAAACAAAAACCACATACAAGAAAGACCACAATCAGAAGTGAATCTACCATAGTAAGTTGTCAGGCTGTATATACCAAAAGCATGAAGCTATCTTTCAGTCCAAAGACAACTGAATTCTTGACCATATACCATTATATTTGATGGCACAAATAGTCCAGGATTCTGAGCTACCTAGGACGCCATCGATAAATTATTGTTGCTGCCATTATTATTATTACTGCCATCACTGCTTAAGTTCTTTCCAGTTGGTTTCTACTGGATCCAGCCAAAAGAATATGAAGTAACAGGTCCCTCTTCTCCTTTTCTTAAGCCACAGGAAGGCATCCAGGCCGACTCTTCCCTTTCTTCTGACCCACCATTTACCTGCCAACACTACCGTCCATCCCCACCCACATGACTAAGATAAGAAGGAAAATCAAAGCCCACCATTTACACGGCTCCTTGTTCTGATTTCGTACAGTCTTGCTCTGCTCTCCAGCCTACAGCTCCTGGCTTCTCTGTCTCTTTCCCTCATCCAGCCCCTCCCCGTTTCCAGGCACTCCCCTCTCTGCCGGCTGCTCCTCACTCGAATCCTGAACCCCCTCCACACCCTTTGCTAGTGGCTCTTGGGTAAATACTTCTTTCTCCCTGTTCATCTAAAATGGAGGCAGTCAGCACAGTGGTTAAGAATACGAATAGTTTCACTACCTACCAAAAGGGGTTCCTGAGGCTTATAAGATATAATCATAATGATTAAAAAGACAACATTAGTAGCCATTTGTGATAGTTAATTTTACGTGTCAATTTGTCAGGGCCATTGGGTACCTGGATATTTGGTCAAACATTATTCTGACTGTGTCTGTGCTTTGGATTAGATTAACACTTGAGTTGGCAGAATGAATAAAGCAGATTATCTTTCCTAATATGGTGGGCCTCAACAAATCAGTTAAAGGCTTGAATAGGGGAAAAAAGTTGATCCTCTTGCAAATAAGAGACAGTTCTTTCTGTCTTGAACCAAGACATCAGTTTTTCCTATCTCCAAACTAGAACTAAACATCAGTTCTTCTTGGGTATCAAATCTGTCAATATTTAGATTGGAACTATATTATCAGGCCTCCTGGTTCTCAGGCCTTAAAGCTCTGGAATTAAACCAATGGCTCTCCCAAGTCTTTGGCTTGCTGACTAAGATCTTGGGACTTGTCAGCCTCCTCAATCATCTGAGCCAGTTCCCTATGATTAGTATCCAGCCAGCCAGCCAGCCAGCCATCAATCTATCTATCCTCTGGGTTCTCTTTCTCTGGAGAACCATAATACACTATCCTAAGCACTGAATAAAATCTATATGTGTTAATTAATTGTATTTTCACAAAACTGCATAATGTAACTACAAACACAAACTTCATTTTGTAAAAAAGAAAATTGAAGCTTAGAGAAGTTAAGAAATCTGCCCAATTTCACACAGCTTTCAGGTACTAGAGATTGGATTCTGGCAATAAGTTGCACATATCAAATACACAGTCATTTTTAACCAGTAATATATCATCCAATAGGTTGTTGCATATAGTCATCAACTTTCTCAATTATACCTTCTAAGTGCCTGTAGTATGTGTTCCTCTTAAATCTCACTGCCATGCCTTTATTCAGACCCGTGTAATTCCTCACCTGGACCCTGGATTGTGCCGGATGCCTGTCCGCAGAGGTATGGCCCTGACCTTTGCTTTAGGCCTTCTCCAGATCACCTCGCACTGAGCCGCCAGAGCACCCTTCCTGCAAGTGACATCTAACCAGTCAGGTCCCCTTCGGACCACGCAGGCTCAAGGCTGGGGAGGTGCTCCCTTGTTCGGTTGCTAACTCATGTCTGGCTCTTTGAGACCCCATGAACAGCAGCATGCCAGGCTCCCTTGCCCTTCACTATTTCCCAAAGCTTGCTCAAATTCATGCCCAAGGGGTTCCCTGGGCCCTGTGTAAGGAGCTACCGAGTGATTTTTTTTTTGTTTGCTTGACTGCTTCCCCCACTGGATGACAGATTCCCTGCAGACCGCGGAGACCCATAATAAGTGCTCAATGCTTCAGTGATATTTCTTTCCTTTTGAAAAACTTCCAATGCCTCTCCATTGCTTATTAAAGTTAAAACTCCTTATCCTGGCATTCAAGGCCATTGAACATGTTTACACAACCTAATAATTTTATCTTTTATTATTTACTCATTATTGATTCACTCAGTAGTCAATTGCTAAGTATCTACTATTACTTAACACAGTGTTAAGTATTAAAAATAGGAAAATGACTGTTTCTATTATTCACCACAGTAATATTAGCTGAAGGGCACACTATATATTAACACATATTTCCAACTATACCTCTGCTTTCAAAAATTGACTTTAAAAACCATGGCAAAGGCTACCTTGTCATGAAGCCTTGCTTCAATTTTCTCTCTTCCCTTTCTTTGAAACTTCAAAGAACTGTGGGTCTCTTTGACATCATTTACATTATTTTCACCTCTATTACAATTATTTTCATGCTCATCTTAACCTTTCTCCTAGACCTTAATCTCTTGGAAAGCAAGAACCCTGTCTTATTTCATCTTTGTCTTTCTTATTATTTTTTTTTAACACAATGACTTGCAATATTAGGCTCTTACTAAAAGTTTGCAAACTTGAATGGAATTTAACACTCACCACACTGAATCATGCATGGGATGGCCATGGCTTGTCTTCTTTGATACTGAATAGAATCTGAAGGTTTTTCCATGTCCTTATTACCTTGGTATCCAAATTCATTCCAAAATAATGTTAGATTTCTGTTACCTAGAAAAAAAGAATGAAAAAAAAAGCAGGAAGAAAATAATGAAAGAAAATAAAACCAATAAGATCAAGATGATAAGCAAAGGGAAATTTAGATATAAACACATGCACATATAATATGATTTCAAATATGCAAAAACTAATAACATATGAAAACAAGTGATTAAGATATTTAACACTAGTTTTCTTTGAGTATGGATGAAACTGGTTTTCCACTTTACACTTTCTTGCATTTTTCCAAACTATATACAGTAGATATGCATTATATTTATAATAAAACTAACCACAATTATAGCTATAAAATATATCTGTACTTTTACTGTTATTGGATGATACACTGACATTTAACACTTTTTCTTAAATACTCCTAGGAGGGACTGGACTGATTACAAAGCCACCCTTCAGACTAGTGGTACAAATATTCATCATCTTGTTTCACAGCCAGTTTCTGTTTTATCTCTGGCTCCCTTTTCTTTCAGGCTCTGCTGTTTATGCCCCACCCGTGCCCCCGATTCTAAACTGCTTCCTTGTTTAGAAACAGCACTTGTTACGGAGGTCTTTCAGGCATCCTCCTTAAGAGGCTGTGTTCTTATCCACAGATCCAGCAACAGAACTGTTAGGAATCTTCCCTACAAAACATACGGCTCAACGGCCACGCATATGAGCGCTGTATGAACAGGAGAACAAAAGAAGCAGCCCTGGGAACAAAGTGAGAGCCTGGAATTGTTGTTCAGTCACCAAGTTGTGCCCGACTCTATCATGCAGCCCACCAGGCTCGCTGTCCATGGGATTTCCCAGGCAAGGATACTGGAGTGGTTGCCATTTCCTTCTCCAGGGGATCTTTTTGACCAGGGATCAAACCCATGGCTCCTGCATTGGCAGGTAGGTGGATTCATAGGGAACTGACAAATCCCATTTTCAAACAAGGGGACACTAGGCAACCTTTAAAATAGAAAGTTGGAGCTAAATATATTATTGTGTCAAGACCTCCAAGACAGAGTTTTAATAAAAATTTTTTAAAAGATATAAAACAGAAAATCTAGTATAATCAACTTTTGTAATGTAAAAAAGAGTATACATATAAAATGTTTATAGACATGCTTTTCTTTTCCTAAAAGGATACAAAAGAAAGTTTTAATAGTGGATACGTCTGGAAAAAGGATAGAGAAAGAGAGGAAGGCAGGGAAAGGTACTTTTAATTTTCATTTTTTACTTTCTGAACCCTTGAGTATTTTTACATGTTTATTTATTACTTTAAAAATACTTTTTTGAAAAAGAATCCTAATTTAACATTCTGTCCAATATGGCAATCAACTGGCCACATGTAGCTACTGGGTGCTTGAAATGAGGAAGACACAGAACATTTCATCAAAGTATAAGGTTCAAAAAGTAAGGTTCTAAAATACATACCTTGGAAATAAAATATATAAAATAGGGCCAGCTTTATATCAACTTTAATATATGACCAAGTAATCCAAGCAAAACACCAATAAACACCTCTACACTTTCCTATACCTGTTAAGATTTAGGTTCAGAATGTTACATGCCTTTAAGACCAGCAGGGAAGGGACTCAGTCTTGAAAAGGTGCTTTGCAGTTTGGGTGGACAACTGCCCCACAAATTCCCTGGTCTCCTACCTTGTCTCTTCACAAAATCTCTACTAGTTCTTGTCTAAATTTCCCTTTGAATTCTGCTTCCTTGGCTTTTCTCAACTTAGACTTTCAGTTTTCTGCTTTTTGCTCAGCATGCGGTTTTGGGCCAGCCCAGACTTCACTCTTTCACTGCACACCAGAACCGGATACACTCTCTGGTATCTGGAAAGGACTCCTGAGATCCTGTTCTCTGACTTCCACAAGAACTACTCAATTCTTGCTATGTTAAGGCAGAAAGAGCTGGAGATTAAAGTCAGGTGACTTTGAGTGCTGTCTCTACCACACACTTATTGTGTAACTGTGGGAAGCCAGTAAAGTTTCTTATCCATAAAATGAGTGTCCACTTTAACATGCCTTACATGGTTATCACTAAGAATAAATATAAATGTGCATTAAAAATTATAGTGCTGTGCAGAAACTTAAGCTGTTGCTGTATAGTATTTGTTCTCTTTAAATGTTACTCTTCCCCAAGAACACCTCACCTTCTCAAAAGAGGGACTGTGTTTATTAGGTACTGTACCCTGGACCTAAGAAATCTGCAAAAAGTTTTGCTGCCATTCTTAACAAAATAGCTCCTTAATGTGTTCTTTGGGATAAAATCAAAATGAAATAATGTCTCTCCCTGAAAATACTAGCTAGTCACAGCTAACACAACCCAGCAAACTTATAAAACAAGTATCAACTGTGAAGCCCAATATAAACATCTTAAGAGCAGGAAAACTACTAGGATGTTAGAAACGCAAGCACATGCCTCTCAAGGATGGGTGACACCTGCTCTGTGATCATATCACTCTTACAAAGCTTACACATTATATTTCAGTTCACTTCATGCCTATTTTCCCTCTAAACAGTGAAATTCTTAAAGATAATGGCTGTGTTTAGGATCTTGTTTTCACTAGCTGACACTCAGAGCTTAACGTTTACTTACAAAACTGAATAATTCTCAAGAATTACTGGCTATCAATGGCATGAGAACACTCAGTAACCCAACATCTAATGACCAGGACTGACAGAGGATATGCCATTTGAAGTCAGTATCAGGACGAAAGAAACAACCAGCTATGTTCAATCTGGGAATCAGAAATGGGTTTCCCTAATTGCCAAGGCAATCTTGACTTTTTTCCCATCAGACAGAAGCTATGCCAATATGCACAGTTTCTAATGTGTTAATAAAACAAATTTCCATTGAATGAGCCCTGAAGACTATTAGAGGCTTCAGCAAGTGGGTAAGTTGGCTAAAGAAATGGCCATGGGAGGAAACATACCACAAAACGTTTTTCACATGTTCCTCAGTCTACAGAGATTTACATAACTATCCTGAGGGGGGAAAAAAGAATTTCTCCCATACAAAAAAATAACCCCAAAAGGCTATCAGTGGATTTTCAGCAGAAACCTTACAGATGAGGAGATAGTGGTATGATACAATCAAAGCACCAAAAGGAGAAATAAAAACCTGCGAACCAAGGATACATTACCAATACTGAAGCTGTCCTTCAGAAATGAGGTAGAGATAAAGAATTTCCAAAACAAACAAAATTGAGGGAATTCACAACTAGTTCTGCCTTACAAGAAATGCTATAGGAAATTCTTCAAGCTGAAAAGAAAGGAAACTAGTAACTTAAAAATGTGAAAATACAAAACTCACTGGTAAGGGTAAGTATACAGCCAAATTCATAATACTCTAATTCTGTAATGATAGTATGTAAGTCACTTAACTCCAGTATTAATATGAAGGTTGAAAGACAAGGTTTAAAAGATAACCATAGCTACAATAATTTCTTAATGAACACAATATTAAAATATGTAACTTGTGAAATCAGTCATTTAGTTCAGTCACTCAGTTGTGTCTGACTCTTTGCGACCCCATGGACTGTAGCACGCCAGGCTTCCCTGTCCATCACCAACTCCCAGAACTTAATCAAACTCATGACTGTTGAGTCAGCGATGCCATCCAACCATCTCATCCTCTGTCATCCCTTTCTCCTCCTGCCTTCAATATTTCCCAGGATTAGCGTCTTCTCCAAGGAGTCAGTTCTTTGCATCAGGTGCCAAAGTATTAGAGTTTCAGCTTCAACATCAGTTCTTCCAATGAACACTCAGGACTGATTTCCTTTAGGATGGACTGGTTGGGTCTCCTCGCAGTCCAAGGGACTCTCAAGAGTCTTCTTCAACACCACAGTTCGAAAGCATCAATTCTTTGGCGCTCAGCTTTCTTTATAGTCCAGCTCTCACATCCATACATGACTACTGGTCATGTATGGTCTAGTCAAACCACAGCTTTGACTAGACAGACCTTTGTTGGCAAAGTAAAAACATAAAATGTTTGTAGGGGGAGGGAGTAAGAAGGTTTTTCTATGTGAATGAAATTAAGTTGTTGTAAACTTAAAATAGACTGTTATAACATGTTTTATTCTTATAGTTTCATAACCACAAAGCAGAAATCTATAGCAGATGTACAAAAGAGAACGAGAAAGGAGTCAAAGCATAGCACTACAGGAAACAATCATATCACAAAGGGAGAGACCAAGAGAGAAAGAAACTACAAAAAAGCCAGAAAACAACAGACAAGATGGCAATAGTAAGTCCTTATCTATCAATAATTATTTTAAATATAAATGGATTACATTCTCTAATCAAAAGATGTAAAGTGACTAAATAGATAAAAACCAAGACCTAACCATATGCTGTCTATAAAAGACTCACATCAGTTTTAAGGATATACATAGGCTCAAAGTGAAAGGATGGGAAAAAACATACCATGCAAATTAAAATCAACAGAGTGGGTAGCTATATCCAAAACATACTTTACGTATGTTGGGGGAGAAAAGAAGATTATTATATAATGATAAAGAAGCTGATTCACCAAGAGGCTATTAACATTACGTGAAAACATACACTCAACATCAGACCATCTACATATATTAAGTGAATATTAACAGAACTAAAGGAAGAAATAGAAAGCAATGAAATAATAGTAGGGGACTGCAATACCCTTCTTTTAACAACAGATAGACCATCGAGAGAGAAAATTATAAGGAAAAATGGACATTAAATACATTAAATATAAAATGGACCCAACATTAGAAAATACAATATTTCATTAAAAAGCAATAAAATTCACATTCTTCTTAAATGCACATGGAATATTTTAAAGGACAGATTATATATTAGGTCACAAAACAAGTCTTAACAAATTTACAAGGACTGAACTGTATCAAGTATCTTTTCTGACCATAATGGTATAAAACTAAAATCAACAAGAGAAAGAAAGCTGGAAAATTCACAAATATGTGGAAATTAAACATCAGAATACTGAAAAACCAATGACTCAAAGAGGAAATCAAAGGGGCAATTTTAAATATATTGAGGTAAAATTAAGGAAACAATCTAATTTACTACTGCATCAAAAAGAATGGTATACATAGGAATAAATCTACCAAAGAGGCAAAAGACCTATACCCTGAAAACTATAAGACAGTGATGAAAGAAACCAAAGACAACACAAACAAATGGAAAGATATCCTGTGTTCTTGGACTGGAAGAATCAACATTGTTAAAATAACTATACTACCCAAGGTGGTCTGTAGATTCAATGCAATACCTATCAAATTACCAATGGCATTTTTCATGGGACTAGAACAAGTAATTTTAAAATATTTATGGAAATACAAAATAGCCTGGATATCCAAAAGAATCTTGAGAAAAAAAAAGGAACAGAGCTGGAGGAATAAGACTCCCTGACTTCAGACTATACTACAAAGCTACAGTCATCAAAACAGTATGGTACTGGCCCCAAAACAGAAATACAGATCAATGGAACAGGACAGAAAGCCCAGGAATAAATCCACCCATAGTGATAAACACTTCCATTAAGAAATAAACAAGAATGGTATAACAAATAACATTAAATTAAATACCTCAATGAACTAGAAAAAGAAGGACTAAGTCCCAAGTTAGCAGAAGGAAAGAAATGGCAAAGACCAGAGAAGAAATAAATGAAATAGAGAATACAAAAAACAATAGAAAAGATTAATCAAACTAACACCCTCTTTTTTGAAAAGATAAACAAAATTGTAAAACCCTTAATAAGACCTGGGTTTCCCTGGTGGCTCAGATGGTAAAGAATCTGCCTGCAATGCAGGAGACCTGGGTTTGATCCCCAGGTCAGGAAGATCCCCTGGAAAAGGAAATGGCAACCCACTCCAGTATTCTTGCCTAGACAATCCCATGTACAGAGGAGCCTGGCAGGCTACAACCCATGGGGTCACAAAGAATTCGACATGACTGAGAGATTAGCACTTACTTAGACTAGATAAGAGTAACAGTGAAGACTCAAATAAGATCAGAAATGAAAAACAAGACATTACTATGGATACCACAGAAATACAAAGGGTCTTAAGACACTACAATGAAAAATTATATTCCAACAAATTATATAACAGAAGAAATGGGTAAATTCCTAGGAACATAGAACCTACAAAGACTGAATCATGACGAAACAGAAAATATGAACAGACCAAGAGTGAGTAAAGATACTGAATCAGTCATTAAAAATCTCCCAACAAAGAAAAACCCAGGACTAGATGGCATCAGTGGTGAGTTTTACCAAACATCATCATCATCATAATAAAAATAATAATGCCTATCAATCTCTTCCATAAAACTATTCCAAAAAAATTTTTCTTCTCTAAAGAAAGAAAATTTCCAAACTCTTTTTATGAGGTTCGCTTTGATTCCAAAACCAGATAAGGGCTTTATAAGGAAAGAAAAATACAGGCTAGAATCACTGTGAACATAGATGCTAAAATCCTCAATAAATAGAGAAGGGAATGGCAACCCACTCCAGTATTCCTGCCTGGAGAATCTCATGGACAAAGGAGCCTGGCGGGCTACAGTCCATGTGGTCACAGAGTCGGACACAGCTGAGTGACGGACACATACACATACAGTCTTTTTAATAAATGGTGGGAAAATTGGATGTACAGACAAAAGAATGAAGCCGGACCCTATTTCACACCACTCATAAACATTAACCCAAAATGAATTAATGATTTAAAGGTAAGACCTGAAACCATAAAATTCCTAGAAGAAAATATACAAAAAGCTCCTTAACACTGGTCTGGGCAATGAATTTTGTTGTCATCGTTGTTTCTGATGTAACACTAAAAGCATAGCGGAACAACAACAAAAAAAAACAAGTGGGAGTATATCAAACTACAAAGCCTTTGTATAGCAAAGGAAACACTCCAAAAAAAAAAATGAAAAAGCAACATACATAAAGGAGAAAATATCTGCAAATAATTTATATGATAAGGTATTAATGTCTAAAATATATAAATAACAAAAAATTGAATACCAAAAAAAAAAAACCCCTCTTATTGAAAAATGGTCTGAAGACCTGAACAGACAGTTTTCCAAAAAAGACACACAAATGGCCAACAGGTACATGAAAAGGTGCTCAACATCAACATCAAAAAAAAACAAGTGGGAGTATATCAAACTACAAAGCCTTTGTATAGCAAAGGAAACACTCCAAAAAAAAAAAAATGAAAAAGCAACATACATAAAGGAGAAAATATCTGCAAATAATTTATATGATAAGGTATTAATGTCTAAAATATATAAATAACAAAAAATTGAATACCAAAAAAAAAAAACCCCTCTTATTGAAAAATGGTCTGAAGACCTGAACAGACAGTTTTCCAAAAAAGACACACAAATGGCCAACAGGTACATGAAAAGGTGCTCAACATCACTAATAATCAGGGAAAGCAAATCGAAATCACAGTAACTTAAGACTTCACACCTGTGTGGACGGCTACTGTCAGAAAGAGAAGTGAGAGTGTTGTTGAGGATGTGGAGGAAAAGGAATCCTTGTACACTGCTGGTGGGAATGTAAACTTGTACAACCACCATGGAAAACAGTGTGGAGTCTCCTCAAAAATTAATTATTATGTGATCCAGAAACCCACTTCTGGGGATTTATCTGAAGAAAATGAAAACAGCATGTTGAAGAGCCATCTGCACTCTCATCTTCGCTGCAACGTCCGTCAGCACAGGCAAGACATGGAAATATGGACGCAACCTGCGTGACAACCGTGGATGAAAGGTTGAAGAAAGTGTGTGTGTGTGTGTGTTTGTGAGAGAGAGGGGGGACAGAGTAGAATACTATTTAGCCATGAAAGAGTTGAGGATTCTCCATTTGTTATAAGAATGAAACCGCGGGGCATTATACTAAGTGAAATAAGCCAGACAGAGAAACATATAATATGATTTACAGGTGGAATCCAATAATACTAATAACAAAGTTGAATTCATAAAAACAGAAGGTAGAATCATGGTTGCTGGCAACCTGTGGGCCAGAGATGATGGGAAGATGTCGGTCAAAGGGTGCAAGCTTTCAGTTATAAGCTCAATAAGTGCTGAGGATCTAATGCACAGCATGCTGACTATAGTAAATAATACTGTATTGTATACTTGAATGTGCTAAGAAATCTGAAGCATTCTCACACCTACATAAGCAACATGGTAGCTGGATCAGGTGATAAGATGTTTTAATTAACTTGACTGTGGTAAATATTTCACAATATATATGTATAGTGAATCATC
>JADEYB020000010.1:2979896-3030946 GCA_015832495.2 Alces alces | reverse complement strand
ACAGAAGATGAGATGGTTGGATGGCATCACCGACTCAATGGACATGAGTTTGAGTAAACTCTGGCAGTTGGTGATGGACAGGGAGGCCTGGTGTGCTGCAGTTCATGGGGTCGCAAAGAGTTGGACATGATTGAGCAACTAAACTGAACAGGTCCCAGTCTTGTTTTTGCTGACTGTATAGAGCTTCTCCATCTTTGGCTGCAAAGAATATAATCAATATGATTTCAGTATTGACCATCTGGTGATATTCATGTGTAGAGTCTTCTCCTGTGTTGTTGAAAGAGGACATTTTCTATGACCGGTGCTTTCTCTTGGCAAAACTCTATTAGCTTTTGCCCTGCTTCATTCTGTACTCCAAGGTCCAATTTGCCTGTTACTCCAGGTATCTCATGACTTCCTACTTTTGCATTCTAGTCCTCTATAATGAAAAGGATATCTTTTTTGGGTGTTAGTTCTAGAATGTCTTGTAGGTCTTAATAGAACCGTTCAGCTTCTTCAGCATTACTGGTCAGGGCATAGACTTGGATTACTGTGATACTGAATGGTTTGCCTTGGAAACCAACAGGGATCATTCTTTCATTTTATTGATTGCATCCAAGTACTGCATTTTGGACTCCTCTGTAGACTATGATGGCTATTCCATTTATTCTAATGGATTCTTGTCCATGGTAGTAGATAAAATAGTCATGTGAGTTAAATTCACCCATTCCAGTCCATTTTACTTCACTGATTCCTAAAATGTCAATGTTCAGTCTGTTTGACCACTTCCAATTTGCTTTGATTCATGGACCTAACATTCCAGGTTCCTATGCAATATTGCTCTTTACAGCATCGGACTTTACTTGCAAAACCAGTTACATCCACAACTGGGTATTGTTTTTGGTTTGGCTCCGTCTCTTCATTCTTTCTGGAGTTATTTCTCTACTCTTCTCCAGTAGCATATGGGCCACCTACCGACCTGGGGAGTGACGCTGAAGCTGAAAGTGCAATATTTTGGCCACCTGATGTGAAGAACTGACTCATTGGAAAAGATCCTGATGCTGACTGAAGGTGGGAGGAGAAGGGGACGACAGAGGACGAGATGGTAGGATGGCATCACCAACTCAATGGATGTGAGTTTGGGTAAGCTCCGGGAGTCCGTGATGGACAGGGAAGCCTGGGGTACTGCAGTCCATGGGGTCACACGAGTCAGACACAACTAAGTGACTCAACTAAACTGAACTTTAAAGATCTCAAATAGAAATTACACATCCATTCTTGGAGGACTGTAAATCACACTTTCTCCTCTGGTGATATCGTCTTGTTTGTCCTTATGTTTGTAATTCTTAGCTAAGCCAAATACGAGACCCTGCTAAGCTGATCCCTTGTGTGATCATTTATCATTTATGGTCTCGATAGCATCTCTGGGTTAGGGATAGGAAACTGGTTTCAAGTGACATGCCAACTCCAATCAGCTGGTACTGATGCCTATCCACTCTCGAGGCCAACTACCACTTATCAGGAAGAGCTGCCAGGATGGCTTAGAGAGTGCACAGTGTATGGGAGATGAAAGAGGCCCTTTATGATCACTTCCCAAAGGACCAGATTTGAATTGGAGGACAACCAGGCAAGATGTCTTCAGCAGCGGTGGAGGTGTCTGCTGCGCCCTTCTTTCTCTTGGCTCCTGGATGTGGCTGAGGTGGTTGGGTCCATCTCCCAGTAGAGTACAGTCAATGGTATGAGTAGGCAGCAGCTGCGCACAGCAGGCCCCACAGCAAAACTCCAGGAATCTGCAGAGTTGGTTCAGCTTTGCAGTATCATGACTTCCCCTGACCGTGAAGCATCATTTTCTTTCATTCCATATCAGCTACTTCACACGAGGATCTCCTTAAGCTGAAAAAAATGACTTTAGAACCACCACATCCCGACTTGAGAAAATACATGATGACAAAATAAATAAATCAATCACGAATTCAATCATACTTTTATGTGGTTTTATGTCTTACTACTTACAACTGTATCTCTATATTTGAAAAAATGTAGCACACATATGTATAAGATATAATGCTGTCTTAGACAATCATCAGTAGCCAGGGATTCAAGGAGTCCAAGCCACACTCTAAGGTCCCCTCAGCTTCGTGACTCCTCCCAGTTCAGAACCACACCATCTGTGCAGGAAGATGGAGGGAAGCCTATGATGACATTTTCAAAAACAAGCTGAAGGAAAGTTAGGTTTCTACTGAGTTCTTCCTTATAAAGAAACAATTTCACTTTCCCTATTTTGGTTATATTTTAATTTAGTCATGTACATAGCTTTTCTATAGATGCACTAATTTTTTCCTATTTTTACTAAAGAATGGAAATAAAAATTAGACATAATAATATAAATATATTCATAAAACATTCTGTGTTATCATGGGCAATAGCCTAGTCAGCTACCTAAGTCTCCCCAACACCTAGGTTAGCATAATTTTTCTTTCTACCAGGATTCTCTTTACCTTCAGTTCAGTTCAGTCACTCAGTCGTGTCTGACTCTTTGCAACCCCATGAACTGCAGCACGCCAGGCCTCCCTGTCCATCACTAACTGCCAGAGTTTACTCAAACTCATCTCCATTGAGTTGGTGATGCCATCACCATCTCATCCTCTGTTGTCCCCTTCTCCTTCTGCCTTCAATCTTTCCCAGCATCAGGGTCTTTTCCAGTGAGTCAGCTCTTCGCATGAGGTGGCCAAAGTATTGGAATTTCAGCTTCAATATCCATCCTTCCGATGAATACCCAGGACTGATCTCCTTTAGGATGGACTGGTTGGATCTCCTTGCAGTCCAAGGGACTCTCAAGAGTCTTCTCCAACACCACAGTTCAAAAGCATCAATTCTTCGGCGCTCAGCTTTCTTCACAGTCCAACTCTCACATCCATACATGACCACTGGAAAAACCATAGCCTTGACTAGACTGACCTTTGTTGACAAAGTAATGTCTCTGCTTTTTAATATGCTGTTTAGGTTGGTCATAAAGCTTTCCTTCCAAGGCGTAAGCGTCTTTTAATTGCATGGCTGTAATCACCATCTGCAGTGATTCTAGAGCCCCCAAAAATAAAGTCAGCCACTGTTTCCCCATCTATTTGCCATGAAGTGATGGGACCGGATGCCATGATCTTAGTTTTCTTAGACACACACAAAGCACCATGACTTAATGGTCTCCAAAGTCTAAAGATTCTTTGTTGTTAACACAACTTATGTTTAATTGTTTAATTCTGATTTCACTGTCTTAAATTCAGTCACTAGATACAACTTATTCTTTTTTCTAAAGTGCACACATAGAGACTAATGAAGAGTGTTAAGGCCTTGCTTCTTGTATGGCAGGGAAAAATCAAACTGTAAGACTCAAAGTGTATTTAATTCGAGACAAAAGAAGGGCTGGCTTTTTCATATTTTATTTCCAATACAGGTGAGATCTTCTGAGATATTTTAGCAAGAAACTTCCTTGTAGATGTTAAAAATATCATTATCATGATAATAACAAAAGTGCAGTCAGAAAGAAAAAGAAGCGTTAAGTGCTATCAATGGTGATAATTTCAATTATCAGGTGAAAGCAGTGTAAATGGGTAAAATCTAAGAATGTGATATATTTAAAAAAACAGAAGTCAATCTATTGAACTCCTGAACCATCCTGCTATTTTCTGGGAACTGGCACAGAGTAACAATTTTAAAGAGAATATATATTTATGCAATAAAAATCAAGCAAAAATGTCTATAATGTTTTTTGATATTTTATCTCCAATTCCTCTCACATAAAGCTTTTAGCCAATGCAATTTTTTTTAGTGGTATAGAGTTCTGTTGTTGATGCTGTCAATAGTAGGGTCCCAACAAACATGGGTAATCGAACGGTTGATAAAAGAAGCTCTTCTTTATAGAAGTATTAGTTAATAAGCAATGAAAATGCGACTGAATTAGAATGCAAGATTTTGGGACCCTTAAGGGATATGAGTTTTGATCACTAATTGTTCATATTATTAAAAGAGAGACAATCGAACAATTTATGGCTCCTGATAGAACACTCTACAACCTACGAAGCATCTTGATAAAACAGCAACAAAAGAACACACCTGAATTTGGTCAAGCTGCTAGATTCTACCAATCTACAGAGAAATAAAATAAACAGAATGGAAGAATCTGTTAAACTACACCCAGTAATGCAGCCAGAAAACTTTAAACTGTGAAAACTGTAAGACAGCCAATTCTTCCTACAAATAAATTGCCCTAAAAAAGAGAGAGAGCCAGAGGGAGCAATAAAGAGAAATATGAGGACAGGGTAGAGGGGCTATGAAATATAACAGAAAATTCAAAATATAAACAAGAGATAGGATACTTTTATGATATTAAGAAAGTACTGATAATTTTTAGATGTGATATTTGTATTGTGGTCATGTTTTTAAACAGAGTTCTTTCTTTAAGAATACATGCTGAAATATATACAGATATAAAGTGTCTGGAATTTCCTTCACATTCCAATTGTGGGGCATAGGTGGGAGTATGGATAAAACCAGTTTGTTTAGGAGTTGATAATTGTTAGGGTTGGATGATGGGTTTATGATTTCATAATACTGTCTCTAAATCTGTCTAATTTTGCAATTTACCGTATATATTAATTTACTAGGGCTGTTGTAACAAAACCCCGCATACTGGGTGGCCTAGACAACACAAATTCATCTCCTCTCGGCTCTGGAGCCTGGAAGTCCAAGATCAAGGGGTCAGCAGGTTTGTTTTCTCCCGAGGCCTCTCTACTTGGCTTGCACACGGCCACCTTCTCCCTGTGTCCTCCGTGGGCTGTTCTCTGGGCACACCCATCCCTGGTGTATCTGAGTCCACATTTCCTCGTCTTATAAGGACACCAGTCACATTAGATTCGGGCTCACCGTAACGGCCTCATTTAAACATAATCACCTCTTTAAAGATCCTGTCTCCAAACATAATCACATTCTGGGGAATCTGGGAATTAAGACTGAAACATATAAATTCAGAGGAGACACAGCTCAGCCCCTAAGACCAGAATGAAATGTTTTTAAATAAAAGATAAAATATAATATTTTTAAAATAGAATACACAAAATTCATAACTTCAAAAACTGAATTTTAAAAAAATATGACTTGCTGGGGCTTCCCTGGTGGTACAATGGTAAAGAATCGGCCTGCCGAGGCAAGAGACGCAGGTTGGATCCCTGGTCTGGGAAGATCTCACATGCCATGGAGCAGCCAGGCCCATCCCCCCAGCCACTGAGTCTGCTGGAGAGCCCGGGGGCCAAAACCAGCGAGCCCAGGCGCAGCAACCCACCGAGCCCGTGAGCCCTAGAGCCCAAGCTCTGCAAGAGGCGAAGCCATCGCAACGAGAGCCTGCCTGCTGCAACTGGAGAGTAGGCCTGCTCTCCGCAACGAGAGGGAAGTCTGCACAGCAGTAAAGACCCGGAATAGCCATAAGTAAATAAATCTAAATATATATATATGACTTGCTTCTCGGCTGACATCTTTAAATAAGTTTGTCTCACAGTCTCACCTTTTAATACTTCCACAGGCCTCCTCACTCAGTGTGGATTCCTAACAGAATGTTGTGTTTCACTTTTCTTAAAGTACCTTCCTGTGATCTCAGAGACTTAAATATATCGTAAGAGAAACAAAATTTTGCTGTAGGCAGCTCACTCTATCGAGCTACTGGACAGTTACGGGTTGAATGTTTGTGTACCTCCTAAATTTCTATTTGACACCTAATTTCTAATGTGATGATATTCAGAGGTAGGGCCTTTGAGAGGCAATGAGATCATGAGGGAAACCCACTGTGAATTGCATCAGGGCCCTTATAAGAAGAGGCCAGAGGGCTTACTCACACTGTTTCCACCATAGGAGGATACAACACGATGTCAGCAGTTTGCAAACCAGAAAAAGGGTTCTCACCAGAACCCAACCATGCCAGTACCCTGATCTTGGACTTCCAACCTCCAATCTATGAAAAATAAATTTATGGTGTTCATAAACTGGTCAGTTTATGGTATCTAGCTATAGCAGTCCAAGCTAAGGCATAAAGAATTATCTATTTTTAAAAGGATTATTCATTTAACAAATATCATCCCTTACTTTCAAAATTATAAAGACTGAGAAATTGAGAATGTGGCTACCTGTCCTCACCCAGTGGCCCATTTCTACCTCACTGGAGGTCATCAATAGAAGGCCAAGTACTTGCTTTCTGTATCCTGTACAACAGGCTTTAAATAAAATTCTTAGAGAAAATACTGGCCAAACCTAACATACCAGGAAAAACAGCACATTAGAGTAAAAGTCAACATCAGATTCCAAAAAAGCTCCCATTTTTTTCATATGAAAAACTGAGGCCTAATAAAGTAATAACATTTAATAGGAATAAGATTCTACTCTAGTATCCAAAAACACTTACTGCAAAAACGAAAGAGATATGACTTAACACACGTTAAACATTTTATTAAGGATTTTAATTGCTAATAAAGACACTGAGGATCAATAATGTGCTTACTGAAATGAATAGATTAGGCTACAGCAACAGAATTACAACTTAAAGAAATGATTATCCATTTTACACAAGATTTCACCTGAAATTTCTGTTTCTAGGTGATACACTTTATAAAGAATAATGTTAAAATGGTGAATATATTTAAAGCCTTGTCAAAGAAACAGTAACCACAGAACTTGGAAATATTGGGGTAAAACAAGACTGAACAGACAGACAAAGGACTTCAAACACCTGAAGGGCTGCCATCTGAAAAGGCTGTAGGCCCATCTTTCCTGCGCCAAGGGGAAAGGAGGACGTTAGCCTTGCAAATGCCTTCCCACCCTTCAGGAAGTGTCTCTTCCTCAGGGAGGCCTTCCCTGGCTTCTGCACTGCGAGCTCCTGACTGCTGGCCCCTACCCACTCATTCTTCTCTCCTGGGCACCCATTCCACTTCTAACTGTCACACTGTGTTAGCCCTACTAGACTGTAAATTCCCAGAGAGGGTGGACCACGTCTGATTCATCGGTCCTGTGACATTCTGTGCCTGGCACCCATGAATGAATAAAAGAGCACATGAGAAACAGATCTGACATTAATATAAAAATGCATTCTCTAACACAGTTGTGCAAAGATTCACGGCTGCCTCAAGAATTAGCAATTTTTCTTTCATGAGAAAAATTTTACCCTGTTCAGGCATAAAACGGCTTCCACTTGTCTGGGACTTCCCAAGTGGCTCAGTGGTGAAGAACCTGTCTGCCAACGCAGGAGATGTGCGTCTGATCCCTGGGTCAGGAAGAGCCCGTGGAGGAGGAGATGGCAACCCACTTCAGTATTCTTGCCTCTGGGAAATCCCATGGACAGAGGGGCCCGGCGGGTGATAGACAGTTCAGGGGGCTGCAGAGAGGCGGGCGTGACTGACATGACCCAGCAGACACACACGGAACCTGGGGCAGGGGCGGGAGAGGGGAAGGGGATTCAAGGGGGTGGGAGACTGGATTAAACAACGTTTAACCTTACTGCCAACCTGGGCCCTATGATTTGAGTTCTGCTGGTAACGGTTGTGTTTACTACACCATAAATTTCATTTTAGCTGATCAGCTACATTCTGATCTGTTTTGAAAAGTTTTAGTGATACATTTCTATGTAATTACTTCTGTTCAAATTCAAATTTCATTTGCTATTTCTCCCTATCTTTTCCTTCTCCTTCTCTCTCCATTCCAAAAACCTGATGATTAATATTTCCACTTTACTGTAAGGATGCCTAAAGTTTCAGAAAACACAGTGGCAGACAGTGATGTCAGGACAGACACAGAAACGAGAAGACTTCTGAGATTCTTAGCATCAGCTGTGCCAAGAGTAAATGCAGATCTGACTAACGAGACAAAACCATCACCTCACCATTTCCTTTTATGCTGATTGGATTTTTAAATACACGGGCCCAGTTTTCCATAGAAACAGATCAGATTTACAGCAAATACAAAAATTGCATCTTTTATTTATAAGGTAAAAAATCTACCCAAATACTTTTCATTAAATCGTGTGTCTGTAATATTGATTTTCAGAGGATTAGTCAAGCATTACATAATTTTGCTTCTTCCTGTGGGAATTAATAAGCAGAGACCTTGAAGGTCAATCTCCTCAACACAGTTCCTGAGACTACCAATTCTGACCTTGATTATTTAATTCGGTTTGATACTGAAGTCTGGGGATGAAGTTGTGAGATATGTGAGGAAATACACGTGCTCACTCTCCTTTCTCCACTCTCTGCTTTCTTTCTAGAGGAACATCTTTTGTGAGAGCAACCTCTAGCCCTAACTCCATTCATGGACAATTATGGAAGTAGAACATCAACATGTTTTTAGCCATTAGTGATTAACATAGAAATATAACTTACTTATTTTGAATCATACTGCATCTTCTGTTGAGAAGACTTTGAAAGGGTTAGGTAGATAAAACAGGGATAGGAAGTTACAGAGAGGGGAGAAACCTGGCCAGTCACACTCTGTGGGGTTGATGATACCATGCTAGGAGGGCACCCACACTGCAGACAAATGAACTTCCAGAGAGGGCCCCCACAATCAGGGCTGTGTATGACTGTCGTGAGCAAATCTGGGCTGGACTGAAATCATTCCTATAATCTTTAAACCGAATGCCTAATTCCTTCTGAGGACTTAATTCTTTATTCTAAGGATAAGCTGAAGCTTCAATACTTTGGCCACCTGATGCAAAGAGTCGACTCACTGGAAAAGACCCTGATGATGGGAAAGATTGGGGGCAGGAGAAGTGGGCAACAGAGGATGAGATGGCTGGATGGCATCACCGACTTAATGGACATGAGTTTGAGCAAACCCTGGAAGTTAGTGAAGAACAGGGAACTCTGGTGTGCCGCAGTTCACAGGGCTGTAGAGTCAGACACAACTTAGCGACGGAACAAAGATAAGGATAAGAAAGACAAAGAAGGGATTATAGAGAAAATATGAGGATGGAGGAAGTTACATAATTTTGAAACACTTAACGTTTTCTTTTTGGACCATGTTACGCTAACCTTTAAAGACCAGTGAGTAGATCACTGATTCATACAACCTCACTCTGTATCTTCCAATCTTTTATACAGCTTCAAGCACACCCTGCCAAATAGCATAGTTTTTCCTACTTTCAGTATAACTTCAAACGTGTCTCTGAGAAAAAAGAACACATGTGAAAAAGTATGCCTTTGCTAAGCATAAGTAACATGCACGTACTCTTCAGAGAAGTGTTTCTCAAACTTTATTGTGTGTTCACATCCCCTGAAGACTTTGCTAACATGCAGATTTTAATCCAGTAGGTCTTGGGTGGGGCCTTAGACTCTGCATGTACACCAAGCTCTCAGGTGATGCCGATGCTGCCAGTCCACAGACCACACTCTGAGGCTTTAGACGAGGACAGGAAAATCCAGCCCTGGCAGGAAATTAACACCCTCAATGTCATTCCCACCTTCATATTTTTTCCCCCTGAGTTCTTTCACTCTTTCCTGTTTGACCGGTATAAGACAATTTCAGGACCAAGCAGAGTAGGCACAAAAGAGAAAAATATATTCTAAAATTACAAGTTCAAGTGAAACAATAATAAGATTTTAAGTTGTCTCAAAGATAGAACATAATTTTTGATATGCATGAATTATACATACTTCGTGCAATTCACTGAGCAAATAGACAGTAGCCTATGTCTCTCCATAAATGAAGCAGGTATGTCTGCAAAATTTAAAGGGAGTTTATTTAACGCACACCACACCGCTTCATGTGGCTTCCCTCATAGCTCAGCCGGTAAAGAATCTGCCTGCAATGCAGGAGACCTGGGTTTGATTCCTGGGTTGGAAAAATCCTCTGGAGAAGGAAATGGTAACCCACTCCAGAATTCTTGCCTGGAGAATTTCAAGGACAGAGGAGCCCGGCAGGCTACAGTCCATGGACTTGCAAGAGTCAGACACAACTTAGCGACTGAATCACTCATCATCATCATACCACTTCATTGTCAGGCATCTCTGGATACTGAGGTTATCTGAATAAATCTGATTTTCTAGATAAATTCAGTTTATCTTTTTACATTTCCAAGTGTATGTAGTGATTTTTCTACTAACATATTCTAACATATTCAAGACTTGCCAGATATACAAAACAAGGTTTAACATATCTGCAATTATTCAGGGTCAACAATGATTACTCTACAGAAAGGTTGAGGGGAAGAGGAGAAGGGGGATGAGATGGCTGGATGGCATTACCGACTCAATGGATGTGAGTTTGAGCAAACTCCAGGAGACAGTGAAGAACAGGGAAGCCTTGTAGTTCATGGAGATGCAAAGAGTTGGATACAGCCTAGCTAGTGAATAACAACAACAGGAGCTGCTTAGGTCTGTGTGGGACTCCGCAGTGGGGTCCTCGAGTGTCCTCTGGGTGGCTCTCAGCTTATTTCCAGCAAACTTCCGCCCCTTCCTACATGATCAGCTGCCACTGCATACTGCTCTCTGATCGCCCTCCTCTTATAATTTTTAATCTGCTGCTTTATTTTTCACGTAATATTCTAGAGAAGATTCTGAGACTAACTTCTTTCCTATTTCCCCTTTGTTTTATTAATTCAGGTGCTCTCTTTCAGGCTTTTGGGTCACTGTTTATCTGAATCAGTACAATCATTCCAGCTTACAGACATCATCAATTTAACCCCCATTAAGCATCTCTTATTATGGCTACTGAATACTCACTGATCCCGGTGTCCTTACAGTACTGGACCAAGTATTGTCCCATAACTTTTAGAAGATGATTATACTCATGGACATTGAGAAATTCCTGCTTATTATGGGATGGTTCCATGATCTCCAAGGGTATATTAACAATTCCAACCACACCTGCACCAAGTCTGGAAGAATAAATACATATATAAATTACGTGAAATTGAGCTAAGAAAACAGAAAAGGCTAGTATTCATCTTTCAAAATCAATTAAAAAAACAAATTCAGTCATTCGGTCCAAAGCATGTCAAAGTTAACAAGTTATAACCGTACTTTTAATGTAAGTGTATGGTCATTCCAGTTTTGTTTGGTCCCATAATACAAAATCTCTTATTATGTCATTACTGAATTAACATGACCCCTTTTCTAAACCTATAATCTGACAGGGGAAGGCAGGGTGAGTAGTAAAATGAGGTCTTGAAGCAGTAAACACCCTCAACAATCCCTTGCAGAGATAAACTGACACAGTCCTCTTAACAACACAGGCCAGCAGTCGCTTTTTCCATCCTTGTTTCCCCGTCAGGTTGGATTTCTCCTCATCATTGCAGAGGTCCATGGGTGCTCAGTGACATCTATTAAGGGGATATACAGGCTGTACTATCTGAGCAAGGAATAGCCTGATGGATAAACTCGGTTTTTTTTTTCACATTTCAGTAGCTTATGATGGATGTGGCTGGGCTCTTCTGCTGAGTGCTGTAACCTGTGTGGGGAAAAGGCGTCCAGAAATCGGGCTCTTCAGGGGCTCCCAGGGCCTGCTGCCTGCAACTTGCCTACAAGCCATGCCTTCCCAAATTGGGGCTTTCCATCATGTTTTCCATCACTTTCCCTTTCCACCCTGCCCTTCCTTCAGCTAGTCATTCTGGAAGCCTAAATTTGGGCATCATTTCTTCCAGGAGACCTAACTTAACTTTCCCAGGTTTGGTTTACTGCCCCTCCTAAGAGGCTCTTTTTGCACCTGGTCCTTGCCTATAACAGATATTTGTTTGTTCATTTATCAATTCATTCATGCTCAGCACCTGGTCCCATTCCAGAAACCAGGAATACGTTATGCATAAAGAAGATAAGGTCCCTGTTTATGAGGCTTCTCTTCTATTAAAGGCTGAAAGCCATTACGGGTGACAAGATAATTTCAGATGGTGTAAGCGGTGTAAGCAAAATACAGCAGGTGCCAAAATATGTGAAGAGAGGTAAGGTGGAAGGAGAGATGTCAGAGGCTAATTTTAATTAGATAGTCCAAAAAGACCTTCCTGTGGAGCAGACTTCAGAGCTGATGCCTGAGCAACATGCTAGGACCGTCAGTAAGAAGATCTGAGGACAGAAGTTCAATGCAGAGGGAACAGCAAATGTCAAGGTCCAAACGCAGAAATGAGTTTAGGATGTTTGAGAAAGAAGATGCCTGCCGGTGTGCAAGGA
The DNA here is from genome assembly GCA_015832495.2 of Alces alces. Lineage (NCBI taxonomy): Eukaryota > Metazoa > Chordata > Mammalia > Artiodactyla > Cervidae > Alces > Alces alces. The sequence continues at coordinate 3,018,779 of JADEYB020000010.1, read as the reverse complement.
ATGCCGTCAGAGGGTGGGTATTGGAGCGGGTGTCCCAGAGCCAGGCAGAAGCCAGATCACTGGCAGAATATGAAAACCAGTGCTATTCTACATGCACTGGGATTTAAAGCAAGAGAGTAAACTAATTTGTATTTTAAAAGATCATTCTCACTGTTTCCACACAATATAAAAAATACGTATTAATACACTTGTCCTTCTCACTGGACTCTAGGTTCCTTAGCAAAAGGTAGGAGGTCTTCACCATTTTGTCTGCAGAGTTTAGTACAGGGCTTGGCACATGGTCCTGTTATACCAGCGCTTGCTGAATAAACGAATGAGTGAATCATGATCTCTTTGAGAGTGAGGGGACAAGATGAAGAAATGTTCCCCTGAGCCATCCTATTGCTCATGGTTATCCTGTCTGATTCTGTTAACTTTCTACAGTCTCTCTTCAGGGCTCTGCGTAATTCACGACAGCAGCTTGAGGAGCTTCAGACCGACCACCGGGAAAGCAGCAGAATGTATTCCTCTGGATCCAGGCAGGCTGGCGAGTGCTAAGAATATACGCTCATGCAGGTAACTGGCAGGAACTCATACATGCTGGGGCTACACAAACTGTTGGAAGGGTTGTGTTACAAGACTATGGATTTTTCTTTTCTACAATTTCTTTACTCTGCTTGCATTATTTTTTAATTGGAGAAACATCAGCAACTTCACCCAAGTAGATGGCACAAGAAATGGTAAAATTTCCAAAAGTGTGCTTTTTCCTTAGAGCAGGCATGCGATCCTACTGATATTATAAATTAGGCAGATGAATGCCTGCACAGTGATGGGAAGGGTGGATGGGGGACATGACACCTGCTCCCATTATGATTAATTGCTCATCTAACTCCACAGACAGGATCCTACCATATCTTCCCTCATCCTGCCTGTGCCTCTGAAAACAAAAACATACTTACAAGGATTTCAGTTTCAACTGTGGGCCCACTTTCTCGTGCATTTTTATCAAGCGGTTATTACTGTAAATGAACATCCCAGCTTGGCTTCGGTTTTCTATGTTCACACCAAAGAACAGGGTGAGTGTCCTTGCTTTTCTTAATTCCCTAGCATCACATTTAGAAAGTTAAAAAATCATTAAGTAAAAATAGACATTTCACAAACTAATAATAATTAAATAACTCAGAAGATAAATATCAAAGGAACTATATATATATATGTATATGTATATAACATCCAGGTATTTTGCAAAACCTAGTTGGCACATTCAAGTATCTCTCTATAGCCAAGTATTCTGCATAAACATGATCAACAATAACCATAACAGTCAAACATAAGCATTCCTTGATTCACAAATGAGTTTGCCAATTTAAATTTATAAGAACTAGAAAGTGCAGCGGAACTGTGAAACATTAACTGGTCTAATATGTACATTGCAGCATTTTTGAAAAAATGATGATCTACGTGAAAATGAACTTTCAGCATGTTCTCAAACCTCCCAATATTCTACACAGATTCAGTTCAGTTCAGTTCAGTTGCTCAGTCGTGTTCGACGCTCAGGCGTGTCCAACCACAGCACGCCAGGCCTCCCTGTCCATCACCACTCCTGGAGTTTACTCAAACTCATGTCCATCGAGTTGGTGATGCCACCCAACCATCTCATCCTCTGTCGTCCCCTTCTCCCCCTGCCTTCAATCTTTCCCAGCATCAGGGTCTTTTCCAATGAGTCAACTCTTCACATCAGGTGGCCTAAGTATTGGAGTTTCAGCTTCAGCATCAGTCCTTCCAATGAACACTCAGGACTGATCTCCTTAGGATGGACTGGTTGGATCTCCTTGCAGTCCAAGGGACTCTCAAGAGTCTTCTCCAACACCACAGTTCTAAAGCATCAATTCTTCAGCATTCAGCTTTCTTCACAGTCCAACTCTCACACCCATACATGACCACTGGAAAAAACCATAGCCTTGACTAGACAGACCTTTGTTGGCAATGTAATGTCTTTGCTTTTTGATATGCTATCTAGGTTGGTCATAACTTTCCTTCCAAGGAGTAAGCGTCTTTTAATTTCATGGCTGCAATCACCATCTGCAGTGATTTTGAAGCCCCGAAAAATAAAGTCAGCCACTGTTTCCACTGTCTCCCCATCTATTTCCCATGAAGTGATGGGACCAGATGCCATGATCTTAGTTTTCTGAATGTTGAGCTTTAAGCCAACTTTTTCACTCTCCTCTTTCACTTTCATCAAGAGGCTCTTTAGTTCCTCTTCACTTTCTGCCATAAGGGTGGTGTCATCTGCATATCTGAGGTTATTGATATTTCTCCTGGCAATCTTGATTCTAGCTTGTGCTTCCTCCGGCCCAGCATTTCTCATGATGTTCTCTGCATATAAGTTAAAGAAGCAAGGTGACAATATATAGCCTTGACGTACTCCTTTTCCAACCAGTCTGTTGGTCCATGTCCAATTCTAACTGTTGCTTCCTGACCTACACAGATTGGAATGTGCCAAAAGATATTCTTCAGTTTTCTTTTTTCAAATTCAAAAGTAAATCAAAGTTAATGAAGCAAGTTTACAAGGACAATAGCTTCTGTTTTTCTGACTCTGTCTGCTGTACTATGTTTTATGTGACATTTGCATTAAAAGTATAAAACCAGAAATTAAGAGACAGAAGAATACGCAAGACACAGTCATAGGAGCAGGAGGCTGAAAAGCGCTTTCATGTAAGAACCAGAAAGAGAGGCGTGACTTCAAGTACAAGCTCATCTTTGAAATAACCATGTGACTATGGATGAGCCACTTCAACACTTCATCTCGTCTGAAAAATGGGAATTATATCCGGCTAGCCACTTGGGATGCCATGAGGATTAAAAGAGATGATATTAAGCATGAATCTGGAAGACTTTAGGTGCCTGGCAAATGTCATTCTCCTTTTCCACCAAGAATGGTATCAAATGTAGTTCTTTCCCTCCACTCATCCTGTAGCTCTCCTCATTCCACAGAAACAGCTTCTTTCTTTTCAAATTCATGATCACGGGCTATTACAACTAATATAATAACTTGCTGGACTGATTAACTATATCTATCATTAAAGGACAATAATAAAGCTTCAGCTGTCCTTTTATATGGATGTAATGACAGAGTACATTAGACTTTCTGAGGGAGCTACTGACATGAATTAATATATTATATATTTTTAAATGCACAAATATGTAGGGTTAAATATATATGAATCAAACTTTTTCTCAAAAATGTCTACTCTATAATTAGATTCCTACTCTTTAACCAAAAAGAATACTGATTTTGTAAGGAACCTCAAAACAAAATATTAGAGGGTATGACATAATCACTCTGCAATATGTCATACTGATTGTCTTCAAATTAAAAAAAAAAGCATTTTGCTATAAAAACAAGTTCACCCCAACTAGCATTATTATAAAATATAGGTTGCTCACCCTTTATGTCTATCATTGTGATAACAAAAATGTCATCAACCAGCTCTTTATTTCTGAAGACTTTAAAATGGCCCTTGCTTTTCAGTAAAGAATCCTATGGCAGTTATTCATTTTTTATTTTGATACATGCATAATTAACAGTTCAAATTTAAGTCGTGAGGAAAGTTATGGTTGTATCGTGGGCTTCCCTGGTGGTCAGACAGTGAAGAATCTGCCTGCAATGCAGGAGACCTGGGTTCAATCCCTGGGTCGGGAAGATCCCCTGGAGAAGGAAATGGCCACCCACTCCAGTATTCCTGCCTAGATAATTCCATGGACAGAGGAGCCTGGTGGCTACAGTCCATGGGGTTGCAAAGAGTCGGACACAACTGAGCAACTCACACACACACGGTTATATAGCACATCACAGCTCACACATACCAAAATGCTGAAAACCAGTAACACTTTCCTAAAAATTTGTTTCTAAAAGTTACCACAGTTTTCAAAACCTGGCTTAACTTGCACAATAGCTATTATTTTCAGTTTGTTTTAACACCTGAGCTGGACAGCAAGTCAACCTTACCAATGTAAACAATGGTTTTGTAACACAGGCTCACTATTTTTAATTGTACATAAGTTGACACTTTTACCTGAAATATCATCCATCTTAAATTGAAAGCAGTACTGGAAGATGGAAGAAACTGGGACTAACCATTCAGATTTCAAATAGCAAAGGACATAGAAAAAGTGAAGTTGCCAGGTGACCCCTTGAGAAGCTCACTTCTTCATCATAAAATGATGAATATCATAAAATGTCACAGGCTAAGGAAGAGAAACTGTCATAATAATCATCAAATCTGTCGACAGTGAAATCAGAGTTTGTTTTAACATAGTGCAGAGGGTTCCAACAAACAGAAGATCTCCTGTCTTACCTCTGCTTCTCTTGAAGAGTCTTTTGCTTTGCTTTAACATCTTCCAGAGCTTTCTGTAATACATCCTAGAAAAGTACATTTGGTTAGGAGAGAACATAATGCCATTAAATTAATGAGAGCTGAGTTGGTATTTATTATCCTATTATCCAGAGGTTTCACAAGGGTAACAGTGATAGGTCACACTGCGTAATGCAATTCTACCACAGCAAATACTCAACAAATAGTTGATAGATATGAAGTTCCAATAGCTAAGAAGACAAACCAAACCCAAGCCCGCAGCTCTCTTTTTGAGGATATTCCGAGTCCTCTCTGTCTTTAGGGAAAGAGCCGCTGCTCCGTTCAGGGCGTGGTGGCTTTCACACAAACAACGAGAACGCCTGGGAAAGTCCCGTGTACCTGGCCTTTGTGAGAAAGGACAATGCTTCATTCATCATGTGTCCATCACTAAGGCCTTTTTCAGGAAAAAAAGAAATTGTGACTACAAAATCTTATCAAAAGCCAAAAAAGAAAATGTCTCCTCTATCTCAAGTTCCATACGGTCCTCCCTAATACTCCCCAAACTTTCCCCTTACAGGATATCCCATCCCTGGATTTCCTCCCTTTCAGAGTGCCTCCGTAACAGTGCCTGCCTGTCTTTCTTTTCTTCTAACTTGATACATCAGCTCATTCACAACTCTATCGCTAGTAGCTTCCCTCCAGCCAGGCAGAAAAGAAAGAATGCATTGTCACTATTTCACAAATAAGAACAAACTTTAAACGTGCTCCATCCACCTGATGTGAAAGCTGGGCATCTCATTTGATGGGCAGACCATGGAGTGAACCTATTTTCACTGACTTGTAAAAGAAAATAGTCAATGCTTGGTAAGTATTTCACTTCAAATTCAACCACTCAACTGCCTGGAGGAATTTAAGAGGTCAAAAGCTGAGGTCATTCTGCTTAGCTCTCTGCTCTGAGTTGAAGTCAGAGCACATCAGAGCAAGTTGCTCAGAGACGTCCCCGCCCTTCCTGTCAATGGACTTGGAGCAGAGAGGCGGGGAGAGGCAACAGGCTCAGGCAGGAAGAAAGGGGGGTCCTGACCCATTAGAAAGCGTCTGTTTCTCTCGTCTTGCAGATACACAAAGCAAAGGAAACTGATTTTTTTTTTAGAGACAAAATAAAGCTTAAACTTCTCTTTAAAAAATCTGTAACAGTAACATGGGTCTATATTTACCTTAAAAAAAGTGAAAAGAAAAAGGTAAAAGAGTTTAGGGAAAACCATGGAGCGCTTTGGGGAATTACCACGTGCCACTCTCTGATTTCACCCTGTATTCATGACAGTTAGATATGAGCGCTCTTCCTCACACAGCCTTGGTCCTTGAAAGTTTAAGAGCAAATTACAGAAAGAATTCCTACACTGAGACTGCAGAAGAGGAAGAAGGAAGGGTGAAGTAAAGCATTTTTTCCTCCAAATAACTCCTTACCCCATGCAGGCAAAGAAATACGCCAAGTGACAAATATGCACTACAGTAGAAAGTCTGGTACCGTATTTTTGGTAAAAGTTAGCAAACTTAACATGTCCTGCAGCAACATTCTTTTTCTCTTAGTTGCTATGTATTGTAATTAATAATAATAGTTCTTTATAACCTATCTTACTCATGGGCATATTGCAAGGATTACAGAGAATGTTTATGAACTGTGTGGAATAACTCATAAGAAAGCTTTGCAAGCTGGAAGCATTGTTATTAATATTCATAATTACAGAATATAACTCCTGGCAATAGACAGAAGGACTGCCTATTAGTGTTCCCCTTGCTCTCCCCATTCATTTAGGTCCATAGGGAGCTATAATTTGAAGAGATATTTTCAGGGAGACATGATAGGCTAGTTTTTTCTTTTAGCTTTGCATTATTTTCTCCCTTTCTTTATACTCTTCCCTTCATTTTAAAGAAATGAGTTGTGATGCCCTTCCCCGCTGTTCCCAATTCACCCATGTTTAGTTCCATCTTTGTTCTCAATCTCAGCCTTTCCCCGACTTGCTGAATTTCCTCCCCTTTCTCTGCACTCCTCTGTTTACCTTGTGTTAAAACAAACTCAATCTCCTCAGCTTGTTTAAAGGTTAGGAAGTAAGTGATAAGAGACAACTATGTACAGGAAAAAGCAAATGACCCTGTTTGCCCTTGAAGAAGACCGTATGTCACACCTCGGCGGCGGAGGACGAAGTCTTTTCAGAGGAGTTCACTTTGATTTGTGCTTCTTTCAGGATGAGTTCGGCTAGAAACAGAAGCAAGATAATTTAATAAAATAAAATTCTTTCAAACATCTTTAAATTAACATTGCATATACATAATACACACATGACCAGTAAGAATGTCTTACAGATAATAATTTCAGGAAATTCTATATTCCTGCTACAGTTTTCCACACATTCCAAGATTAGGTAGCTGTATAGAATTTCCTCTCAGGCGTAACAGCTTACAGAGCATACACTTGCTGTTTAGCTGCCAACTCATGTCAGACTCTGTGCAACCCCATGCACTGTAGCCCAGCAGGCTCTCTCTGTCCATGAGGTTTCCCAAACACTAGAGTGGGTTGCCATTTCCTCTTCCTGACCTGGAAATCAAACCTGCGGCTCCTGCCACCGTGCCCTGCAATGCAGGTGGGCTGTCTGTGTCTGGGCCACCTATACACAGACAGACAAATTCAAGAGCCATGACTGAATGTTTGGTTGACTGAAACGCTCTAAAATCCACGAAATATGGATTCAAAGCTACTCCTCACTCCTGGATCACTGGGGAAGGATGACTTTGTCCTTTTGTGGGAGGACTGATTGTGTATAGCATTCTGTCTTAAAGTGGATGTAACATCAGTCTCTAAAATTATCTAACTCTGCAACAGAACAGTGGGGGCTTCCTTTTTTTCTTATTTGGCTCTGCTGGGTGGTTGCGGCACGTGGGCTCTTTAGCTACGACATGTGAACTCTTAGTTGTGGCATGTGGGATCTAGTTCCCTGACCGGGGATCGAACCCCAGGCCCCTGCAGTGGCAACATGGAGTCTTAACCACCGGACCACCAGGGAAGTCCCTGGGGTTCTCTGATATACATCAATCTAGTGTCAAGTGTGTCCTTAGAATTTAACTATTTTTGTAACAATAAATAACATCATATTTAGACAAAACCAAAGATGGAAGATGCGTTATGAAGTTCCTGAGAGGGAGGAATGACATTTGACTAACTGTGGTTATTCCTGCAATGGTGAGCGCAGCCTTCAGTCCAGTTCCGCCGCTCGGTTGTGTCCGACTCTCTGCCACCCCATGGACCGCAGCACGCTAGGCCTCCCCATCCATCACCAACTCCCGGGGTTTACTCAAACTCATCTCTATTGAGTCGGTGATGCCATCCAACCATGTTATCCTCTGTCGACCCCTTCTCCTCCCGCCTTCCATCTTTCCCAGCATCAGGGTCTTTTCCAGTGAATCAGTTCTTCGCATCAGGTGGCCAAAGTATTGGAGTTTCAGCTTCAGCATCAGTCCTTCCAGTGAACACCCAGGACTGATTTCCTTTAGGATGGAATGGTTGGATCTCCTTGCAGTCCAAGGGACTCTCAAGAGTCTTCTCCAACACCACAGTTCAAAAGCATCAATTTTTCGGTGCTCAGCTTTCTTTATACTCCCAACTCTCACATCCATACATGACTACCGGAAAAACCGTAGCTTTGACTAGACAGACCTTTGTTGGCAAAGTCAAGTCTCTGCTTTTTAATATGCTGTCTAGGTTGGTCATAACTTTTCTTCCAAGGCTAAGTGTCTTTTAATTTCATGGCTGCAGTCACCATCTGCAGTGATTTTGGAGCCCCCCAAAATAAAGTCTGTCACTGTTTCCACTGTTTCCCCAACTATTTTCCATGAAGTGATGGGACCAGATGCCATGATCATTTTCTGAATGTTGAGTTTTAAGCCAACTTTTTCACTCTCCTCTTTCATCAAGAGGCTCTTTATAATTCTTCTTCACTTTCTGCCATAAGGGTGGTGTCATCTGCATATCAGAGGTTATTGCTATTTCTCCCAGCAATCTTGATTCCAGCCTGTGCTTCATCCAGCCCAGCGTGTCTCATCATGTATTCTGCATATAAGTTAAATAAGCAGAGTGACAATATACAGCCTTGACGTACTCCTTTCTGGATCTGGAACCAGTCTGTTGTTCCATGTCCAGTTCTGACTATTGCTTCCTGACCTGCATACAGATTTCCCAGGAGGCCGGTCAGGTGGCCTGACATTCCCATCTCTTTCAGAATTTTCCAGTTTGTTGTGATCCACAGAGTGCAGCGTATGCCTCAGAACACTTGCTCAATGAACGTTTGCTGAATAAATGGACAAGAATGATGCAGGCCATGTAACAGCAGTGATGCGGGCCGCAAGCAGTTGCATACCTCTCTTTACTGCTCCTTCTGCCTTTTTAACTTCACATTTAAATGCTCCTTTAAAAGAAGATGTGACATACAGATACTTTCTGAAACAAAACAGGAAAGGACATAATCAAGTCAGATTATCATTTTAAAGTTCACAATACAAAAGTATTCTCTAAGAAGACTATATACTCCAGAGATACATTATTATTAAGAAAAATTCATCAAGTAAGTTACATTCCGCTGTTAAATCGGCAAAGTTTATAACTAAGAAAAATCCCTTGCTTTGTAATACTAAGCAATTTTACTTCTGTAGGGAAACTGCAGGAGAGCGAGAGGAAAATCTCTGCCCACACAAATATTCACTTGAACATGTAAAGTGTGATAATTTTCTTAAAAAGAAAATTTTACATTGAACTGCTTCATTATCAAAATTTCTGGTTAATATATCCATCCTTCTCACCCAGAGTATCATTGACACTGGGTAAACTGCTTCTCTCTGTCCATAAACAATTATCTCTAACTGAGATGCTCAAAAACACACATTAATGTATCAATTTAAACCATTAAAACATATTTTCTAATTTTTTGCTCAAGAAGCCTGTTTTCAAGGTTCAGGGTTTTACTGAAGACAAAGACACTCTAGAATAATCACGGAGAAAGAAATGTATATATATTTTTTCCTCACTCAAAGTGAGCAAAATAGAGATGAGAAAGCTCTGCAGAATCAGAGGTTCTCTGAAAGCAGCTGAAACTATGCTTTTCTATAATAGAGGATTCCTGGAATAAGGATTTTAAATGCTGGTTTAAATCATCATAGAGAGAAAAACTCCAGATCAATATTTGGTCTAAGAATACTCAAAGCTCTGTATACTTTATTCTGTAACTTTTGCCTCTCATATCCATGTAGACTCAGAAGCTTATAATTCTCTGATAAGGTAAGGTTTAGAAAGGCAGTGAGAGGTAGATGGAGAATTCTAAAACATCTTTTGAAGCCAAAACATGAAGACATATAAAAAGAGGAATTAGTTCTTGCAGAGGAGAGAGTCTAAATCTATTAATATATATGCCCAATGAGTCTATGCCAGGGATAGGCAAAATACTGCTCATGGGCCAATGTAAGCCAGCAGCTTGTTTCTATTATAGCCTAAGACCTAAGAATGTTTTTTTTTTTCCCTCCCCATTTTAAAGGATTTTAAAAAAAAGGAAAAAATTAAAATATGCAAAAGAGACAGAATATGTCCAGATATCTACTCTCAGGCCCTTTACAGAAAAAGCTGACCAGGCCTAGAATCCAGACTGATATCAATGGTTTTTGAATAAGAACTTGCTTTTCCATGCTCTAGTTTTTAAGCAATGTAAGCAGTAGTGCAAATTCTTCACAATACAAACAGGTCACACATAATTTACATGGCTGTTAGCTGGGGTCTGTTTGTTTTAAGACTCTTCCATTATCTCAACAGAGGCTGTACAGATAGACTCTGGACAGAACACCATCATGATTAATCAAGATTTGGGCTACTTGGAGCCCCTTCTATCTGGATTAAAGGCCTTTGTTTGTCCCTTACTAGGAGTACAAATTACAACAGACTGGGCAAATGACTTCATTTTCTGTGATTCCATTTCCTTATCTGTAAATGGAGATAAAAATAATGATGTCTGTCTCACAGGACTGCTAAGAGAATTAAAGATAAAGAATTTAGAATAACACTGGTTCATAGTAAATTGACTTAATAGAATGTGCTTTATCTAATAAACACCTTATAAGTTGTGTCCATTAGATGTATGGTATAGAGGAAATATTAGTATGTATTTTAGAGATAATATACGTTGGGAATATGAAATAAAATGAGTAGTTGAATCAGTTCTTTTTCTTTTAAAAATCTGAAAAACTTATGGAAGCCTGCCTAATTACCTACATAAAAAGGCTTAATGCTAAAAAGAATTAATAAAAACAAAAAAATCCTCACTAAATGACATCCTAAATTCATCTACTGTAATGGTCTAATGAACTATTCAAGTTATAATAACTATGTATCTTTACCTCTGACCTCAATGTTCATTTTCCAAGAAGATTTACACAGTTAGTACAAGAAAGGAACACTCTTAAAGACCTAAGGTGAAGCAATTCTCAATTTGTTCCCTTGGTTTTCTTTTACAAGAAACATTGTTCATTTAAGTCATAACCAAGGTGTATTTCAAATCAGTCTCTGTTACATTTAGAGAACAACCTAAGTTTTAAAGTAGGAAATCATTGATCATTATATACTGGAATTATCATTTGCTTTTTAAAACAAAATCACATATTAATCACATAATTATTTTTATTTGAATCACTTAAATCAAATCTTTATTTAAAAAATCAAAGTGAAATTAAGGAGAAACTGGACAATGAGGTGATCCTTCAAATTTGATGTGAATTACACTACTCAAGCATTTTTAGAGACTACATATTTACAGACAAGAAAATATAGGTGGCATAGAAGGTGCCAGCTGCGCATTAGTGCTGCGCATTAGTGCTTAATTTTAAACAACAAAGACAAAAAAATGCTCTCTGTTCATGGCGTGGGTCATTGAGATAACCTGGTCTCAGATAATGTGTACATCTCAGATGACAGTTTAAATTTTATTATTCCACGGATAGAGGACCCTGGCAGGCTGCAGTGCCTGGGGTCACAAAGAGTCGGACATGACTGAGTGACTCACACACACACACACACACACACTGCTCACAACAGTTAAAGAAAGCTACCGAATGTATGTGATTTTTTAAATCCGATAATAAATCTGCCTGTTCGCATAAACGAGTGAATCTTTGTTCAAATCCCCATCCATCATCAGAAGCCCCCATCAGCCTCACACATAATTTTTTCCTATTCACGGACTCTTGAAGATAAAAATGCTTCTGAGAGTCAAAGTAATACCGGAGGAAAAGGAAGGGAATCCATCCAGTTCGACTCCTCAGTCCTTGTGACGCTGCCTGCAAGGGAGTGCTGTCCCCCAGAGCTGGGCTGCCGGTTTCTCAGTGGTTAGAACGGCTGCAACACCGTCTCCCAAACCTGAATGTGCCTGACCTCTGCCCACACTGCGGGCTGTGGTCTCTGTTTTCTCTTCATTTCTGCCTTCTCTGTCTGCCTCATTCTGCCTCATTTTAGGTCTCCACTCTTCCTCACACATTTCACCTTCTACGTCCCTACTTTCTTCCATCAATGAAATTGCATTCAAATGTTTTGTTTATGTCCGCTTTTTATATAAATCAATTTATTGAATATTTTCTTTCTCAAAGATCTTAAAAACATAAGGTCAATGAAAAGTATTGAAGGAAAATGAAAACTAACACAATAAAAAATAAATAATAAAAGTTTTGTTCCTTAGAATGGCAAAAATAAAATAAGAAAATGCTATTAATAACACATATGGATTTGGAACCACACAAAAGCTCACTTACACAACTGTTGGTGTAAAAATAAATTGGTCTCTACTTCTTGGAGGGTAAATTAACAGGACCCCTCAAAATTAGCAGTGTGTCTATCTTCTGACTCATAATTTACTTCTGTAATCTGTTCTACAGAAATAATCATATTTGAGCATAAATATGCATATGTCAAATGATGCCCAAGCATATCCAACTCAGCACCGTAAGCATGAACGCACTGCTTTACTGTCTGGTGGCTCGGATGGGAAAGAACCTGGTGCAGTGCAGGAGATCCAGGTTCCATCCCTGGGTCGGGAAGGCTCCCTGGAGAAGAGAATGCAATCCGCTCCAGTATTCCTGCCTGGAGAATCCCGGGCACAGAGGAGCCTGACAAGCTGCAGTCCACGGGGTCACAAAGCCTCAGACACGACTGAGCAACTCACACACACAGAAAACCGTAAAACCTAACCACACACCAGTGAGCAGTTACCCACGGAGCAGTGTGCAGTGTATCTGACAGTGCCCAAGAAAGGCTGCCAAGAGACCGCTGGTGAATTAAAAAAAAGTTACATATGATTTTATGTTTAAAAATTGTGTGTGTGGTTCATTGTATGTAAATATGCAGAAGACGATCCGGGAGGGTATTTATTAAACTCCAGGCAGAGATTCTGCTTTGGGGAGATTACAGATCGCCAGAGCAGAGAGTGACGACAAGTGGTAAATGGGGCTTTTAGTTTTCTGATCTTCTCCAGTATCTAACTCTGTACTGTTAGGTTTTTTTTAATTTAATCTTTTTGCTGCGGTGGGTCTTTGTTGCTATGCACGGGCTTTCTCCAGGTGCAGCAAGTGGTGTCTGGGCTCAGCAGTGTGACACGTGGGCCTCGTTGCCCCGCGGCGTGTGTGACCTTCCCTGGCCAGGAATCGAACTCATGTCCCCTGCATTGACAGGCAGATTCTTACCCCAGAGAAGCCCCTGTTTCAGTTTTAATTAACAAATTCTACTATTTTAGGAGCAAAATGGATCCACACCCCCTAGAGAGAAATAAACCCCTAAAGATAAATCAAAATATGAAAAAATATTGAGTAGTTTTTAAGACTTTATGTGGCAAAACTATACACTGTAGCATAATATAGCACTATGAGTTACTGTTTTAATCAGAATCACCTGCAAAAATTTAAATCTTCATTGGTTTTTAATGCTCATACTTACAAAATTGGTCCAAAACATGTTGGCTAACATAAAACAAAGTATTTTTTAAATTTTAAGTTGAAAAAACAGACTACAAGAAAGTTAAAGTTCTAAACTTCTAATTATGCCAAAAAAATCAGCCCACAGTTATGAATCGCAACATTATAGTACTCACAACCATAATCACTGTCTTTAAGTACAAGTTTGCCTGATTAGTCATACTATAAAATAGTTATAGTCCTACATTATTTATCAAAACATCTAATGAGGAATGATCAAGAATTTTCCGGCCACTATGATGTTGACAGTGAGACCGGGGTGTCAGATAGACTTTTCAAACTTGGCGTGTCCAGTACAAGTGGAAAGAGCCCCATCACCAATCTCCCTGACCCCACACGTGCACCTCCTGTATCATCAGAAGGCTTCCATGGCTCCTGTCTTCACCTCACATCCAATCCGTCAGCAGGTCCTGTGGACTCTTATCTTTACAATCTAAAGATAATCTAAACACATCTCACAACTTCTACCATTACCACCTCCGCTCAAGCCACTGTTATTTCTCACTTAGAATACAGCAATGGTATTCTACTAATTTCCCTTCCTCCCTTCTTGCCCCATAAAATCAATTCTCCACTAAGCGGCCAAAGTAATCTTCTAAAATAATAAATTAAGCAATGTCACTCTTCTCCAAAGACTTTACAGTCTCAATACAAATTCTCGTTACCATTTTGGTCTATCCCTACAGACCCCGTCGCCGTCTTCCTCGCCTCTTTGCAACCACCAATCTCTAGCTACTCTCCTTGCCCCCCTGCCTCTACGAGCTGTTCTGCTCCTCCCGGGAACATCACCCCATAAAATTCTTCTATGACTCACAGTGGAATCCACCCTCCAAGCTGTCCTCGAATGGTTCTTACTTCCTGGTGTTCACGCCTTTGTGGAGTCCCCTCCCACACTGAATCTGCATGACCAAAACGTGGGAGAAGTGATGGTGGATGACTCTCGAGCCTAGCGTTGAAAAGATTGCAGTTTCTACTCTGTTCTCTTGAGCTGCACACTCCAGTGAAAACCAATCCTTGCACAAATACTCAGGAGTCCTGTGTCGTGGTCGAGGTAAAGTGGAACCGGAGTGCCAGCCAGCCATGGGAGCCAGCCAGTTTGGAAGGGTGCTTTCTACCTCCCATCAAGCTCCATAGCAACCCTGACCAAAATCTCTTTGTCAACTTCATGGGGGATCCCCAAACAAAGCTACCCTACAAAACCACTATCAAATTACTGACCCACAGACACTGAGCAATAACAGATGGCTACTTTATTATTAAGTCACTCAATCTGCAGGCGATTTGCTTCTACAGGGTTAGATACATTCACTTGCTCAGTTTGTTCAGCCATCTGCTCAAAAGTTCTTTATTTAAAAAAGTAACTTCCCTAATTTTCTGTCTATAATAGTCATCCAAAACCCCTCAGTCCATGAATCTCTGTCTATTCACAAATGTGTGGGAACTATGCTGAGCGTTATGTTTAAAATAACATATTTTTATTTTAATCCTTTCAGCCACCCTGAGGGAGAGAGGAATTTTCAATACACAGTGGAGAAGTGTCAGGTTTAAGCAATTGCTGAAGGTCCACAACTAGTGAAAGGCAAAATCAAAACTCGAAGTGTCACTGATCCACATTTTGCTTTCAATCACTTTCAGATATTGAACGATTAAATGATTTAAGATAAAACAAACTCATGAAGGAATACATAAGATGTGCAGCTTACAAAAGAGACACTTTTAAAACATTGTTAGTCTGTCCCAGTGGGTAGGAGGTGAACAGCTGGGGTATATCCCTAAAAAATGAAGACTGTCCCAGAAGCACAGCATTGCAGGATATTCAACAGCAGACCATAAACTCAATGTCCCTGAATATCTTTAAAAGGATCATGCTGCTCCTATGAAAATGGGGGACTCCAACGCCATACCATTTGGGTGCCTTTCAGTGCTATGAATCCACAGCAAAGCAGTGATAATGAGGAATGGAGATCTTCAAATAGATACTTTGGCTCCATCTCCCTTAAGGAGCTTTCAGAAGTGTCCTTCCTTAGTCCTAATGTGCAGAGATTTAACGCCTGCATATATCTGAGAGTTATTTCTCTACTAAACCTGAAGAATCCAAAGCCAAAGGAAATCAGTAACATCTGTTGCTGAAGATCAAATAATGCACCCATGTATTAGCCTGTCTGTATTATACAGATAAACAATATTTAAGACCCCAGGACTTCTAAAATCTTTACACTGAAAAGTGTAAAGAAGTCACCTAGCTGAAATTCTCACCTAAACAATAATTCTTTCTACAATCTAGGCTCTTTTAGGGACAAATTTGCCCTCATCTTGAATGAGAGTGCCTTTCACTGCTTCATTAATTTCATGCCACACTCACAACTCTTGAGTTGCTATATTATACCTTATGTCATGTGTCTGTAGAAACTAAACTTCCCATCCTGGACATATTGGATTGAGTATTCCGGACATCAAACCTGCTAACCTGGACCAGGGACTGGTCAATCAAAGGAAGCTCTGTGAGGGATCAAACCTTCCCAAACTCTTGTCCTGTCCCTAGACTCTGTCCAACAAGGAAGCTTTGAATCTGATGGTGGAAAATCCACCCTTCGTGAAGCAAATACTAAATAGACACGGCAAAGTCAGCTCAGCAGAGCTCAGCCGGAACCTGAGCAACCCTGGGCGGTTCCTTCAGCTCTCCGGAACACCGCAGCCCTGGAGAAACGCTGGGACAAAAGTGAAAGCAGGCATGCAGCATGGGGCCCTGATCTGTGGCTTCTCTGAGTATCCTCACCTTAAACATCAGGGGAAGAAGGTCATCTGTGTGTCTCTGCCAAAAGCCAGCACAACATTCTCATGCTGAGCTAGCCTTCTACTTCTACCCAGCCATTCAGGTTCTGCCCTAGAGAATTCCAACCATCACACGGCAGCCTTTCAAGTTTTCACTTACTCTTCTCTCGTTCACAACATGATGCTCAATTCCATTAATCAGCCCCTACCGGATAACTACCTTACTATGAGCTAGGAAGTCCCCTTCCCTTCTAAAGCATCCTCATCTGAACATCACCCTCCAGACATGGTGTTAGCTGGACACGGTTTATTAACATCTTGTTCTGTTCACTAAGTTCCATAGACATTTTCAGCAACCCCATCATCCTATTAGCTTGTATCAGGCTTGTGGTCAATGAAAATATCTAGTTTTTTCCATGTAAATCAGTATCCAGTCTAGTATTATTAACACAAATAGATTTTTAAAATCTAAATTCAGGACTGTACATATTTATATTATGTTTATCTTTTGTACTTTAACTCACATCCTTATTGTTCCTGATATAAGATATTCCTTCTAGTTAAGGGTCAAATATGAACTCAAAATTGCTTTTTATCCAAACTATTGATAAACATACTGAACAGAATATGATTAAGGGATTAAAAATTCCCCTCAGTCCCTTTTTTAACTTGTTAGAGACATTGGGGTAAAGAAGCTACAGTAATTGAAACTCAATACACACAGCTAAAATCCAATGTTCTTTATGTTTGCAATAAAAGCACAGAGAAATGACTGATGTATAGATATGTATTCTTACAAATAATATCCAGTGTTCATTTCTAGAAGTATACTGGAGCATGGGTGGTCAAGTGGACAGAGTACATAAACATTTTTAATATATTTTAAATGTTTCTATTCTGGTCACATAGGGTCACAGCTTTTAATTTGTTCTGATATGGCCATTAGAGATAGAGTGCCTTTCAGGGAAGAAATAAAGTAAGGGTGACCCCACAAGTGGTGAGATAATAAGGACAGAACTCTACATATTTCTTACATAAAACTTTTGCCACTAGAGAACTGTGAGGAAAATAATATGCAAGTAAATAAGGCAAATGGAGAGAAAGTTAAGCCTAAGGGATAAAGCCATGGAAAATTAAATCTTTCCTTACTGGAGATACCAAATATCAGACTTAACAGTTTATCAGAGCCCCGTGTGACACATGGGAAAGGTCCAAGCCTTCTTAAGTATCTTTTAAGGAATAAAATAAATATTTATATTATATCTATTCCTGGTAAGATATATCTAAAAATAGTACATTGAAATGTGCATTTAAAAAATACCCTAGGATGGGAAGCAGCCATCACTCGATTTAAGTAATTTAGGTAGACAAACTTCCATTTCATAAAATTTCCCCCGAAAATAGAGACAAACACACATTTTCCATTGGCTTAAACCATTTTTTACCCAAACTTCCTAAGAGAGAAATAATTTAATTTGAAAAGATCAGGTATATTGATTGATCCAGGAGACTCTTGGTACTTCCCAGAAGAATGAGGCTGATGAAAAGAAGTATCACTTTGATATGAACTAGGGAATGAATAGATTTATAGAGTAAGTCAGGCTTCGTATACTTCATTTTTCAAAATATGACCTGCAGTATAATCAGAAATCAAAAGTAAGGCTTTTGAGGAATCCTTTGGTGTGTGGTCAGCTCATTCAATTCAGAGATCCACAATTTTTAATATCAATATTGACATCAGTGACTGCAAGGCCTCAGGACAGCAACTACTTTTGCAAGAAAATAAGACGACATGACAGATGTGGTCTATTATACAGACTCAGTGTGCTGCTGGGGGCAGCATGCGGTTTGAATTGATGAAGAATCAGAGTAAGGAAATCTGAGTTCTTATCCAGTTCTGACATTTATTTATTTCTAAATAATGATAAAACACAACCCACAGTGTCACTGCAAAAGTCAACTAAAATAATGCATATCAAAGGGCATCTATACACACACACACACACACACACACAACGTACAAGCATTAAATGTTCCTCCCAGTAGATAGTGAACTGAAAGCTAGACCTAATCTTATCTTTCTAGCACAATCTCAGACTCACAGAAGTTTTGATAAATGTTTAGTAAATAAATGAATGGCCACCCACGTAACACACACTAAAAAAAAATACTGTCTTGATTGCACACACAGTTGTCCAAGTAAGTTATACAATATGCAAATATAAGCTTAAAAAAAGCTTATGCTAAAATATAAATGAATTAGATGCACATTTATACATATATTCTTTCTATATATAAAATATACATATATGTATATGATTTAATAGTTCAAATACATTGTGTAAAAAGAAAATGTAAGAGAAGTGATTTTTTTTTAATAGAACCTATCACAATCAAAGCACCTAGGATTCAGTGCCGTAAATAATAAATCCCTACTCAAGGGGGACCATCTGACTGAGAGTGTTCAGTACAGCACATTGCTATTACGGCCAAATATTTGTTTCACATGATTACTCTTCAGCAAACCTTCCAGAATGAAGTTCAGATTTTATTTGCCATTGTAAAACTCTTCCAATCAAATTAACAACTGGGATCGGGGGGTATTTTACAAATGAAAACTCTATGAACACAATTGAACGAAGGTGAATTACCTGGGTCTGTAGAGGCAATAGCATAGGTATTTTGTTCTAACTCTTTTGGCCTGAATGAATATTCTCATCCAAGGATCAAAATATAGAACAGATGTATAGGCTCTGAATGACCATCTCTCCGGAAAACTAGGAAAGAAAATAATTGAATATAATAATGACATTTTGTGAGAAGAAAAAAATACTATCAAGTCATAATGTTTACTAATAGCAACTCCAGAAAGATTTTTCCTAAACCTAATGACATGACAAATACCAGCAAATTTTATAACACTCACAGACCCCTAAACATAAGGGCTTACCTGAATAACCTACACTTAGATTAGAACTGCCCGCAATGCAGGAGACCTGGGTTGGGATGAGCCCCTGGAGGAGGATGTGGCAACCCACTCCAGTATTCTTGCCTGGAGAACACCCATGAACAGAGAAGCCTAGTGGGCTAAAGTCGGACACGACTGAGAGACTCAGCACACAGATTAGTATTGAACTTGGGTTGGCAACTAATTGATCTAAGTAGACTGACATCAGCAGAGAAGGAAATTGCTACCCACTCCAGCACTCCCGCCTGGAGAATCCCTTGGATGGAGGAGCCTGGTGGGCTACAGTTCATGGGGTCGCAGGCGGACACGGCTGAGCAACCTACTCACACACAGACGTACATCAGCAACAGAAAAGACGCTTTTCACTAAAACCATCAGCCCAGGGGGACAAAATCCCATCCAACGGACAAAATAATTCCCGTGCTTAAGCATAACAAAAAGCATCGAGGCCCACATGAATGAGATACATTTCCATGGAGTTACTGTGCAGAGAGAAATACAACAAAATGTTTCATTTGCCTTGAAAATCATGAAAAAGAAACATAAAACTTCAATCTATAACTGAAATAAGTATTAACATAAGGATTAAAATAAATGTCAATGGCCAGCTGAAGGGAGGAATCCAAGACGGGAAGTGAAAAATAAAGAGAGAAACGGAAAGGACGGAAAGGCAATGAAATTGAAGCGGAGCAGCGTAAACAGCCCATGAAGAAAACTGCTCTTGTAAAACCGCAGGGTGTTGAGAAGTCTTTGTGTTGCCGTATACCGACCACTCCAGGGGCCTTCAATATGACAGTACATTTACAAACTGCAAATCCTCTCCAAATAGACAAGAAATAAAGATCAAAAAAGGCCTAGCCCGTGCTGAAGCAGCAGCACTCTTCTTCATTGACTAGGTCCCAGAAAAGCCTGCTATGAAGGCTATAAGGCACAAAGAGAAAAGCAGAGAGCAGTAAACCTGTCAGTTTTACAATCCCAGCTCAGTCCAGAGGGAGGCAGGCTGATGGAAAAGAAATCTAGACGACTGGGTGGGGGTGTTGCTGCTCAATGGGTCAGTGTTGGCAGTTACTCAGTGAAAAAGAACAGAACTCCAAGGAATGTATAAAAATGACGGCAAAGCCCACAGGCTTGCGGTCTAAGTATTTCCTGCTTGGTTGTAAGTTCCTCCAGGCAGGATCTGAAGCTCATTATAAATCTATTAATTGCTTAAAAATAAACTCTTTTAAAGTAAGCCTTCAGTGCTCACTTCGGCAGCACATATACTAAAGTTGGAACGATACAGAGAAGATTAGCATGGCCCCTGCACAAGGATGATACGCAAATTTGTGAAGCATTCCTTATTTTTTAGAACTGCCATATGACCCAGCAATCCCACTCCTGGGCACACACACCGAGGAAACCAGATCTGAAAGAGACACGTGCACCCCAATGTTCATCGCAGCACTGTTTATAATAGCCAGGACATGGACGCAACCTAGATGCCCATCAGCAGACGAATGGATAAGGAAGCTGTGGTACATATTATACATAATGGAATATTACTCAGCCATTAAAAAGAGTACATTTGAATCCGTTCTAATGAGATGGGTGAAACTGGAGACCATTATACAGAGTGAAGTAAGCCAGAAAGATAAAGACCAACACAGTATACTAACGCCATATATATGGAATTTAGAAAGATGGTAACGATAACCCTATATGCAAGACAGAAAAAGAGACACAGATGTATAGAACAGACTTTTGGACTCTGTGGGAGAAGGTGAGGGTGGGATGTTTCAAGAGAACAGCATCGAAACATGTATATTATCAAGGGTGAAACAGATCACCAGCCCAGGTTGGATGCAAGAGACAAGTGCTCCGGGCTGGTGCTCTGGGACGACCCAGAGGAAATCAGATGGGGAGGGAGGCAGGAGTGGGGATCGGGATGGGGAACACATGTAAATCCATGGCTGATTCATGTCAATGTATGGCAAAAACCACTACAATACTGTAATTAGCCCCCAACTAATAAAAATAAATGAAAAAAAAAAGAAGTAAAAAAAAAATTAAAAGTAAGCCTTCAGTAGAGTTCCCCAATATTCAATATATAGAAGTATCCAGTCATGGCTGTTGTTGTTTAGACACTAAGCTGCGTCCGACTCTTTGCGACCCCGTGGACTGTAGCCCGCCAGGCTCCTCTGACCATGGGATTCTCCAGGCAAGAGTACTGGAGTGGGCTGCCATTTCCTTCTCCAGGGGGTCTTCCCGACCGGGATTGAGCGGGGGTCTCCTGCACTGTGGCAGATTCTTGACCATCTGAGCCAGCAGGGAAGCCCACGGTTAATCAGTGGTCACTGATGGCGAATGTGAGTGTAGCTTCACAGACACAAGAAAGGCCGTGTGCATGAGGTGCGGCACCGCAGTGATGAAGCTGGCGATTAGCATACCAGAATCTGCGCGCGCCAGCCAAGTCCTCACCTGTCAAGAAAAAAGAAAGTCACCCTGGGCACTATGAAAATTCTGAGTACTCTTACCATTATCCAAATCCCTTCTGGATCTCCTGATTTGAAATTGCCCTTACAGCGAGAAGCATTCTTTTAACTTTCCTCAAAGCTAGCACTCCTCTGTCATTTGAAGGTAAAAGTCAAAAGTAATTCAGAGCCAAGTTTGAGAATTTGAGAAATATGGGAAGAGATCAAACTGGGTTAGACAAGTTTTGATTAAAAAAAATCACACAAATATAAAATAAGGACACGAATCCTTCTACCTCTTAATAGGTCATTTTCTACTAATTCAATAAATATTCAATGAACATCTGCAGCGTGTGTGTAGGGGATTCTCAAGACCTTCCTCTGTGAGGAGGGGCATATGCACTAACTAGAAAGTCTGATGGGACTTAGCATATAGCACTCCCATGTACTCAAGGCTAGGATTTATCATGGAGATGTATAAGGACATACAGGAACTCTTACAGAGAAGATAATGGTGTCTGCAAGAACCATTGCCTGGCTTTCTCATGTTCTCTCCCTCTCATGAAGGGTCACACACACAACACTCTTCTGCAGCTGTGAATATGTAGCGACGTGTGTTGTGATGCTTCTGCCTAGGGAAGCCCGTTAAGAGAAAAACTCAAGATTTTTTGTCTTTGTTTGTTGTTTCTGTCTTTTTTTTTCCCCCTGGGGCTGGTCATATAAGAACCCTCTGCCTAGCATGTATCAAAATTCCTGAGTCCCAGAAATAGTGCAGATCTTCAACGTAACTCAGGTTATCTGCAGTCTGCACACGGTGAGCCACCTTCATCTGTTAGAGAAAGTTCTGTATCCGTGATGGTGGGCTGTTACCAGCTAGGTGCCCAGAAGCCAGCCAAGGGTCAACCTTGTAAACAAACCTTTTAATATTAACTTCCCATTTACTTGCGACTGACAGAATGACAATAATTCTTACGCTGTTACGTTGTTTCAGTGATAGGAAAAGAAAGCTAAATAGGAAATCTGTATATGAGATAGGCCAATCAATGTCATTTTCAAATGCTTTTATATGATTCATAAGGTCCTTCACGACCCTGACCCCACTTAATTTTCTAGCTCATCTCCTGCCAGCTTCAGTCTAGCCATTCAGGACTACTGACTTCTCCAGATATGGGATCACGCTTTATAATCCTCAAGCCTTGGCACATTTCAATTCGTTGGCCATTTTCAGTTACCTCCTCTGCATGCTTCAGGAGACTTCATTTGCTGTCAAAGCCTTCCCTCACTCCCCAAGACGGGGTGAATCACTCTCTTCCAGAGCTTCCCTCCTTCTCTGCTGGCTTTTCTTAGGACCTGGGCTTCTCAGTGAATCAGCAATAAAGAATCTGCCTGCAATGCAGGAGACCTGGGTCTGGTCCTTGGGTGGAGAAGATCCCCTGGAAGGAGGGCATGGCAACCCCCTGGAGTGGGAGAATCCCATGGGCAGAGGAGCCCGGCGGGCTGCAGTCCCCGGGGTCAGAAAGAGTCCGACACGACCGAAGCTACTGGGCATGCACGCACACCACTCCGTCTGGTCACTGCCCGTTTACCTCCTGTATCCCCATCAGGCTGTACCCGCTATGAGGCTACCATCTTCATCAGTGAGTATTTGTCAAATAAGTGAAAATTATTCAGGACTTCCTTGGTTTGATTTAGAATGAACAACAGAGTCGTCTCTGTTGTTTTTCAGTTCCTAAGTTGGATCTGACATTTTGCAATCTCATGGATTGCAGCACACCAGGTTCCTCGGTCCTCCACTATCTCCCGGAGTTTGCTCAAATTCCTGTCCCTTGAGTTGGTGATGTTATCTAACCATTGCATCCTCAGCTGTCCCCTTCTCCTTTTTCCTTCAATCTTTTCCAGCATCAGGAGCTTTTCCAATGAGTCACCTCTTTGCATCTGGTGGCCAAAGCATTGGAGCTTCAGCATCAGTCCTTCCCAATGAATATTCAGGGTTGATTTACTTTAGGATTAACTGGTTTGATCTGATCTCCCTGCAGTCCAAGAGACTCTCAAAAGTCTTCTCCAACACCACAATTCAAAAGTATCAATTCTTTGGGTTGTTGGAAAGGGGTGTCTGCTATGACCAGCATGTTCTCTTGCCAAAACTCAGTTAGCCTTTGTCTTCCTTCATTTTGTACTCCAGGGCCTAAACTTGTCTGTTACTCCATCTATCTCTTGACTTCCTACTTTTGAGTATTTTGTATTCTTTGTAGGAAGCAAAGAGTATTCCAATCCTCTTTGATGAAAAGGCCAACTTTTTCTGGTCTTAGTTCTAGAAGGTCTTGTAGGTCTTCATAGCACTGTTCAGCTTCTTTGGCATCAGTGGTTGGGGCATGGACTTGGATTACGACGATGTTAAATGGTTTGCTCTGGAAATGAACTGAGGTCATTCTATCGTTTTTGAGGCTGCACCCAAGTACTACATTTCAGGTGAGGGCTACTCCATTTCTTCTAAGGAATTCTTGCCCACAGTAGTAGATATAATGGTCATCTGAATTAAATTCGCCCATTCCCATCCATTTTCATTCACTGATTCCTAATATGCCAATATTCAATCTTGCCATCTCCTGCTAAGCCACTTCCAATTTACCTTGATTCATGGAACCACCATTCCAGGTTCCTATGCAAGACTGTCCCTCACAGCATCAGACTTAACTTCCACCACCAGACATATCCACACCTGAGCATCATTTCTGCTTTGGCCCAGCTGCCTCATTCTTACTGGAGGATGAGTAATCACCCTCCACTTTTCCCCAGTAGTATACTAGACACCTCCCATCCTGGGGGGGGCTCATCTTTCAGCATCATATCTTTTTGCCTCTTCATACTGTCCATGGGGTTCTCCAGGCAAGAATATTGGAGTGGGTATCCTTCCACAGTTCAGAAAATGACTCTAAAATCCAGGTACTGGACTAAATTAGATCCCTTCTGGAATATCTCAGAGGTGCCATATTTCTACTCCTGAAAACATTGTATGTTATAACCAAGACAGTTTTCTAAATTTACTGCCAAAGTCCCTAAAAAATCTCCGAAGATTTTTTGAAGTTGAAACTAACAAGACCTAAATTATCTTGAATATACAGAAGTGAGTAGAGATTTTTAACTAGTTTAAGTTCTGAGCTATAAAGGGGATAACCAAATTTAACCTTAGGGATTGTACCTAAGAGAAATGTCAACTCAAAGAGGTAATTTAAAAGGAAAGTTATAAGCTTTGCAAAGTAATGGAAGTGCTTCTACCGTAACCATAGTACAGTAAGAAGCACATTATAACAATTTGAAGCTGTATCTTCTGATGTGTTCCCAGGCAGCTCAGTTAAGACATAAACTGGAGACATTACAGAATGCTGCCCAATGACTGTCAATTTAGAAATACACTGACAATACGGCACCTAATTTCAAAACATTACTTAGTACAAAATTTCAACTCTGTGATTCTGTATTATATCATTGCTTTCAGAACTGCTTTGTTGGATGGGTTCCTCTAGCTGCCTGAGATCTGGAACTGTGATGGATTCCAGGAGGTACAAAGGCCCTTTTGATGGCAGTCAATCCATGACATGCCTTTTTTTGTCGTGAGTCTGTGACAGGGGTCCATGCTTTCTTCCATTTTCTCATAAGGGTTGAATATGTTAAGAAGATAATAAGCAACTGAAAGCAACATGGCTGCAAGGAAATCACATGCACAACAGACCAGATGAAATGGTCATATGATCCTAGCCCCCACAAAAAGGGAGTCGGGAAAAATGCTACAGAAGCGATTAAGCCTTCACAATTTGAACATGTGGGCAGCCGCTGGACAGCACAGGAGGTCCACCTCTGCTCTGGGGTGGCTCAGAGGGCGGGGCTGGCGGGGGGCCGGGAGGGGGCCCGAAGGGAGAGCGTGCACGTACACATAGCTGCTTCCCTGTGGCTCAGCTGGTAAAGAATCACCTGCAATGCAGGAGACCTGAGTTCGATCCCTGGGTTGTGAAGAACCCTGGAGAAGAGAAAGGCTACCCACTCCAGTATTCTGGCCTGCAGAATTCCATGCACTGGTAAAGTCCCTGGGGTTGCAGAGTTGGACTCGACTGAGCGACTTTCACTCCATAACTGATGCACGTTGCTGTACAGCAGAAATTAATACAACACTGTAAAGCAACTGTATTTCAATTAAAAAAAGAATATTTTACATAAAACTCCATATCAACAAATTTGAAAATCTAAACAAAATGAGTATTTTAATAAGAATTATAAATGATAAATTTTCCCTAAGAATTTTAAATTTTGAATAGATTAACAGTTATAACCCAATTGAAAAGTAAAAAAGGTAGTAATAGGACCACCAAATTTTTAGGGAATTTCTATCCAACCTACAGGTAAACAAAAGATTCACTCTATATAAACTCTTTTAAACTGGCAAAAGAGGTGAAAACTTTCCAGCTCATTCCACTATAGACTATACACCAAAAGTAAGATAAGGATAATAAAAGCATAATTATAGCCAGTCTCATATGTAAACATAGAGACAAAGAAACAGTAAATAAAATACTAGCAAAATTAATACAGTGAATAATACATCATAAACTAGTTGGGTTTATCTGAACAAAGCAAGGATGGTTCAACATTACAAACTCTAATAAAATAATACATTGCTTTAACAGATTAAAGGAGAAAAACAAATCTAAATCACTTCAACAGATATCAGAAAGCACTGACTAAAATTTAATACCCATTTTCTGATGTAAAAAATAAATAAACTCAATAAAGTAGAAATAACTGCCTTCCTGAAACTGAAAAGGCATTGATTCAAAGGAATAATAACTAGAATAATCATCACACCTAACTTTCAAATGTAAAAAAACTCTATTAAGACAAAAACAAGACAAAAAAGCATGTCTGCTATTACCACTTCTATTTAACTAGCTAATTAGTTAAAATAAGGAATAAAGAAATAATAAGTAGATGGTTGGAAGGCATCACTGACTCAATGGAGATGAGTTTGAACAAACTCAGGGAGATAGTCAAGGACAGAGAAGCCTGGCATTCTGCAGTTCATGGGGTCCCAAAGAGTCAGACACGACTTAGCGAATGAACAACAGAAATGAAGACATAAAACTACCATTGTTTGAAAATAAAAACTACATAGAAAATTTAACTGAAAACTATTAGAATAAAATAGTTCAGTAAATGGTGAGATATAAAATCAACAGGCAAAAAGTCAATGCTTTGCCATCAGTAAACTAACAAATAAATAATTTGAAAAAGCAATGAAGAAAAAAAATAAGTCTTATCTGAATGCTAAGAAAAGTCAGAAAATGCCCAAGAATAAACCTAACAAGAAATATACAAGACCTAAGTGAAGAAATAATAATAGCTAACAATTACTGGGTATGTACAATGTGCCAAAGAAGAATTTAAGTACTTTTTACATCATATATCATTTAATCTTCACAACAACCCTGTGATATAATATCATTACTATCATTACCATTTACAAATGAGTAAATTGAGGCCCTGTGAGGTTAACTACCTTCTCCATAAAAACACAGCAGGTAGAACTATAAATTGAACTAACTACCAAAGCTCTATTCTTAATTAGTATGATATACTATGCTGTTATAAAAGTCCACTCAACTATATAAAAGTAGACAGGAATAAGGACCAAAACATAAATATGCTAGTTCTCCCCCAATTAATCCATAAATTCAATGGACTACCAGTAAAAAACCCAAGAATTTTTTATAATAAAACTTGAAAAGCTTATTTTAAATATTCATATAAAAAAGAACATCTACAAGTATAGACAATTTTTAAAAACTTCAGGGGTAGTCTTACCAAATAACAAAATGCATTATAAGGGCTATAGCAATTAAGAAATTCTAATGGAGCAGGAATAAAAAATTGTATCCGTGAAAAGGGACAGACTGTCTAGAAATAGATCCATGAATGGTAGCAATCTAGTTTATATTAGCAATACACTTCAAATAAGTAAAAAAGGCTGGATTATTTTTTTAATTCTATATCCTTTAGGAAAGCACAAAATTAATCTATCCTTCCCCATGCATATATACTTCAAAAATAAATCCCAGATGGATTAAAAGGTTATATGGAAATAAATTACAAGTATTAAAAGAAATGATAAGAAAACATATTTGGCTAAGAACAGACTTTCTGAGTTCAGAATGCAAAAGAAGCAGAGAAAGGAAAATATTAGTATTAACAGATTTGACCTCAAAAAATCAAAAATTTCTGTAAGACAAAGGACAATACTAACAATGTTAAAAGTCAAGGGTGGAGCTTCCCCGGTGGCTCAGAAGTAAAGAATCTGGCCGCAAATGCAGGAGACATGGGTTCAATATCTGGTCCAGGAAGATCCCAGATGCCGCGGAGCAACTAAACCCTCACACCACAGTGACTGCGCTATGCTTTGAGCCCAGGAGCCACAGCTACCGAGCCCAGGTTCTGCAACTACTGAAGGCCCCACGGCCTAGAGGCTGTGCTCCGCAACAGGAGAAGCCAGCACGTGAGAAGACCATGCACTGAACTAGACAGCAGCCCCGCTCGACGCAGCTGGAGAAAGCCCCACGCAGCCACGGAGCCCGGCACAGCCAAAAACAAACACATAAATACACACAGTTTTTAAAACGTCAGGTGGGGAAAAAGGAAACGAGGTGTGTGTTTATAAAAAGCAAAAGGAAGCGTCCTCGTGCTGATGCACTGGTGAATTCGCATCAAAGTTTGTTCACTGGGTTAATGTCCACATCCTGGTTATGATATTACACTACAGTTTTGCAAAACGCCGCCACTGGGAAAGGGTACACAGCCTCTCTCTGTATTGTTTCTTATCACTGCATGTGAGTCTATAATTATCTCAATAAATGTTTCCATTTAAAAAAGGCCAAGTGTCAGTCTGTGTGTGTTCAGTCAGCTCAGTCGTGTCTGACTCCTTGCGACCTCAAGAACTGTAGCCCACCAAGTTCTCTGTCCATGGGACTCTCCAGGCAAGAAGACTGGAGTGGGCTGCTGTTTCCTCCTTCAGGGGGTCTTCCTGACTTAGGGACTGAACCCGCTTCTCTTGCAGTGGTAGGAAGATTACCACTGCACCACCTAGAAAGAGTGTCAGACTAGAGGAAAGTGTTTTCTTCATATTTAACACCCAAAGCATTAATAGCTATACTACATTAAATATTCCTAAAAATCAACAAGAAAAACTATATAAAAGAAATATAAGCAAATTATGGAATTTGCTTGTGTCCAAAATACATGTAAATATACTCAATTTTTTCAGTAATCAGGAGGAAACTAGAGTGCAAAGAAATATTTAATCTACCTGCTAAATTTTTTTAAGTAACAGAAATTCATTATCTCACAGTTCTAGCTTCTAGAACTGTGAGACAAAGATGTCAGCATAGCTGGTTTTTGCGTGAGCTGTGAAGAAAAATCTGTTTCATGAGTTTTGCCTAGGTTCTGAGAACTTGCTACTTGGCAAAATTTTTAAAGACTGATTACATCAAATCATGGTGAGAATCAGGGCACTGAGAAAATTCAGACCATTGGTTAGATGCATAGAAATATAAGCGTTTCACATAGCACTTTAGCACTATTTAAAATTACTACCACTTAATCCAGCAATAATTTTTCTAAGAACACAAAAGAAGTATTTGTACATGTGGCCTAAAATAAAACAATCAGCATTGTTCAAAGAGTGAAAATATGGCGTTTAATCAATAGAGGAGCATTGATATATAACATCACATTATACATTATATTGTAGTGTATAGTAACTGAATATTACACACAACTGCTATATACCAGCATACAGTAATTGATCACTATACAGCCATTTCAAAAGTCAGGTACAGCATTTTTAAGAGAGTTGTCTTTTAGAATGAGTGCAGCCTTACCTTCTAAAGGGAACCAGGGTCTCTTGGAGAAATGACTGCAGGGACATGGCAGCGAACAAAGGAAAGTGACACGAGCCCAGAACACCTTGTGGTTCCAGCAAGTGCAAAAGTGTTCGAAAATGACGGTGACATGAAAAGAACATAGGATTCTGCTTGAGCAGGCTCCCACTAGCCAAAGCCAAATTTAGAACATTAGCCAAATAATTTATATAGACAGTAACAGATTATGACCCTTAAAACAGAAAGAACGGAAAAGAATCCAAGGATCCAGACTACATGTAAAAAGAGGACGAGAAAGAGGCTGAAAGATAAAGCAAGCGCGGTAAAATACCGACATCTGCGGAATCGTAGTGAAGTCTATTGGAATTATTGGTATTATCTTTGCAACCCCTTTGAAAAGTCTAAATTATTTCAAAAAAAAGGTAAAGAAGAAAAACAAATCTGCATTAAATCTAATACAAATTGACAATTACTGAGATGAAAACTAGATGATATATTTAAAAACTCAAAGTGCAGAATAATCTCTATAGAAGAGAGATTAAAAGGAACTGGGGTGGAAAACGAGGAAGCACCATTACACTGATCAGTATGTTTATAAAGTTTGATTGTTTTTCAATACATTAATATATGTATACTACTTGAAGCCCCTCCCATCATACACACCCCATGATCCTCTGCCCCAAAGATTAATGTCCTGGAACAGGTGATGGACCAGCAGGTAAACAAGCAAGAGTGAGATGCAGTAAAGAGTAAAGAAAACTAATACACAGATCCAGGATTCATTGGCATAGCTTACATGTTATTGCAAAGTCTTAACTATAAAATTATAATTTCATACCAGTATCCACATAATGGGCTTCCCTGGTGGCTCAGATGGTAAATAATCTGCCTGCAATGCGGGAGACCTGGGTTCTATCCCTGGGTTGGGAAAATTCCCTAGAGAAGGGGGTGGCAACCCACTCCAGTATTCTTGTCTGGAGAATTCCATAGACAGAGGAGCCTGGAAGGTTACAGTCCATGGGGTCACAAAGAATCAGACACAACTGAACGACTGACACGTCCACATAATGAGGTTATATGTCTTATGAATGAAATTTAAAACATCCAAATTACAGAACTGCAATTCCACACCTGGCATCTACATAAACTCTCTGAGCCTCAGAATGACAATGCTGTAGATTTTGTATATGCCAATTCACACTAACCACAGATGAGGTTCATGACGGGCACTGGCTCATTTTAAAGCCTCCACCAGTCTGTCATCTGGCACTTGCTTAGTCCTACTACCCCCTCAATATACAACCTTTGAAAACGACTTTTAATAATCTGTGTGACTATGACTGAAGGTTACTAACAACCACCAGTGAGAAGATAAAAATGGATTAACTTGATTCTGTCTTGATTCTATTCTGCACAAACAGACTACTTCAAGAAAAAAAAAGTTTGGTGGGGGAAAATGTTACAAAGGTTTGAGGTGTGGGACTTGGTTCGGAGTTCCAAAATCTACCATAACATACATTAATAGACAACAATTGGGGTGTTCCTGGTGGCTCAGTGGTAAAGAATCCACCTGCCAATGCAGGAAATGTGGGTTCAGTCTCTGATCTGGGAAGATCCCACATGCTGCAGAACAACCAAGCCCATGCACCACATCTATTGAGCCTGGGCTCTAGAGCCTGGGAACTGCAACAACTGAAGCCCGCGGGCCCTAAAGCCCGTGCTCTGCAACAAGAGAAGCCCCCACAACCCAACTAGGGAGCTGTCCCCCTAACCTCACCTAGGGAAAAGCCCACGCAGCAGCAGAGACGCAGCACAGCCAAAAACAAACAATAAAATTTCTATTTGTCTAAACTGGCCCAAAAGAGACATCTTGTTTCCTGCATTAGTTCACTTTTACTTCTTTAATATTTAGCATTCTCAGCCCTCTCCGGCTCCTCCATTCTGTTCCAAATTTTGATTTGTCACAAAGCTGTATTTCATACCACCTGCTTCCCTTCGGAGAACTCTGCCTCAGTTTAACATGGTAGAATTCAACACTGTTCATTGTCTGTAGCTACAACTCTCTTTCTGCATGTTGCCCTGGAACCTCTGCACTCTTTTCTTGCACTCTCCACATACTACAATCACGGATCCAAACTCCAGTTTAAAATATCACACATCAAATGCAAACTTATGCCTCATCTGCATTCTGAAATTGTGAGATGACTGTTATATACCTACACATAATTTTACTTAAGTGAAGGCAGTTTATCTTTAGACTGATACTGCCAAAGCACAAGCCACCGCCCTGTGCCTGAACATCACACTTATGGAAATTTTCATGAGGCTATTGTCATCTTGAAACAAGGCCCTGCCAGTGGTCAGATTACTACTGTTAGCGCCTCAGCCCAAGGCAAAATGATGAAGGATTTTGATTGCTAAGTTTAAAGTAATAAATTAAAACACTGATGATGCCAAATATTCACAAGAACTGTATGAAAGTTCAGATCCTTCGACTCACTGGTTCCCTTCCTGGGACTCTGTCTTAAGAAAATAATTCAAAAAATTAAACAATTTATGTTTACAAATATGTCTATTTCAACATTAGCCACAAATAATGTGAAACATTGAGACCGACGTTACTGCACAAAAATGCAGGACTTGTTATGTAACTTATGATGAACCAATGCAATGGCCACTGATCAAGAAATCATGAAATGAGGCTTGTTAAGACCATACATATAACAGAATAAAGTTTAGAAGCAAATCATAAATGAAAAGAGAAAAATGAGAAAATGCACTTAAAAACACTATAATGGACAAATATAAATTAATAACTATGATACAGAAACTCTTTTCCTTAAAAAGTTTTAAAATATTGTTTTACTTTTGATTTTAAAATAAGAAAAATAGGAAGAAAATAAGTTATACCAGAAAATCAATTCTTTGAAGCCAAACAGAAGCCTGAAAACTTGGGTTTTCCTATTCCTATGTAGAAAATTAAATTATTTTCAGAATTGGCAGGACCACACCATCTAAGACTAAAGGTGAAAATTAGACAGTTCAAAACCTGGAAACTTGTTTTTTGGATGGATGTCAAATCATGCCCTGTGGCTTCAAAGAGATACAATAGCCAGAAGAGAAAGAAATAGTGAAAAGGTTGTTTTATTACAAACCACTTATTCTCAAAACCAAGATATGTAAACTGTATTTGATTAGAAGTTCAAAGATCAGAAGTCATAAATGGAAGAGGAGTCAGAAAAAGATCCATCTTGGACCAGATGTATTCTTTCAGCCTCAAGATTTAATGGTTTTACTAACCCCTTAGTGAAGAGGAATTAGATGTTAGTGTCAGAATCCACTGACTTTTTAGAAGAGGAAACTGGCATTATTGCTGCCTCCCCAGGAAGTGGCATTGCTCTCTCTCCTTGACACCAGCTGGTACTTAGAAAAGAAGCCATGAAATGTACTGCATCTTCGGTACAGAAATTATGCCACCTCTTTACAATAAATCCTTCCTCATTAAAATCCCATCCTTGTCTTTAGAAAACTTCCCTTGTGATTGAAATGTGAAACATTTTGTTGAAAAAGCAATCAAATAAAAAATTCCAGGGTGGTCAATGTTCCAAAGTGAGATTGTATATTTCCTAGGTCTGATCCATTTTCTTTATTTTGTAATTAACTGCCTAAATGCCTTAAGAGGGCTTCCCTGGTGGCTCAGATGGTAAGGAATCTGCCTGCGATGTGGGAACCTGGGTTCGATCCCTGGGTTGGGAAGACCCCCTGGAGGAGAGTATGGCAACCCACTCCAGTATTCTTGCCCAGAGAATCCCCACGGACAGAGGAGCGAGCCTGGGGGGCGACAGCCCATGGGGTCACAAAGAGTCGGACACGACTGAGCAACTAAGTATAGCACAGCAAACGCCTTAAGAAGCTTCTAGCTTCATTAAACCATCTGGGAACAGTAGGAATTTTCCCCGAATTAGCTGTCAAATTAGTCCTCTAATAATATATTATTTCCTAATGCTAACGTTGAAATGCTAAGGCATTCTGACAGATAACTGTTTGAAAATGTGAGCTCAAAGCTGGTAAGTAGTATGAAATATTGGTTTTGGAACCAGTTCTTAAGTAGAGGACAAGGCCAGCAAGAAAGGAGGAGCCAGCGATGAAGGTGCCAGTAACAGTCTGGGCACCCTTTCTGATATTGGCCCAGTGATGTTGGCAAAGGGCTTCCCAACACTTGTAGAACAGTAATTAGGCTGGATATTTAAAAACAAAAAACAAAAAACCAACCTTCATTTGTGTAAAATAAGAATTCCACATTTTAAAATGAGATGAGAAAAAAATATACATTAGAAAAATATAGAAAAGATAATTTAAAGTAGGTTATCATATGTTAAAGTCTCTAACTGGGAAAAGAACTTTCAAAATTTCACCTCCAAGGAAAAAAGAAAAAGTTGTCTAAGCTGATGTGCTTACTTGGGTCTCAACATCTTAGTCTAAAACTTCACTGTCCAATACCATAGCTTCTGGCCATACGTGGCTATTAAGAGCACTAGTCCAAGTTGATATGTGGTACACGTGTAAACCACACTGGATTTCAAAGATTTGGAGTGGAAAAAATTGAATGGAAAATGTCTTAATATTTTGCATACTGAAATTGAAATTATAATATTTAATATAGACTAGATGAAATAAAAACATTGTTAAATTAATTACACCCATTTCTTTTTACTTTTCCTAATGCAGCGACTCAAAAGTTTAAGATGACGTATATTGTTCATATTTTTGGCTTTCACTATAGTTCTACTGAACCACAATTTTTCATCAAATGAATCAGTCCAGATTAAATTCCTTTAAAATCCCTTCTAACTATAGCATTCTGACACTAACAGAATAAAGGTCTAAGCTAATAAGATTTTTTTTCCTTCTTCCTTTTTCATTAAAAGTTTTTTTATTATTGGAGTATAATCGCTTTACATGTGACATTCACTTCTGCTGCACAACAGAGTGTATCCGTCACACGGATACATGTCTCCCCTGTCCTGAGCCTGCCTCCCAGGCCAGCACTCGAGGTCTTTACACCCAGACGGGTGATCAGTACCGGGCACCGAGCCCGGCTCCCTGTGTTACACACCCTTCCCAGCAGCCACTTGCTTCACACGCGGTGGTTATGTACATGTCAACGCCACGCTCCCAATCTGTCTGCTAATAAGCTTTAAACACACCGCGAAATACAAAGTCACTTTAGAGAAATCTAGGTTTAATCACCATTTCGTATTTCTCCACACTTTATCACCCATGCCCCCTCCTAATTTCTCGTTCTGTTCCCTGTGGATCCCCAACAGCCAAGACAAAGGAATATCCATTTATTTATTTATAAACTGCACGTGAGCAGTTCATAGGACCGTTCTGAACTGTCATTCAGCAATATTCCTCTGAATCACCTCTGAAACGTATGAAAACTATGGATTCCTAGGCTTGATATCCAGAGATTCTGACTCAGTAGATGTGGGATAAGACAGGATCTTGCGCTTCTCAAGAAGCTGTCTCGCAGGCTCAGCCAGGTTTGGGGATCAGTGGTCCAGCCTAACATACTTTATCTGTGACTGGGGTAACATGATTGGCTCTGGTGCTGAGGCCCAGGGGCCTCTGACCTGGAGCCAGGATGCAGGTTTCCCAACCCCAGCTCACAGGCATTGGTAACACACATTCTGACAAACACTCATAACACTCACTCTTCAAGAGCTCCCGCCACCAGTATATCTTCTTTGTCAGTTTTAACATCCAGCTCAGGTTCTCCACTAAGCAGAAGCTTCAAGTTATAAATAACCAGCAAAGTACCTAGTGGAAAAATAGATGTTTGACTTTTGTCAGTATCTAACTACACCAAGCATTAGACATGGTGCTATTACCTCACCTAGGGAATTAAGCCTGCAATAGACTAAATTTTCTTTGGTACTTCAGTAAATAAAATGCCTTGGTAAGTTCCAATATATATGTCATACACATGTCTCATAGCAAGCTCCACTTTCTGCCAAAAGCATTGAGTTTCTATAGCATCATGCTTCTTTTTAACTATTCAACTTATTATGTCTTTCAGTGTGGATCCTTCTCATAATTTGCATTATAAAAGCTGTTAGAAGCCTGAGCCAAAAAAAAAAAAAAGAAGCCTGAGCCAAATTTGTATTATAGGTAAAGCTCTCATTGCCAGAACTGAAATCAATGCACATAAGATCAAAGATGAATTTCTACCATTTGTATAAATATGAAGTATTCCTTTGGTATAAATGTATATAAATAGGAAGTAGATACTAACAGAGGTGTTGGTAAACTTTTTCTGTACAGGGCCAGAAAACAAGTATTTCAGACTTTGCGGGCCTCTTACAACTACTCACAACTCAGCTCTACAGTGTAGGATGAAAGCTGCTGCAGGGAATACACAAACGAATGATGTAGCTATGTTCCAGTAAATGTTAATTAAGAAAAACAGCCGCGGCCGCTCTGACCTGCAGGCCCTAGCTTGCTCATCCTTGCCCTAAAGCACAGTAAACAAAAACAACCCAAGTTGTTTATAAAGTGGATTATAATATAAGGACAAACAGCACTGTCAGAGAAACCTGAAGGACAACCAATTACACTTTTCTTTTTGGCAATACTAAAATGGAGGGGAGAACAGCAGAGTGACTAAGAATCTGGACTTGGACGTGGGAGCCTAAATACATGTGTCAATACCCTGGACCAACCATTTACTATCACAATGACTTCAGGTAAGGTTCCTAATCTGTATGATAGAGCTCATAAGGCACTTAAAACACAAGAGTTGTTTTGAGGATTAAATGAGTTAATTTTTATAAAGCATTTAGAAAAGTGTTCAAGAAATAGTTTATCCCTCAGTAGTATATATATTAGTATTTCATAATTAGAAGGCAACTACAGAGAGTATACATTCACCATCCTTAAAGTACACCATGTATCTTGATGAAACAAATATTTAAGTGCCATTATTTTTCTTCTATGAGAAAGGGAAAAGGATGACATAAAACATTACTTTTAAACAAACTGCCACAACTTGGAGGAGAAATTTGCTATGAACATAACATAAAACAGAATTTTAATATAAACAGAATAGAATTTTGCACATTAACATTAGAAAAAGCAGAATGCAAACAGCTTTCTCTAGAGCAGGAACCTTATTGCTTCTAGACATGAACAGTGGTAGAAGTCTGGGGAAAGACGGGCACAGAGCCTGGACTTGTTACTTTATGAGCTGCTGACTCTCCTATAAACCCTGGGACGATCCAGTCTTGGGCGCAGCACTAAAGCGTCTCCCGACACTGAGCGATGGGGAGAGATCGTCTCTGACACAGAGACTGCGGCTCCCCAGGAGCACAGCTGGTGTCAACCTCTCCTCCCCTGGCTTCACCAGGCTCTTACAAGGACAGACATTCCTCAGTGCTAGTGACTTCAGAGTTATTCCTCTTTGGATTCTCTAAGACAAAATGTACATAAATAAAACGAATAACTTGCCCCATGTGAGATTCCACATGGCATTTTAAATAGAACCAAGTGTGAAATCGTATTTACAGTCTTTTGTATGATACTGAAAACAAACACTTCCACATTAAAATTTCAGGGTTGTGATGATCTTACCACATTTGCCGTAGATCACATTAAACTGCTGCATCAATTCAGCTTCAGTTTTAAATGGAGAATATTTATAAATAATAGACAATTCTGTTGAGAATTTTTGAGGATCATCTGTGACAGATTCTCTGGTCCTTGTTAACCATGAAGGTATTGGAACCACAACCTATTAAAAAAAAACACATCAATTTACTAGGAAACACACAAATAAAAACTATCATTTTTTTGTCTGACCCTAATTCAGCCCACTTACCATTCAGCTAAATGATATAACACTAAGTGAAGAGTGTACTTGCCCCCGGCATTCTAGTTTGATAAGGAAGGGGCACAAAACAAGAATGTTTACTTAAGAGTTTTCTCTACAACGTTCCACCACAGAACACGGTGACTGATGGACTCTACCTCGGCCCCCTACAGAACTATGCATCAAATGGCAGAGGGAACAACAGAATCAGCATTTCAGAGGCTGAAAAGTAAGACAGCATATCCAAGTAACCAATCCGAAGCCCAGGCCAGAAATGAGAAGCAGCAGGCTGATTTACAGTTCAGAGCTCCCTCAACGTCTCAGAGACCGACGGCATGAGTCAGCTCTCGGGGTGCGGGTAGCAGGAGAAGAGAGCTGCCAGCAGTCCCGCTCCCCACCTGCATCAGCTCCTCCCCGCTCTACAGGGCCTGGATGCTCACTCTCCAGGGGAAACAGGAGAACAGAGCATGTCTGGGCTAGCGGACGTGTCAGGCACAGTCGGCAGCTGACCTCACCGAGACTGTGTGCTCAGCCACTTCATCGTGTCTGACATTTTGGGACCCCCACGGACTGCAGCCCCCCAGGCTCCTGCGTCCCTCGCCTGGGGATTCCCCAGGCAAGAATACTGGAGTGAGCGGCCATGCCCTCCTCCAGGGGATATTCTCAACCCAGGGATAGAACCTAGGTCTCCTGCATTGCGGGCAGATTCTTTACCTTCTGAGCTACCAGGGAAGCCTGTGAATACTGGAGTGGGCAGCCTACGCCTCCTCCCAGGAATCAGACCAGGGTCTCCTGTGTTGCAGGTGGATTCTTTGCCAGCTCAGCTACCAGGGAAACCCTTACTGAGATTAGAGGGATTCAATGAAAGACACATATTGGATGCTGAGAACTGCAGCTCTCTCATCTCATTTGGCTCCCAGGTTCTGCCAGCTAGGCCTTCAGTTAGAAGACTGTAGGAGTCTTGTCTGAGATACCGGACCAGCCCAGAGGGAAAGACAAAAGGAAAATTACATTGAAGATTTCTCAATAAAACAGGCCAGTATGTATTATTGCGACCTGCATGGCTCCCAAGCCCAACCCACACTCTCAGAGCTTTCAATTAGCATTTTATTGGACTAATCTTAAAATCTGGAAAACTCAGCAGTGGCCACAGGACCGGAAAAGGTCAGTTTTCAGTCCAATCCCACAGAAAGGCAATGCCAAAGAATGCTCAAACTACTGCACAATTGCACTCATCTCACACGCCAGTAAAGTAATGCTCAAAATTCTCCAAGCCAGGCTTCAGCAATACGTGAACCTTGAACTTCCAGATGTTCAAGCTGGTGTTAGAAAAGGCAGAGGAACCAGAGATCAAATTGCCAACATACGCTGGATCATCAAAAAAGGAAAAGAGTTCCAGAAAAATAGCTATTTCTGCTTTATTTACTATGCCAAAGCTTTTGACTGTGTGGATCACAATAAACTGTGGAAAATTCTGAAAGAGATGGGAATACCAGACCACCTGACCTGCCTCTTGAGA
>JADEYB020000010.1:2913610-2979316 GCA_015832495.2 Alces alces | reverse complement strand
TCTTGAGAGTTCCTTGGACTGCAGGGACATCCAACCAGTCCATCCTAAAGGAAATCAGTCCTGAGTGTTCATTGGAAGGACTGATGTTGAAGCTGAAACTCCAATACTTTGGCCACCTGATGCAAAGAACTGACTCACTGGAAAAGAAATGAGATTCCCAGCATCTTTCCCTGATGCTGGGAAAGATGGAAGGTGGGAGGAGAAGGGGAACGAAGAGGGTGGGATGGCTGGATGGCATCACTGACTCGACGGACATGAGTTTGAGCAGGCTCCAAGAGTTGGTGATGGACAGGAAAGCCTGGCGTGCTACAGTCCATGGGGTGGCAAAGAATCAGACACGACTGAGCGACTTAACCGAACATTGTTGAAAGTCATTGCCACTATATAAGTGGAAAAGAGAAGGTCGCTGGTTTTACTTTTTTAAAAAAGAGAAAAGGAAATGGCTCATTTTAGGAAAGCTATAATTGCAGCTTTGGCCCAATTTCCCATGTCCTTTACATACATAAAGTACAACACAAATGCTTAAAGTATTGCTCTTCCTCGTGTCAGAATCCCACTCTGCTACCCTCTGTTGCTTCTAGACTATTCCTATCAACTAGCCAGACTCCAGCACTGCCAACAGGCATGCCGGGCTTCTGCTGGACAGTGCTACACTTTCACACAACCCTCCACACCCCACAGGCATCTCAGGTCTGAGACTTGCCACATGCCATTTCTCACCAGTCCAGATGTACCACTTTCCAGATGCACATGGTCTCTTCCCCATCAGCTCTCACTCAAGGCTGTCTAGTCTCTCCATCCATATCCTGCTTTAGACAATTTACTAGTAGCAGGAATACCCACTCATTGAACAGCATGCTTTTTAAACACCTTCATTTTGTTATTCACCCAGTTCATCCATGTCTGCTTGATTCTGTGACTAAACTGAGACACTCTGACCGTCAGGAGGTCTTCTTGGTTTCTACCTTCCACAGGGAATATCCAGCACCGGGCAGACAGCAGTGACTCAAGGTGTATTTGTTATACTGAATTACAACTGATGTTCACAATACTAAAACTCAAACACTGCAAATTAATAAAATGCCTCTGGGCCAGAAAAGGGAGTTAAAATTATGGTCAAGAGAGTAATATTTTAAAATGTATTTTGCATTCAGTTTCTTCAGATGTTGTTTTCCAAGTCTTCTGTATTCAATATTCTATTTACTTTAAAAGTGATAACCTATTTATGGATAGGTGGTGGAAATGTTTTGCAGGCTTCTTCCAAAAAGCTCACAGCGCCAAAGGGAGCCTCTTATTCTGGAAGATATGTGTACAAGGATAGTAAAAATAATGTTCTGAAAACAGGCTAGGATTAGAAAAACTACTCAAAAAAAGATCAATAGGACAGGCATCCAATGACCCCAAAATGGTCAGCTACTCTCTATTTCCCAGATGTATTCCTCAATTTCTAAATCGTAATAGGAAAGCACCCAGGATAGACTTTACGTCCTGAAATGGTAGATTAAAATAACTTTATTACCAAGGAAAGCAAAGGAGACTCTCAGCCCTTACCTCACTCAGGCCCTCTCTTTCACAGAATGTCTGAGAAAAAAACACACAGGTCATCGTTTCTTCCTTCTTTGTAAAAAGAATAAAGTCTTTTCCAATCCTCATGGAGCCGCTATATTAAAAATCAAGAATATAAAGGTTACATCTCGAACATTAGACAGAAGGGACGGGGGAGCACAGGATTGTTCTATTCACTGAAATAACGCCACTGTTTTGCTGACTCTTCACCAAGGGAGTACAAGAATAATTTTTTTGTTTGTTTGTTTTCTCAAAACAGAGCAGAGTTTGAACTAATCCAGCCCCACAGTCTCACTTAAGATATGACTGCTGAGGTAAGGTGCTGTCCAGGGCTGTAGCAAAGAAGGGTCATGTGGCAGGTGCCACACGGGTGGCGTGGCCTCATGTCCTCACTTTTCATCCAGCAGACTAATCACATAAGCTCTGGACACATATTACACCAACGCAAAGACATGCATCAAGAAGCAAACACAGAAATGAGATGAAGCTCTAATCTCTGAAAACAAGATCCATCCTCTATTCGCGAATTAAATTTTTAAAATGCTGTAAAGATTTAAGTCCGTTTGGGCATGGAAATTATAAAGCAAGGTAGGACTCTTAGGTTTATATGTTTTTTTAAGTTTTTTCGAACGTGGATCATTCTCAGTAAGACTTCCTTTAACCAAGTATCATTCCTGATAATCAATATCAATAATACTTACATTATAAGAAAGAAGTCCTCACCTTTTAAGGCCATTGCCATATTGCCCAATAAACTTCAAGGTTGATAACCGTTTCTTGGATGTTCCAAAGTAAATGATATCTGACGCTTCCTCTATAATTGACAAAGACAAATATAAGTGGTTAGGTCATAGGAGTCTTCACGTTGGCCAGAGGTCCAGTTGTCAGGATGTCACACGTATCTCAGGACAGATCCATACTTCTTGCATGAGCGCAGAGAAAATGATCCTTGTCAGGCTCCATAATCTCTGCTGCTGCTGCTGCTGCTGCTGCTAAGTCGCTTCCGTCGTGTCCGACTCTGTGCGAC
This sequence comes from Alces alces, assembly GCA_015832495.2. Taxonomy (NCBI): domain Eukaryota; kingdom Metazoa; phylum Chordata; class Mammalia; order Artiodactyla; family Cervidae; genus Alces; species Alces alces. The sequence continues at coordinate 2,976,723 of JADEYB020000010.1, read as the reverse complement.
CCCATAGACGGCAGCCCACCAGGCTCCCCCGTCCCTGGGATTCTCCAGGCAAGAACACTGGAGTGGGCTGCCATTTCCTTCTCCAGCGCATGAGAGTGAAGAGTGAAAGTGAAATCACTCGGTCATGTCTGACTCTTCGCAAGCCCACGGACTGCAGCCTACCAGGCTTGTCCGTCCATGGGACTTTCCAGGGAAGAGTACTGCATAAACTCTGACCAGGATCTTAAGAGCAAGGTACCGACAAGAGGTCAGAGAGACCTAACTGTGTGACCCTGGGAAGTAGAGCCTTAATTTCCTTGACCCTAAATGGGAGCTATTAACACATCACAGAGTTGTTGACAAAGATAAAAGGAACAAATGAGATGATGTGTCAACCCTGAAAATAATACATGCCATTTGATAAATGCTAATAAATTAAAGATGCTATAATTATTTGTACCAGTAGTAATTTTTCCGTGGTTTTGGCCCTTATCCAGCCCCATGTGAGGCTGCTAACTGGGGAAGAAGAACTATCTGACTTTGAGAGTTATTCTCCTGATCTCTCCAGGCATTCTGGAATTCTGGAAAAGAATCCTCTTAACTTCAAAACATACATACCTCTAAGAAACAGGCATGCTCCCAGGGAAAGGAAAAGACAGAAATGGGTCTCCCAATTGGGCTACATGCCCTGAGTACACACCCCAGATCTGTCCTGAGGACCCTGTGTCAGGCTGGTGCAGACCTGCTATGGTGCCGTGGCATGGTTGTGTAAAGCCACTCCGCCTGTCTGAAGCTAACTGGACATTTTATCACATGCTCTTATTAAGGGCTGACTATTAGATGAGGGTGTCAATAATGATACTATTAGCTACCCCTTATTGATCATTCAGTATATGCCAGGGACTACAGCATATGCTTTATTTGCACCACCTATTTAATATTTACAACAAGCCTACAAGGAAGATATGATCTGCATGTTACAGATGAGGAAATTTAAGTTTCAGGAGTTTATGTAATCTTCCCAAGGTCACACTGATAAAGGGTACCCCGAGAACTATAACCCAGAGTTGTAGAAGACCAAATCCTACGGTTTTTATCACCTACAACACAGACTCTCGTGTATGGTGGGCAGAGATCTGAGCGCATGGACAGAATACTGAACAGGACAGACATGACCCCTGTCCTCAGTAGCTTTATGTCACGGGATGAGGAAAAAGTGGACAAACGAGATCCTTTCGGAGAGTATCACGTGAAGGACACAAAACCGGGAGAACGTTACAGGGAATTAACAAGAATGCAGTTTCCAGACAGAATGCTCAGGAAAGGCCTCCTTCATAGGGTGTCCTCTGACCTGAGGTTCAAATGACGGAGGGCCAGCCAGGTGTGGCTGGGGTGCCATAAGCAAGGGAGAGCAAGGCACGAGAAAAGGTCAAAGAGGTGGACAGAGGCCAAGCAATGCAAGAAACTGAAAGTGTTGGGGAGTATGAATTTTATTCAGAAGTAATGAGAAATGACTAAGGGCTTTAATAAAGGGCATCACTATGATCTATTAAAAGAAAAAAGTCTGCTCAGGATTGCTGTGTGAGGAATGCTCTATAACGGAGCAAGGCTGGAAGTGAAAAGAGTTGGACATCACCTCTTCCAAAAGGTTGAGCTTGATCCAACTCAGCTTGGACAACTGATAGATTCTATTTTTGGTTAACATTTGAATTCCAGTGTTAATAAAGAATTGCTCTCAACACTAGTGACCCTTCTTAAAATATAACTGTATCTGTCAACTGAAGTGTGGATTTCTTCTAAAGAGTTCAATATTTGCCACTTGTCTGTGTTTTGATTATTTTGTTTTTGGACCCATGTAAAGGAGTTGCTTCTTTTTTAAAGAACTGCCTTAGAATATATCACACATAGTCTGACTATTTAGACCAAGGGGGTCTTCCGAGAGTTGAATATAATTGCTTTAGTTTTTATTCTGAGCTTCTATTAGCACTGACGATCATTCTTTCCTCTGGTGTGGAACTGACCAGAACACTTCCATATTATTTAAACTCCCTCACCGTTATGTTAAATCTGGCTTGTGGGATACACACAACTGTTATAAGAATTCTAGGAGGACTTCCCTGGTGGTCTAGTGGTTAAGAATCTTCCTGCCAAATCAGGGAACATGGATTCAATCCCTAGTCCAGGAAGATCCCACATGCTTTCGGGCAACTACTACTGAGTTACTGCCATAACTACTGAGCCTGCTCACCTGAGAGTCTGTGCCTTGCAACAAGAAAAGCCACCGCAACGAGTCAGCCCGCACACCACCACCCCCACTTGCCACAACCAGGAGACGCCTGCACACAGCGACGACGACCCAGCACAGCCAAAAATAAAATAAATGATAAAATAAAATAAAGAGTTCAAGGATAAGGCAGCTCAATTCATGAAAAGCCTTTCCCTAAAGGCATACTATCTCAATTCCACAGCAAACAGTAATTTGTACCTACTATGTGCTGCCTTTCACTAGCCTTGAAGATACAAAGATAAATCATGCAGTGCATGGCAGATACTTTCACTGTGATGAGAACATTCAGTTGAAGCAACTAAACCTTTGAACACGCAGGGAAGAAGCACAAACCACTAAAAACAAGGAAGGGTGACCCCATACCTCAAGGTTAAGCTGAAAATTTTAAACAGTGTAAAGCCACTTCAAACTGCCGCGGCAGGTCTCTTCCAAGGTGTACCTGCAGAGGGTGCTCTAGATAATCTCAGAGTCCATCCAATTTCTGTTCGGTTCATTCATTCCCAGATGCTCTTCCTTATAAGAAATCTGTACCTCGTGTCTGTCATTTTTCCAGCAACACTGATTTACGTTCACTTTTGGTCTTGCTTCAGATGGTTACAATGAATTTACTCTGTCAGCGGGAACACTTAAGCCTAAAAAGCTCAACAATAAGTCTGGGGTTTATTTTCCCTAATAGCTCCATATCTGTTTTTATATAGATAGCTCGATTTATTCTTATTTATTTTATGGGTTTTCAGACTGTTTGTTCTAACAGGCAGGTAGGAATCTAGATAATTAACTTACCAGGACTCATACCACATCCATCATCCAGGAAGCACAACATGAATCCACCCTGCAGTTCTTCATTATCCACTGTAAGGGAAAGCAGTTATTACTAATAAATAGTGGGCTTAATTTGTTCATCAGAAAGGCATGCTGCTCACATAATTATTTGTCCTCCCCAAATGCAGCCACTTATGGCACAAGGAAGAAGCTCAGAAAGTCATCTTGGCTATAGCTTCCTGAGAAACTGCAGCGGGAAAACAATCATGCAACAAAAAGGCTTTAAGCTGACTTAAAACATGTTAATAAACTACATATACAGCATGCATGCTGCAGTCCATGGGGTCGCAAAGAGTCGGACACAACTGTGCGACCAACCTGAACTGACCGCATGACAAGCCCTGTTTGGGAATCGGACTGGTCCTTTAAACTTCAGGTGTTTTCTCCCTGGGGGAGGGAATAAAAGGAGCCAGGGTGTGACTCCAGGATCTCTCTATCAATTGATCAGTGCTGATACCCTTCCACCAAAGCACTAATTTTAAAGTCAATCCAGGTCATTCTCATTAAACTCATCAATCTCTCTTCCAAGTAGCTAATTCCCGTAAGAGCCATTTGTGGCTGCTTCAAAGTGGCAGCAAATATTTACCTCTTGAAAATGTAAATATTTTTGAAAATACCTAAGTTATTTGGAATCAACTTTGATGATGAAGAAATATCATTCAATTACATAATATAATCTCTTATTTAAAAATTTTGAAGGTGTAACTAAAACTAATGAAGACTAATTTCAATGCACAGTTTGTAATCCGGCTCTCAAAGTAATTTCAACATTTGGATATAGCAAGCCTCTCTAGCAAGCCTCTCTCTTTCAATAACTTTATTGAGAAATAGATTGCACACAAAAAAAGCTACACATATTTAACATGTACGATCTGACGCATTCTGACGCAGGTAAATATCCGGGGAACCATCACATCAAGGTAGTGAGCACGACCATCACCCCAGGCGCCTCCTCCTGCCCCTGGTCTCTCCCTTCCGACCCTTTCATGCTGTCACCCCCGCCCCATCTCCAGGCAGCCACTGATTTACGAATTCCATCCTTACAGATTCATTTCCAGCACACCAGTGAAGTCAACTCTGTGTTCAATGCTTACCTCTAATCTACGTTTTTTAAATGTTCAAGATAATCGATAAATAAGTACCTAAAAATCTTACCTTTCTGGGTTCATAATGTTATAGTCATGTGTCCACTTGTAATCCCCCCTCCTCCAACTCACTTCCTGTTTACAAACCCTTTGGGTCTCCCCAGCCATCTCATTTCTGGTCTGCTTACCTCAACTTCTGTGTCAGAATATTCCTACCCTCTTTACGAATTTGCTCTGTTCAGCCCTCCCCTGACCAAGGCTGACCCTTCTCCATATTCAACTCCAGTTGAGTTCTCTGCACAGTACAGTAGTTCTCAACCCTGGCTCCCTCTGTGAATCATCGGGAGAGAGTCTAGCTGGTCTCGGATGGAGTTTAGGAATAAAAGCTCCTCCTGATTACCCTAAGGTTTATCAGATCTGGGAACCACCTGATACAAGTCTCAGGCTGGGCAGCTGCGACGACTGATTCTGCAGCTCTTGGTACACAGTTCTCACGGAAGAAAGCAGGGCACTTCTCTGGTGAACGGTAGAAAAGACCCCAAATCCCCAAGAGTTACATATGCATGCTCAGTTGCTCAGCGATTTCCGACTCTTTGCAACCCCAGAGGAGCCTGCTGGGTTTCTCTATCCATGGGATTTCCCAGGCGTGAATACTGGAGTGGGTTTCCATTTCCTTCTCCAAGGGATCCTCCTGATCAGCGATCCAACCTTCATCACCTGCCCTGGCAGGTGGCGTCTTTACCACTGAGCCTCCTTGGAAGCCCATACAATGCTTAACTGTTCCATAAATTCCAGTGAGGGCTTACAGACAATCACCACCTCAAAATGTAATATTCCCTCCCCTAGAACTCACTCTAAGCCTTGGCCTTGTTCACTTCGGCCCCTTAAAACTATGGATCTCAGACTGATTCCTACTATAGGTTAAGAGTGGGTGTGTGTGCGTGCTTAGTCACTCGGTCATGTCCAACTCTCTGCAACCCCATGGACTGCAGCCTGCCAGGCTCTTCTGCCCATGGGATATCCTAGGCAAGAATTCTGAGTGAGCTGTCACACCCTCCGCCAGGGGATCTTCTTCCTGACCCAGGGACGAACCTAGCTCTCCTGCATCGCAGGCAGATTCTTCACCATCTGAGCCATTGGGTGAGTATGCATGTCCAAAGCAAACCACAGCACCTTCTCCCTCATCAGACTACCTCCTCCTCCTGGTGCTTCCCGCTCAACAAATGGCATCACTCTGCCATTAGGCTTTGGTGCCTAAGTCAAAGTCTCAGGATCAAGTTCTCCACATCCTGACCTGATGGAGAGACATGTTTTCTCAATTCCACCTCCTCATGTGTCTCAAGTTTGACCACTTTCTCCATCCCCACAATACTGCCTTGGTTCAGGAAACCACCATGTCTCTTCTGGATTCCGGCAACAGTCCCTACCCGCTCTGCTCCTTGCTCCCACAAATGAGAGCGTGCAGCCAGTCTGCAGCCAATCACGGGTTTCACTGCTCTCCTGCTTGAGTTCCTTGGACTGCAAGGAGATCCAACCAGTCCAGACTAAAGGAAATCAGTCCTGTGTGTTCACTGGAAGGACTGATGCTGAAGCTGAAACTCCAATACTTTGCTCAACTGATGCGGACAGCTGACTCACTGGAAAAGACCCTGATGCTGGGAAAGATTGAGGGCAGGAGGAGAAGGGGATGACAGAGGATGAGATGGTTGGATGGCATCACTGACTCGATGGACATGGGTTTGGGTGGACTCCGGCAGCTGGTGATGAACAGGAAGGCCTGGCATGCTGTGGTTCATGGGGTCGCAAAGAGTCGGACATGACTGAGCAACTGAACTGAACTGAACTGCTTATAACCCTTGCATGCCTTCCCACTGCTCACAGGATGAAAGCCAAACCAGTTAACAAATCTAGCTGTCTTTCATAAACTGACCCTCCCACTTCTCTAAGATGGTTAATTTTATGTGTCAACCTGGTTAAGCTATGGTGTCAGCTGTTTCGTCAACAAGATGTTGCTATGAAAGCATCTGAGTATAATTAACATTTACAGTCAGCTAGTCAGACACGACTGAAGTGACTTAGCAGCAGCAAAGCAGCAACTGTAAGTAAAGCAGGTACCCTCTATACTGTGGGTTGGCCTCATCCAATTGGTTACAGGTTGTAAAAGCAAAGACTGAGGTTTCCCAAAGCACATCAATTTTCTGCCTCAAGACTGCAGCACAGAAACCCTGCTTGGGCGTACAGGCTGCTGGCCTGCCGAAAGATTTATAACTCAAGACTGCAACATCAACTGTCACCTGGATTTCCAACCTGCCAGTGGCCCTGCAGATTTCACACCTGCCAGGCCCCATAATCAAGTCAGCAACTCCTTAAAATAATGCACCTCCTCCTCTCCCTCTCTCTCCACTACACATCTGTCAGATAGAAAAAGAGAGACTGAGATGGACGGGCAGACAGACAGACAGAGACAGAGAGGGCAGGGAGAGAACGGGGTTGGCAGACGTCTCTGTCTACCTACCAATGGTGCCGTTCCTCTGAAGAACCCTAATGCACCCTCCGCGCTCATCTCTTGCCATCCTCTCCCCTGCCCATACTGCCCCCTTCCACCTCCATACGAACACTGACCGTGGGCTTAATCGCAAACATCTCAAACATTTCTGCAACACCATCAGTGTCCTATGTTCTCTCCAGATTCAAGCCACTATATGTTCCGCTCCTTCACACTTTCCACGCTTGATTCTCCAGGCTCAGGCCTATTTTCCTTTCATTCTCTAATTCATATACTATTTCTTCTAGGAAGACTTCCTAATTCTTCCACATCATAATGTGGCAATAATGAATGCTTTCCTTGTAACTTGTGTTTCCTACTTTTCAAAGTATATTCAAACACCTGTTGAGGCATCCGTTTCTCTTCCAGACAAGTGGTTCTTCTACTTTTTGGAACTCAGATAACTCAGAGATGTGATGAAAGTTAAGGGCCTTCTACTCATAAAAGTGAAACTGCATACTGGATTTTCCACACATCCTTTACTAGGATGGTGATTTCTTAAAAGGAGGCCCTGTGTATACTCATCACTTAGCCCAGAGCCTGCCACTTGGTAAGCACTAAAAAATGTACGGAATGCGTATCTATGCTTACTAGAACTAGTACACACAGACGGATAAAACAGCCGTGTCTGAACATATTCAGTTTGGATTTTATAGCCCTAAAGTTAAAGGAAACTTAAAATTGGAAAGTAATTCACATGCCTCAGTAAATAATTTAAAAACTAATCCAGTGCTTAATTTTGCACCCCGATACCAATTCTATCTATTGGTGCATAAGCCTTTGCCCTAGTTTATTTTTTTAATCATTTTTAAGAAAAATCAATTTGCTAGGTTGATAGCCACATTATGGTTTGCAGCAATAAAAAGTTTTATAACATGAATAGGTAATTTAAAATTAAAAAACCATAAGTTCAGTTTTTCACAAAACACATAAAACCTAAATACAGGGAAAAAAAAGCCCCTTTCAGTGCAAACTGCCAAGATGCTTGTTTATTTTTTGTAACAATGCCAAGTGCTAGAGAAAGTGGGGTGAAGTAACTACTACCATGCTCTGCTCAGCTGCTGTACTCCCCCAAAAGAACATATTGTGTGAATTCTGATCATTTGATCACTTTTGTTGAAATCTGTGATTCCAGACAATTCTTCTCAACCCTGGAACCCTTTATCAATCATACGTGTGCTCTGAATGAAACTCAGCTTGAATGTCTTCTCCCTTCTCCACTGAGGACCACTGCCTTTGTTTGAATCTGCATGAAATCTTATGTAGATCATCCCACAGACCCCTTGTCTGCTATCCTTTCACACTTCTGCAAACCATCTACAAACCATCCTGTAATCTCGCTGGAGTAGCTTTCTTTAAAAAGAGCACATTTCTGATTTGTCAAATGACATTGCTCTAGACTACTGACTGGTCCACTGGCTACAGAAAGAAAATAACCTTAGTATGGTATTCAAGGTGCTCATCCGATTTGGCTCTAACTCTTAGCTCTAGTCAACCGAGCCCAGTCATTGTCTCCTGGATGCTTTTTCTCCAAATATACATAGGGCTCACTCCGTCACTGTCATTCAGGTCTGGGCTGGCTTATTACCTATTTACAGTAACTTTCCCTAATCACCCCATGAAAACTAGTACATCTTTCCCACCACTCTCTGTTCTTCTAGCCCCCTGTCTTCTTTTTTCTTTTTAGCACTTATTATGGCCTGGCATGTTATTTTCTTGTCCACTTCTTTACTGCCTAGCTATCCTCATTAGAATGCATGTTCCACGAGTGCACAGGCTTCAGCAAGCATGTGCTCCTTGCTCTGTCCCCAGCACCCAGAAAAACTGCCTGGCGCATTCGTAACAGACACTCAGTAAGCTGTTACTGAATAAATGAGTGAGTCTCCGAACTAGTCTACCTGCATTCTTTTCTCACAATTATTCCTCAGACGGGGAAATTCTTCTCTTCCCACACTACCTAACACCAATCACATCCATATTTCAACCCTTGGCTCTTTAGGAAGAGGCATTCTTTCTCTGTGTTCCTACCATGCTGAGAGTGTCCCCTAGAGTGTCTCCAGGAGACACTTGTCCCATTTTCACTTATATGACTGGATACGGGTGGAAGATCACTTTTTCTCCACCGCTGACATTTCCTCCTGTGAGGACCGGAGTTCAGGCAGCAGGGGTATGGGGCCCACCCTTTCCTGTCCCTTGATCCCCTTCTCCTGGAGCAATGAGGTGAATGTGCACTCATCTGACTAGTAAGCTGGGGAAGGATAACTATGAGAAGGTGCAGCTCAGATCTCTCCTGTTCCCTCTGAGAGCGAGCTGCCTGCAGAGCATGGGGCCACGACAAGGGCGGGCGCCTGACGCGCTCCCACACAGAGCCCCACACTCCAAGAAGCTATCAGCAGTGAAGACCAGCGCTCTTATTTCTCAAACTTCTCAGAACCCAGGGAGCAGAAAGCGAAGGAGAGTGGCATTTACTTGGTTTCCTCAAATCTTTCAAGATGTGCATGAACCAGAACCAAAACCTCTTCCTCACAGGCCACAAGCACCCACCTAGCACAAAATCTTAAGCACTTAGAAAACAGAATTGAACTGAGTCACTTTTTAAATACTGATAAGGATTTACATCATGAACCACGTCCTCTGGCCTGTGACCAACAGCCAGTATTTAAAGGAGAGCTGACAGAATCCAGATTGGGGATCAGCTTTAACCCAACAGGTGTTTCTCCAGGTAGTGTTAACTACAGGACTGGATCACAAACCTAACTTCTTCTGTGTTCTAATGAAAAAAAACTAGTAAGTCAAATAAATATTTGGTGACTGAAAATGAAGTCAATAAAGAAAACATGCTTGGTTTGAATTTTATGGCCTTCCAACATTCATACTGCACATTCACTTATGCACTTTAAAACTGTGATAAGTTGGGAATGACATATAGTTAATTATGAATACGCATCAAGTTAATATTCATTTTAAAATAAAACAGTTTTCCCGTGGCAGACAAACTGCTCCAAATCACTCTGCTGCCTTTACAAGCCCTGGAAGATCTAATTTTATAAATGAGTCCCCTAACAAGTGAACAATTTCACTCACAGTGTACTGTTCTCAACCTGGCTCCCCACAGGGTCCCTGAATTCATGAAGCACTTAGATTGCATTAATAATCTATAGAATATGGTTTGATTTTCATGAAATAAAAGAAAATCAAAATAACTACAGGTTTTCCATTAGAAGAAAAAATAAAAAAGCAAATGTGCTCACCTGAAAACACATCAAGTCTCGCAGCCCCTGCATCTCTGAAAACAATATAAAAATATTATTGCTTCAGTTTGATATTGTATTTTTGAAAATTATATTAATCTGAACTGCTCATGTGACAGACGATGTACTGTCAGATAACAAACAATGGAGAAATCCACTTAAATTTCTTTAAAAACAATTACTAAAATATTCTTCCCTGCATTTGTAGACTAAGATTTATAATCACTCATAATTTGAGAATGCTACAAAGCCTAATACTCAGAAATTTAAAAGAAGAGATAGAATTTAGTGGCAGTTACACAAGAAACTCAAGTAAATGGATATGAACATTAAAAAAGTTGGTTGGAAAATAATTCAGAAGTCATATAAAGATTTTCATATATTTTAGAACAAAAAAAATTGCTTATAGGGACTGGGGGCAGGAGGAGAAGGGGACGACAGAGGATGAGATGGCTGGACGGCATCACCGACTCAATGGACATGAGTTTGAGTAAACTCCAGGAGTTGGTGATGGACAGGGAGGCCTGGTGTGTGGCAGTTCATGGGGTCGCAGAGTCAGACACGACTGAGCAACTGAACTGAACTGACTGACCATATGATCACATTTTAAAAGAACATATGCGATATACATGTGTGTGTCTATAAGGAAAGAAAGCAAATGTTAACAGCGGTTTTCTCTAGGTCAGAGTTGACAGTCTATGGGCCAAATCTTGACCATAACTATTCTTTGTGAATAAAGTTAATGGAACACATCATAACCACTTATTTACATATTGTTATTTACATATTTGTTTGCATGTTGCCTGCAGCCTGCCTTCACACTGTAACGGGACATTTGAATGGCTTCCACAGAGGACATGTGGCCTGCAAAAGGGAAAATCCTTAATACCTGGCCTTTTACAGAGAAGTAAGTTGTATGCACCACCCCCCGCCCCGCCCATGAGGAGGTTACCAGCAGCTTAGCTTTTTCTTAGTTGTCTACAATTCACAGATACTATTTGTGTATTCTCTTAAATTAATTTTTAAAGTAAAAACTTAAAAAGGCAAGGAAAAAAAGCCAGAAGGTCCAGGTTTCCACATGAAAGCTGTGGGAGAAAGGTGGAAGATAGTGGGGTCTTAACTGACGAGGAAGTGAGGATGTTGAGGCAAGGGGGAATCTAGAAGGAAACTCAGAACAATGGGACTCAGACAGGGAAACCTGTGTCTCCCAAAATTTCTGTAAGTCTCAACCCGAAACTAGCCCAGGTCAGCCAAGTAGGTACCCTGTCCTCATCATACAAAGCTGGCCCTTAGCTCCTTGCTCTACCCAACTGCTTCTTCTGATGCTTCCTCCACAGAAATTCTGCAGTTACCATGGCCCTTTCTTGGGCATTTTCTATGTGACAAATTCTGAATGAGGTATCCTTAAACCTTTCCACCTAACCCTTACCACAATCCATGACCCACAGGTATCCATTATATAAGCACATATTATACAAGGTACCATGTGTACAATAATTGCTCAATAAATGCTACTATACTAAAATATTTTTTCATAGAAACAGTTTCTTCACAGAGAAATTTCATGGGGTAAGACAAAGAAAAGTCATTCACCTTTATAGCATGTTAAGACATTCATAATAAGCTTTGTACTTAAATCCAGGTACTTTCTCCCTGAACACCTGTTGTATTAGGAGGAGTCCCCTAAGGATTTTCTTCCTGTCCCATCATATTTTTTCCTACTCTTTCCACAACATTCTTTTAATACCATCCAGTTCTAATTTAGACAATAGGAAACCATCAAAATCTTGAATACAATGATATGAAATAACATCTCAGAGTAACACAGGGACTTTATGAAGACCTTTATAAGATCAACAGAGGATCTTAAGTAAGTCTGTTAAATAGCTTTATATGTTGTCAATTACTGGCATCGAGACTTCCCTGATGGCTCAGATGGTAAGGCGTCTGCCTACAATGCGGGAGACCCAGGTTTGATCCCTGGGTGGGGAAGATCCTCTGGAGAAGGAAGTGGCAACCACTCCAGTACTCTTGCCTGGAAAATCCCATGGGAGGAGCCTGGGAGGCCCGAGTCCATGGGATTGCAAAGAGCCGGACACGACTGAGCAACTTGACTTCACTTCACTGTCATCTAAGCAGTGGGGGCAAACTCCAGTATCCCCTGAAGATAGACAAGTTGAGTTCAGGCTGGCTATGGAGAACCCTGGGAATGGCAAAGCTGAAGACACAGGCTGGTCCCAAGAGCACACCTGCTACATGCCTGATCCTATTGAGTTGGTCTCAAAGTTGCTACATATAATCTTAGGGAAGAAAAAGCATGGGGTCCAGTTTTGGGTTTTTTTTCACATGGCACTTCATCTTCTCAAACTTTATAAACAATTACTTCCTCTTATTCTTTATGAATACTGTACAAAGTTTCACTATGAGTCAAACATGAGGCAAGCTAGACTTGGTCAAGGTGCTGCCAGATTACAAGTGCTGCTCAAAGAACTGCTCAATGGATCACATTTCTACCACTCCCCTGAGTCTGCAGTCAATCTTTCTTTGCCAGTCACTCTCCATAAACTAGTCCCATTGCTGGATTTCTTCTATACTCTGATGTTACTTGCCCTCCTTTGTTAAAATGAGTAAGTGAAACAACTTTATAGGTAAAAAGACAGTAGGAAAAAGGCACTGGTACATTCTTTCACAGTTACAGGCATCAAGTTGCTGAAAACAGAACCTGAGTAGGACAGAGGGTTAGTGGATACGGGAATACTGCTTCAGAGCTTGAGCAAATAGCAGAAACGCGGCCTTCCTGGAGAGAGACAAACCACGAACGTTCGTGTGCAGCGGCCGGACCCATTAGCTCTATCTAAGTTGAGTTCACAGTTCTTCTGACCAACCGACTTTATTTTTTTCTTCTTTTCCCTCCTTTTGCTGATGACTATGATTCCATGTGTTCTGCAGAGTTTCACAAAAATGGAGGCAGGGACTTTTTACTTAGTGTTGGGCTTTGCTGAGCAGGAAGGGGGTCTTGCTGGCTGTTTAAATGGCTACACCCTATGGCCACAGTCACCTCCCTTCTAAAGCTAAAAATGAGGAGAAAATGTAAAACACTGAAATACAGTCATCAATCAGTGGCAGGGAATATATTTACTAAATATAAATAATATATAATATACACGGTGCTGTCGTTCTTAGTTGCTAACTCACCTCCAACTCTTTACAACCTCATGGGCTATAGCCCGCCAGGCTCCTCTGTCCGTGGGATTCTCCAGGCAAGAATACCGGAGTGGGTTGCCATCTCCCCCTCCAGGGGATCTTCCCGACCCTGGGATCGAACCCGCCTCTCCCGCACTGGCGGCAGATTCTTCACCACTGAGCCCCAGGGAAGCCCCGTGCCGTGCTGTTCTTAACTGCTCGCTACCACGTGACTCCTTGTGACCCCACGGACTGCCGCCCACCAGGCTCCTCTGTCCATGGGATTCTCCAGCAACGAATACTGGAGTGGGCTGCTTACACTCCTCCAAGGGATCTTCCCAGCCCAGGGATCAAACCCAGGTCTCCGGCATTGCAGGAGGATCCTTTACCGTCTGAGCCCCCAGGGAAGCCCAATAATACAGGAGTGGGTAGCCTGTCCCTTTTTCAGGAGATCTTCCTGACCCAGGAATTGAACCAGGGTCTCCTGAATTGCAGGTGGATTCCCAGCTGAGCTACCAGGGAAGCCCCATTACATGGTTATTAACACAAAAACAGATGTCCAATTTACCGGCACTTCAAGTCTAATCATAAATACAAACTGAATAAAAATGAATAATTTCTCCCTTCAACTGTTCTTTTTCCTATCATACCTTGATTTTATAGGAAATCAACTCATGAAGCATTCCAAGTGGAGAAAATGACATCATTTTTTCATCTAACATGGCTAGACTCTGTTAATGTCACAAAATTCCTTTGAATAACCTTTGTTTACAGTAAGCCTTACCTTGCATTGTCCAGCAATTCAGCCAGTGCTCCAAAAAGGAAACTGTGAGTGGTGCTAATGAAGAAATGGAGGGAAAATAAAAGTTAAACCAGTTCTGTAATCAATGTAAAAGGTTCAAGACACATGCAATGTTCTCTAGTTTGAGGTAGACAATCAATTAAGAAGTTATTCTAGAAATCTCTCAGCACAGTCAAGATTCTGAAGTGCAGGTACTCCATGACAAAGTCAGGGCTAAGGACCCGATCACCAAAATATCTTATTTACTCCTAATAAAACAAAGGCTTCAAGGACCTGACTGTACTTAGAGCAAATTTGGACATTTTAATATTGCTTTATAAGCATTTCAGCTTTTCAGAAAATGTTTCACTAAAACTATATTATTTAAGGCCAAATAATTTCTGGAAAACCTTGACCAAAATCCAGACTCACTGGAAGACCTTAAGATTTCATCTGTGGACACAGGTATTGGCAGGGTACACCTGTCTGCACCACTAACCTAGGTTTTTCTGCGGAATCTTTTCACCTCGGAAAAGCCCACGCCCTAAAGAATGTCACGGATGACCAGCATTCACCCTCCCTGTCCCCCCCTGACAAGCCCTGGGTACAGGGCGCACTAGATGCCCATCAGTGCTGCCCCTCCGAAGGCTGGCCGCTTCGCTGCGGGGGGTCACGCCGCCTTCAGGGTCCCACACGCGCTTTCCATCTCCTGACATGGGTATTTCAATCGGCAACCTCAACGCAGCATGAAGGGGAGATTCAGCCAGCAGTTTTCTTTTTATATATAGTACACAGGTAGAAGAAGCGAGATAAGCACATTTATCAGCAAACATCTGCTCATTTGTCTCATATTACATCCTCTGTTTCACTCTAATCTGTGAGTAGTTCAGAAGGGCCACTCACTGGCCTTTTTATGCCACTCCTGCATTAGTAGAGAGAAATTAAGTTTGGCCCTATTTGCCAGATTTGGGATAGTTAGGATGCCGGGAAAAGGAATCCTCAGGTTCCTTCTTCAATTTTATAATACTCTGCAGTTTTGTTTGGATAACTAAATTGGAATTTAAAATGGAATTAAATTTTTTTTAATTTAAACCTTTAAAAAACCTTACATTTGCTAGTATTCAAAGACTTTGTTGATCCCCTCTAGTTTGAAAATATTATCCTCTTATAATAAGATTGAAAAAAAAAAGAAAAAAAATAAGAGTGAAAAGCTTGGGTACAAGCTTTAAAAAAAACAAACTACATGGATTGCAATTTTTGCTTTAATGACACAAAAATTAATAGTCTGTCTTACATACAGCTATCATAGAGTGTTCTGTGATTTTTTTTTCCCCTGTAGAGTTGTTATGCATGCTCACTGATTTCATTGTTTGACTTACAAATATCTACCATTGCTTTCAAAATGTTAGTATTTTAACATTTTGATATGTTAAAATATGGTTAGTACTAATACTAACCATCTGTAATTTCCTTCATTTCTCAATAAAGAAATAGCCTAGGATGGTCAACAATTAAAAAAAAAAACTGCTCTTTTGTACAGGAGAAAGGATCATCTGCAATGTCTCAGCAACTCCAAATACCGCAGACCACAGGACAACACTGTAGCCAAAAATTTACTTCTTAAAAATGCATACACATATCTATTTTGGGAATGGTGATTGCAGCCATGAAATTAAAAGACGCTTAACTCCTTGGAAGGAAAGTTATGACCAACCTAGACACCACATTAAAAAACAGAGACATTACTTTGTCAACAAAGGTCCATCTAGTCAAAGCTACGGTTTTTCCAGTGGTCATGTATGGATGTGAGAGTTGGACTATAAAGAAAGCTGGGCACCGAAGAATTGATGCTTTTGAACTGTGGTGTTGGAGAAGACTCTTGAGAGTCCTTAAGTTCCAACCAGTCCATCCTAAAGGAGATCAGTCTTGGGTGTTCATTGGAAGGACTGATGCTGAAGCTAAAACTCCAACACTTTGGCCACCTGATGTGAAGAGTTGACTCACTGGAAAAGATCCTGATACTGAGAAAGATTGAGGGCGGGAGGAGAAGGGGCCGACAGGATGAGATGGTTGGATGGCATCACTGACTCAATGGACATGGGTTTGGGTAAACTCCAGGAGTTGGTGATGGACAGGGAGGCCTGGCGTGCTGCGGTTCATGGCGTCGCAGAGAGTCGGACATGACTGAGCGACTGAACTATAAACCCAAGCTGATGACGGTGGGATCTCTTGACTCTAGTCAGCTTTCAAATTTTTCATTAAAATAAACCCACTAATACAACTGTTGCGAAAAGGTGTCCTTCAATCAAAAGAAATTTAGTACTTAAAAATCTAAAATACAGCAAAAGAAAAGTGTCAGTGATATGCTTTACAAAAGCAGTACTTCAAACCATAAGACTTTCCAAACAATCCTTCAGAGAAGTAATTTCAATCATTCTGACCAAAAAAAAGAAAGCCATATAGGCTTCTGTACTATTTCACTCAAGACTTTTACTGACTTCCCGCCACGTGCCAATGTGGGCAGACATGGGCTTTACACTTTCGGGGCTCAAGCTAGTGGGGGATATGAAAAATACACAAGTAAAACAAAGATGATAACACAGTGATGCAGAAGTCTGCTGAGGAAGGCAGAGCCTCTCTTCACAGAAGACATGGACTGAACCCTGGAAGATGAGAATTCAGTCCCATGCAGAGCCAGAGTGGAAACCCTCTAGCAAGAAGAGGACGTGCAAAGTCCTTGAAGCAGAAAAGACCAAAGGAGGCCAGTCTGCTCCCGCTGCAGTAAATCTAGGCGATCACATTGAGAAGCGGGATGGTCAGGTCATGTAGCACCAGCTCCTCCACAGTTAGAAGCTCATACTTGGTCCACACGCAACTGGAAACCATCACTGTGCTTTAATAAAGTGACGTATCTGGTGCACGTTTTTAAAAGCTCACTCTGGCAGCTTTCAGAAAACCTGATCATAGGGGAGCAAGAACAGGAAGCAGAGAATCCGGTTTAGAGCCTACGTGACATCCAGAAAGGAGATGGCATTAAATACGAAGAGAAACAGATGCATCTGAGACACAAGAGAGAGCATGAAGAGGACTTGAGGACGGACTGGATGCGCGGGCGACACGAAGGAGGAATAAAAAAGTCGCTGCTGTTTTACTGAGGTAAGCCTCCGTAAAGGCAAGCCTCAATCAAAGATCTTAACTCGAATTACTGTATGATGACCCTTATATGTAGAATCTAAACAGAAATGACGCAAATGAACTTATTTAGCAAACAGAAACAGAGACTCACAGACTCAGAAAATAAGCTTATGGTTGCCTGGGAGTAGAGGACAGTTAGGGAGTCTGGGATGGATACACACACATTGCTACATTTAAAATGATAACCAACAAGAACATACTGCAGGGCACGTGGCAGCCTGGATGGGAGGCGAGTTTGAGGGAGTGGATACATGTGTATGCATGGCTGAACCCCTTCGCCATTCACCTGCAACTATCACAACATAATTACTCGGCTGTGCCCCATTACAAAATAAAAAGTTTAAAAAAAAATCTTATCCCAGGGACCTGAGAGTAGCCCAAGTTGTGGCTGATTTTGCTGCTGCTGCTGCAAGCTGCCCTCACTTTTGTTATTAAGTTACCAGACCTCCAACTGATAATGGGGTGGTTTGAGGGAGGTAGTTTGCGGGGGAGGAGGCGGCCAGGGAGCAAAAGAGCTGCGGAAACTAGACAAAAATGAGGCTAAAGAACTGTCTAAGATAAAATGCAGCCTTTCCAGCACTCGTAATTTTTCTTCCACTTACTCAAAATGACTAGCTCTTCATCTGTCTTCTGCCTCAGCTAACGCTTAACATTTTACACCATCCTTCCCAGCTTAAATCATTCTCCATAACAAGTTAAAACTAAGTACCTGCTGAATATTGCCTGGGCGTTTTCTTTTGTGGTCTGTAAGAAGGACACTGTTTGTCCCAAGCAGCAAGGCCTGGCTTCCTCACGCTTCCATTTCTGTTGCTTCAGTTCTGCTGCATTCTTTCTATCAATCAGGACTTTTGGTAAACCCAAATTACTAAAAAGGTTCCCCAGAAGCAAGCTAGCACTCACTACTAGGCTTTGCTGTGCTGGAAATAACATGAGAAAAACGCCGCCATTTGCCTCTGCCCTGTGAATATTCGAAACAACCCCTTACAGGGTATTAAGAAAGGATACTGGCCTGACAGAAGAAAGTGTCCTAGTAAGAACTAGAATGTGAGAGTCCTGTCTTCAAAGAGGTTACACTTTCAGGAAGAGTCGGGAGGCAACAGAAGCTGGAATCAGTAAACACTAATTGCTCTCTGGCCTTAGGCGTCAGTCGTGTCCCACTCTTCGCGACCCCACGGACTGTAGTCCGCCAGGCTCCTCTGTCCGTGGGATTCTCCAGGCAAGAACACTGGAGTGGCTAGCCATTGCTCTCTGGAAGGCAACTTTAATCTTTAAAACGTCAGCGTGCTCGGT
Organism: Alces alces; assembly: GCA_015832495.2. Lineage (NCBI taxonomy): Eukaryota > Metazoa > Chordata > Mammalia > Artiodactyla > Cervidae > Alces > Alces alces. The sequence goes on along the minus strand of JADEYB020000010.1, from coordinate 2,958,305 downwards.
AGAGAAATGACTGTAGATAGGCCAAGTTGGTAGAACGAGGCTTCTGCTGACCTACAATTAAGTAGTTTTGTTTAGCGATTAATGTGGGGCCTTCCTACAACTGGGTATTAATGAAGAGCACCACAGGCGTTCAGCCCGATGCAGAATACACATTTCATCACTTTTTCGTTGCTTTAAAAATATATATACATTTTAAATAAATAAATCTATAAATCAATGATACCAAGTTCCTTTTTTTTCTTTAAAGGGCTCTTGGCTAAGAGATGGGCAAAAGTCCTGTCCGTTGTGCGGAAAGCCTCCCCACCGACCCGGCTACACGGGGGCACTCACGAGTTGGCGTGGATGAAATCCAGATGCAGCTGGGCGCGGAGCAGCGAGGCATACCTGTCGCCCATGTCCTGCAACACGGCCCGCGCGACCCTCGCAGCCCGAGCCCAGGGCCCCGTGGCGTTCGGCGCAGCGCCACGCCCACGCTCACGCCAGGCCACGCCCAGGCCACGCCCACGCCCGGGCCGCGCCCACGCCCACGCCAGGCCACGCCCACACCCGGGCCGCGCCCACGCACGCCCACGCCCACGCGCGCCGACTCCCGGGGCTCCGGGCGCGGGCTCCCCCTGGCGGCCGGGCCGCGAAGCTCCCCCTGCGCGGGGCGTCTCCCAGACGCCAGGCGAGCGTCCGGCAAGGCAAGCCCGTTGCGGATCTTGGATCCACCCGGAGAGGCTCAGAGGCTGAGCTAGACGCCTCTTCCCGAACTGAGGCTTGGGTGACATTCCTAAACACTCATTCAATGTTATTCTCCAGCTGGAAAATAGAGCCCAAGGCAGGGGCTGTAATTCGATCGGAAATGATCGCGCCCAGAGACACACGACACCACGCAGGACGGGAAGAATGTGCGGCGACGTCGGTGCCCGAGCAGGGCGGGCGGGCCGAGGACGAGGGCGGCTTCCCTTCCGCAGAGCTGGAGGCGCTGTCTTCTCACCCAGCACTCGACCTATGTCCCTTGGGTTGTGTCTTCTTCGCTTGAAGGAAAGAGAAGAAAAGGCTAAAAGCCATCAGAACAGAATGCTGAGCCTTGGGTCCCCAGGGAACCGTTTTCACCTGTCAGCTGACATTCAACTCAACTATTTGACGTGCAGGCCGGGGCTTGAAGAACAGACGTTCTGTATTGTTCCAAAAGACAGAACTGGGAAAGTGGAAGGTGGAAAGAGAGAGGTTGGGGATAGGTATAAGGAAGGGCTGTCCAAAGGGGGACCCGAAGCCAAGTTACCAATACCCAAGCTGAAACAAGATTTCTCAGTGATGTCTTATGGAAAGGTCCTGCTGCAATGAGAAATTAATAGAACTGGTTGGCCTCTAATTGCTCAAACACATTTATAATAAGGCAATATGACTTGCAAATAAGGTAGTTCAATAGTACTAGGCAGGCGTTGTATATGAGACTTTTAAAATAAGAAACAAGCATCTATGAAATAAGAAAGTTGAACTAGATGTGTTGGTGATTTACAGGCATTACACAAGCAATGAGACTCACAAAAAAGAAAAAAACAGTATCAACTTTGGGGTGCTCATTCTACTTCTAGAGAAAGAAGTTTATCAGTTACTACATTTATAAGACTCAATAGAGGAAGAAAGAATTTGAATGGCAACCCAAGGACACATGATGCTCCACTTTAATTTGAAAACTGGAAGTAAATATAAACATTTCAAGTAATCTTCCTGATTGCATTTTTGTTTTAACAGTGGCTATGATGGTGTTTTGATAGCAAAATTCTCTTTCCTAAGCAATGTGAGCTGTCTTTCCAATTTTTCCTTTCATAGAACTTCAGTGAAATATGACATTTTATTTTCATTTTATGGGTATGAAAAGCTTGACGAGCCTCTTCTGGATTTACTTTACTACCCCAATTTCCAGCTGCTACCTCAAAGCAATTTACTATTGGGAGGGCACCAGAACCACAAGCCTGTAATTAGTAAAGGGCTGTGATACCTAATTTCTATCAGAGGGAAGGGTGTGATTATCACAGAAGCACTCCTTCTAATCATCTGAGCAGAGCACTGGTCCAGTGAGTGGGCAGTCCTAAGGCACCAGACAGGAGTTGGCCCGGATGGCAGGCACACAGGGGATCTGCTCGCCGGCACTGAAGAGGGTCCTGAGGTCGCTGTATGTGTGTGCGCCGTCAGTCCTGTCTGACTCTGCGACCCCATGGGCTGTAGCCCACCAGGCTCCTCTGTCCATGAGATTTGGACCTCTGTCCTGGCAAGAATGCTGCAGTGGGCTGCCATTTCCTCCTCCGGGGGAATCCTCCTGGCTGCACACCATCCACCAGAAGTCTTTTCCCCGTTTCAGCTCCGCTTCACCACCTGCTGCCTTGGAGGCAATTCCTGTTCCTCTTGAAGGTATACTTTTGGAATTGCCTCTCTTTGTCACGTCCCTCAGCCCTGCCTCAAGATTCATTTTAACATCATTTCATGATAAAATAAATACCAGGGGACCAGAAGAGAGGGGAGATCTTAAATGAGAACTGCATCTGCTCATCTTATGTTTGATCCTGATGTTAAGGACAGTCAATCTGGGATAACTAAACATTTCAACTTTGCAACATTCATGTACTAGTCACAAACAATAGATCAAATCTTTCAGACTCCACTTTCTCCCTGTCACTTAAATAGTTGTATATGAACCAGCATTTAATTAAATGAACATGTTTAAACTCAAGACAAAGTTTATAAACATTAAAAAAAAATGCTTGTACCTATCAACCACTCACACAGTTATGCCATCTCCAAAGAACTATGAGAAATAAGTTTAGCATATGATGATAAACACAGAAAGCAAATGCTATTTAGGTGATACTATTTAACTGATACTAGTGAAATGTCTCTGGAAGCAATTTACACCCTTCTTGCTCATTTTCTTGCTTTTGTGTGAACGTAGTCAGTGTATTTTCATCTCTTCCAGTCTATTCCATGTTAGACAGTGGTGGAGTTTTCATTACAGAAATTCTGTTATCCATATAATTGACCACCTTTATATTCCAGATATTCAGCACGGTGATAAGCACCTCTGGAAATGGTGGCAAATATGAGGCCCAAAGCATGCCCAAAGAATAATGATGGTATTAAATGAGTTAGAAAATACGGTATTCACTCTGGGTTGGCTAACCCACTAGCCTTTTTCCCAATTTTCCTCTTTCTATTCTCAAAGCTGAAATATGCTTTTCTAGACTCCCCTGTAGCAAGGGTGGCCATCTGACTCAGTACTCATAAATAAGATAAAAGCACACCATGTGCTTAACCACTAGATAAAAGGCACAGGCGGGGCTGGTTCTACCTTTCTTTCCTGTTTCTGCCTTAAGTACAGGCACAACACCAGAATTTGTATTGTCATTTGCATCCATGAGGGGGAGTTCAAGAGAACTGTATGAAGCAGTCCCAAGCATTCTTGAATTACTAAACCAAAGCCAGAAGTTTTTTCATTATGAAATAAAACTTAATCTTTATTAGTTTAAGTAATTATAATAGGAATTTCCTTTAGTTGTAGCCAAAGCTATTCCTAATAGAAAGAGAGACATAGATTAATGCTAGAAAGCACCAGAAGCATAACTTCTTTCCGTCATTGGGCAGATTATCTATTACGAGCTGTTATTTATGTCTTTTTGTGCCAGAAGTAGTAAATGTGAGTTGAGAAGAAGACACTTGCAGGAGCCATTAGAACAAAGAGATAGAAAGGGGGGAGATGTGTGTGTGTATACAGAATATTGTAACTAGAACTGTTCGATTGAACCAAAGAAAGAGAGAGTGTTGGCCAGACAAGCAAGGAGAACGTTAAAGAGAAGTTGGAGTGTCAGTGTGAGATTTATGTTTAGTGTAATGTATAATTTGGAGCTGTTATCGGCTCAGGTATTGAATCACTTCTTTGGTGAGAGCCAACCCCATGGTGGGCTCCAAGAATATACAAGCAAAAATACCTTGTTTCTTCCTTCGAGGTGCTACAGTTTAATACAGGCAGAGTGTATCAGATTTCAATGCAGGAAAAAGAAACCACTCCAGGTACACCAGACACCAAGGAATATAATAAAGGGAAATCGATACTGACAGAACCCATGGAGCAGATAGAAGGGCCCGGATCAGGGGTCCACCGCAGGATAGCTGAGCTCAACCTCGCGCCATGAAGCAGAAGAGAGGGCAGCAGTCTCCTGATGCCTCTGATACGAGTGTCTCCAGCTCCCCACAAGGACGGTTTCCACATACAGGAACGCTGAGGCTGGCCGGGGCCTCTGTGCACCCTCGTCTCATGGCCTGCAGGGTAGCAGCAAGACGAAACAGCATTTTTCACATCCAGAATCTAAGAATATGTTCTAGTTCTGTAATCTCTCTAACTGGAGATGTTAGAGGGAAGATATATGGTGACTAAGGGAGACAGTGCACAGTTTCCACCACGCTGATGAACTTTTAAAGCCTCTATTAGTGCAGTAAGGTGTTACGGGTCCTCTGAGAGAAGCTCGGACTGCAGGGAGGGAGGTGGGCTAGGAAAGAGTTCAAAGAAGGGGTGGGACTTGAACAGTGCTTGGAAAGCTGGTCTCACATCTGCCAGATGAGCGGAATCAGGATCGCCACGCTAGGTAGAGTGCCCAGCTGCAAAGGGGGAAAGGTGAGGCTACGCAGACGTTCGTCAACAGCTCAGCGTGTCTGCAGCATGGGGTGCAAGCTCTGGGAAGCCTGGGGAGGAAGCGGGAGTCACACCATGGCGGCCTCTGCATTTGCGCTGAAGAATTTGGGATGGCTCCTGTGGGGGTGGGAAGCGGAGTCGGGCCTTCAGCAGCGGAGGGCTGTGAGTGAACCTGTGGTTCATAAGGATGGCTCTGGGTGCGTGTGAATACTAGGCTGGAGGAGTTCCAGCCTAGAAGAAGGAAGGCCAGTTAGCAGAGTACTGCAACAGCAAGTGAGGAATAACATCCCGAGCTGGGGAGAATTTGATGTTATGGAGAAAAGAAATGGACTGGTTGCCCTGGTAGCTCAGATAGCTATAAAGGTCATCTCTGGAAGATTTTCAACAAAGTGAAGAAGAAACCACGGAGATGAGAGATGAGGACTAGAGAGAAAGAGATGAATATGAAAGGTCTTGATTAGGAAAATGTGGAAATTGAATTTCTAAGATCACGAGATACTAGCAAATGCAGGGAGAAAACACAAATTTGGTTCTTCAGGGGTCTGAGTGAAGCAGGGAAAAAAGGGCAAGTTACTCCGTGGTTTTAAGGTTGAAGTCCTGGGGAGACGGTCTTCCTCCTGACAGTATTACATAAGTCACTCAAAATTACCAGTTTGAAAGGCAGAAGAGAGTAAGTTCATGTTTGTGATGTTAGGATTTCGCATGACACAGCACATCCAAGCAGAGGACTGCCTGTGCATTTTAAATAAATTTGTGTTTTTTCTGTCTTAAATGGAGGTAGTTAACAACAGGTTATCATTTTTCAATAAAATATAATTTTGTGTTATGAAGGATATTAGTGAAATTATTGAGCTTTCTGTGCCTCTGAAATCAGAGGCTGAGGAGCTCATGGGACTGGAAGAAACTGGTTAAAGACACCAGAGAAAAAGAAACACACTTAGAGAAATGTGACTTTTTTTTGAAGATGTGTTAATACTGTCAAAACTGAACCAAAAAACTGCAAATAAATTTTCTGTATTGAACCCCCATTTAAACGTGGATGTCTAATGTCTGAATTGAGACTATATATCAATTCAATAGGTTGCCAAGAATTATACACTAGCCTCACCCTGAAAAAACAAGACAGTGTTTTCTAGAATTGTATTTCCTGGGATTTGTTCATAGAAAATGGAAGGGGAAATAATGTATCCAGATCCATCTCAAACTTGTTCTGCCTTCTTTCAACAAAACTGGTCTTAACTACAGAACAAAACTAAAGTTGCAGAAACAGAAAACAGATCAACAGTCACCAGGGTAAAAGTGAGGGGGAGAGATTAGCAGGCTGGGGCTGACATATGCACACTAATATATATAAAATAGTTAATAAGAGCCTGCTATGCAGCACAGAGAACTCTACTCCTTACTCTGGAATGGGCTTTGTGGAAAAAGAATCTGAAGAAGAGTGGGTACGTGTATGTGTATGACTGATTCATTTTGTCCTACAAAACAAACACAGCATTGTAAATCAACTACACCCCAATAAAAATTAACAAGAGAGAAAGAAATCACTGCCAATAGCCAAATGCAGTGCATTGTTAGAATGCAAAGTGATAAAACCACACACACTGATCTCTGAGACACTCTGGAATAAAAGCCTTTAAAAGTTCAAAGGGAGGAAGACACTTCACGTATGTAAGTGAGACTTGGACCCTGACCTTTGGGAGCCCAGCACTTACAGATGTGCAATGAATCACTGGCAATTTCAGAAGTAGGCACATGTTTCCTGCTGTGGCAAAAAAGAACCAACTCTTAAAATTTCTTGTCTAACTCAATTGCAGGCCTTTGAAATGAAACAAATTATCCCCTATGGTCTCCCGCAGACAATTTTCAGTCTGGGGACCTTCCTTACCCGTAATTGTATTATCTTCCCTTCATATCATACCACAGTTACATCCAGAAAATGCCTGGCATATTTCAGATACTTAAACTTTTGTTTCTAATGTAAAATGTGCTATTTTTACTATTATTATATCTCTCCCATATCAAATTGCCAGGCTTCTGTCATTTGAGGTAAGCTCAAAGAATATCATAATGATAAAAAGAAGTTTTTAGAGCAGGGACAGCTTTTGTCTATAATCAAAGCTGCACAACAGTTTTAGAATAGTTTTTGGTTTTATTTCTTTTTCTGTTGAACTTCAGTTATCTTTGTTCTGCGATAAATACAAAAACAAAGTAATGTAAAACAATCCAACATGTAAAAGAAGTGAGCCTGTGATGTGTTATCAGGGATCTTCTCTCGCCAGCCTAACACTGCACCATCTTGTTATTTGTAGCCTGAAGTTTCCTCAACAAGGTGTGAAACCTTTCATTTCACAGATACTGCTGGGGAAAATAACAGGGTGTGGTGGAGAAGAATTACTGAATGTGGGCTGAATACAGAAGCAGCTAGTCTCGGGGTGCCCTGTTCAAACACTGATGCCATCTGCTCTTCCGGCTCAGAGGTACTCACCAGACACCGCTCCCTTGGATGGGGACTGGAGCTTTGTCCAAAAGGGGCCCCTTGCTCTCTTCACCCCGGTAACATGGTTTAATGATGGAGCACCTTCCTGGGTGTGGCGACTGGTACCACGTAATGCTATTGGAAAATTTTCTATCAACAAAAAATGCCAACCGGCTTTGATATGAAGTGTGCACATGGGGATAGAGAGTGGACAGCGTCTCTCAAGTTTCCAAGTTCCACACCCTTTCCCCCCAAATCATCCAGTCTGGGTGTGGCACAAGGGGACTGGGGGTAGGAAGTGAGCCGTTTGTTTAGAGCCTGAATCCTCCTCGCAGTGGCTCCCTGGCTTTGGGTTGGTTTCTGTAACATGCTTCTGTCGGTCTCTCTTTCTTTAGGGGTTGTCTCTTTCTGATTAATTTTCTCACCTGTTCCTCCCCATTTCCAAAAGAAGCACTCTTACCCTCTGATCATTAACCACCAAACTGGCCAACTGGGTTGTTGTCTCCGTTCAAAACATCACTTCCTGCCAAAGCTACTCACCCCATCTTTTAAGGGACTGCCATCACGAGGTAGTCTCTCACGGATGAAAAGTCATATTTGCCACAGATATCACCACTCCAAAAGTGGTATTTCCTTTCTTCTTTTTCGGTTACTAAGTCTGAGTCTTTGTGACTCCTTGGACTGTAGCACTCCAGGCTTCCCTGTCCTTCACTATCACCCAGAGTTTGCTAAAAATTCATGTCCACTGAGTCAGTGATGCTATCTATATCTTAACTCTTATAGATAAAAATACCCATAATACCAGAGGTGATGAGTAATTATTATTATCAACTTTCTACTGGTGGGATCTTCTCCCACAAAGAGGCATGCCTTCAAATGCTCAGGAATTCAAGGGAGTGGATACATTAGACTTGGCTGGATTTATTAACTATTGCTTCACTTTATTTAATAACTTAGAGACTCAAAAGTTCCTTCAAAAGCCAGGTGATTGATATAATAGTATACAGTTGGACATTTACCTGCCCCTTCTCTGTCAGTCTCCCCTAGAGCACAAACATATCCCAACCTCTGTCATAGTCTTGTCTTCATAATGTATCATGCAGACCATAAACATCTTTAATAATCTTAGTCTGAGTCCTAATGCTTATTCTTTCTGGGTTTGGAGTTTCTCCCTTTTTCTCATCCTTCTTTGCAAGACCACCTCACTGTTCCTATCCTCACTTAAAGTTCTATTCTTTCTGGCATCATAATTCTCATCTAGAGTAACCAGAGGATTATTAATCCTGAGCAGAGTCTGATGATAGTGGAGAATAAGACAACTCTCTGACCTAAAGGGTACTGGGGCATTGAAACAGGCTGAGATTCTATAGCCATTATCCCTCTATTAAAAGTTAAACCTCTGCTCCTTTTAGCAACCCTCTGTATGGGAATAATCACAATTTCAAGAGCCTTAGAATTCTAAAGTAAAATTTGATTTTTTTAGTTCCAAAATATAATATTCTCAAGATTTCTTGAGAATGATATTACAGTGAATAACAAAAAAATGACTATAATAATGTACTTAATGCCTATTATATGACCAGGAATAAACCAAATAATCTGGTTTTAGTGCATATAAGAAATCTGTGAATTCTATTTGCATAACTTCCTAAAAATGAAACCAATGCTTCCGTGGTATGAAGGCCTCTTCCCAAGCTCCCTAACTCTTCCCCATTTATACCTGACCTGATATCCTTTGTTTCCATGGAAAAGAAATGTTCCCATCAACCTGGTTGGTGGCCAACCTTCATGGGAATGGGAACGAAAATTCCACGTTAGCCTCAGCATGTTGAGCCAGAGATATAAATCACTCAACAATTTAAAAATTCCTGGGATGGAAACTGACAGGAAAGACAGTGAGGGAAACCTGTGAGAGAGGTTTATGTCCCTCAGACCTCTCTTCTACCGAAGAGTGAAAAACAGTTTCACCATGCCGGATGTCATCAGCTGACAGAGCCGCATGGGACTCTTCTTCCATCCACTATTTTCTGTCAGCTTTCCAAATCCTCTTTCCTATTCCTTATGGACAAGCAAGAGTTGGGAGAGGCAGAACTGGCCAGGTTTGAAGGGTTTTTCCTTGCTACCTTGTTCTGGAGTGAATTGCATACTGCCCTCCCATTCATACGTATTCATAAGGCCAGTACTGAATGTGACCGTATTTGGAAGTAAGGCCTTTGAGGGGGTGAGAACAGCGGGGAGCGCTCTCATCCTATCTGACTGGTGTCCTTGTAAGAAGAGGAGATTAGGATAGAGACACCAGGAAGTGTGGGTGCACAGAGGAAAAAGCTCGTGAAGAGGCAGCAGGAGGGAGGCCAAAGAAGAGCTGATAGGAGGGCCCTCGGAGGAATCAAAGCTGTCAACACCTTGATCGTGGATTCACAGCCTCCAGTACATTGAGAAATAAATTTCTATTGCTTCTGCCACCCAGTCTGAGGTATTTGCTGTGGCAACTCCAGCAAATCAGTCTCCCCTTGTTCTTGTTTAGTCGCTCAGTCGTGACCAACTCTTTGGCGACCCTGTGGACTGTAGCCCGCCAGACTTCTCTGTCCATGGGATTTCCCAGGCAGGAAGGCTGGAGCGGGTCACCATTTCTGTCTCCGTGGGGTCTTCCCAACCCAGGGATCGAAACCCGCATCTCTTGCATTGGCAGGCGGACTCTTTACTGTTGAGCGACCGGGGAAAATAAAAGTATTAGTCGCTCAGTCGTGTCTCACTCTGCAACCCCGTGGACTGTAGCTTGCCAGGCTTCTCTGTCCATGGAGTTCTCCAGCAAGAATACTGGAGTGGGTTGTCATTCCCTTCTCCAACAACAGTTAATGGGAAGCAGCTTCTGCCGCTCTTACCCAGCCAACGCACCAAGCCCTGTTCTCCTTTGGAACGCTTGTCCCTCCAGCCAAGGACTCGAGATTCTCTGGTTAATGCTCCCCACCCATGGCACTTTCAAATGTCCTCACCCATAACCTTCTCCAGTATCTTAACTCTCCCATCTTTTCCTCAAGGAGCAAGGCGTTACAAGCAGTAAGTTAAATCCTTTAGAGCTCCTCCTTCCTGGGGAGTCCATCTGGCTGTTTTTATAGAGGAGATGGAAGCACACGCACTCTCAGTGAGTCAGTCGCCCTGGAAAGGGCTCCATTATAGGTCGCAGCAGAAAAACAGCATCATAAAGTGATAGAACAGCCCTTACGCCAAATCTGCACTAGATTATTGAGTTTATCTTCTGAGATTACCAGAACCACGGGAACAGATTGCTTCCCTATGGAACTAATACTAATGCCCACAGAGCCACCTGCAGAGAAAAATCTGGCCCCATTCACTACTGCAGTGATTCTTGAAAAATGCTTTCTTTGCTTTTGGTTTAGTGGAGCATGGAAGACTTAGCAAATGACAGACTGTGTTTTGATAGTGAGCCAACTGGGCAAGATCCCTTGATAGTTTTGTGCTCTGTAAACTAGCTAGCACATTGCTGATGCTCAATAAATGTCACATATTATCAACTATCAATTATTCAGTGTATAATGAGGAAGATGCCTTGGCATGCATTACCTCAAAGCTTAATCAAAAAGTGTGTGATTCCAACACCATATCATAAAACAGATTGGCATTTTCACTTAAACTGCTAGACTGTCTACATTTCTATTAGTGACACATCTTTAAATTATTCCAAGTATTTGTTTATAGTGACAACCAACAGAAATCCCTGAAATTACTGAACATCAATAACAGAGAATTGCGTTAGTAGGTCAGCACAATATTCCTAAATGTTTTGTGATAGCCTCAAATGTGTTGTCTCCATTCCAGCACCTTGATCTGCACCCATTTTCTTTCCTTTCCTGGAATTTTCTTCCTCCATCAGCTGGATTCATCCTCATGAAAAAATCCAATTGGCCTCACTGAGAAACTTTCCCTGAAATGATCTTCTCCCACACAAGAAACAACGTTTGATACATCTTTGTAACTCTAGTACTCGGAACAGTGTATATGGAATGTGTTCAAAATAGACTGATTCTGAAAAGTGCCTGATTATAGGAAAGGCTCAGTAAATAGCTGAGTGAAGGAATACCTGAAGGATAAATCTGTAAATTCCCCACTGTCTTCACACCACTCTGTGGCCAGTGTCCAGATTTGGGGAAAGAAGGAGAAGAAACCCTTGCACAGTAGGGGCAGACTAGCTCTCAAGAGGACAGTGAGCCCCGATTGTGGGGCTCTCCCCTCCTCTCCAAACCAGGATCGGTTCAGTCTTCCAAAGAGCCTGAACCACCCACATCTGGTAAAAGATAAGTCTACTAGGCAGCTACTTAATTTTACTAAATCACACTAAACCTAAGGCATCTCAAGCTGTAGCACGTTTTAAAATCTGTAGCAGTCACATTGAAAATGAATACAAAACCAGAATACTTTTCTCCCACATTGTGGCTAATTTCTCCAAGTGAACCCAACTCCTACAATTAACATATGGTGGGAGGGCCATGTGTGCCTCCATGTCTTGACAACAGCATTGAAAAGTCAGCAGTTAAGATGGTAAGAGGAATATACTGTACTCAAGTGGAGGGGGAAGGTTAAAGGAAAACTATACTTTTTATATGCCTTCAACAGGGCTTCGTTTTATTCACAAACTGAGAAAACTAAATAAAAACAAAGGCTCCAGCTTCCAAGGCAAAACAATATTCCACCTAAGTAATTCAAAAATGGTTTCTGCATTCTACCAACTGAGTCTGAATCTGACATCTTGTGCCTCATTAAACTGCTTAATGCCTGCAGGACAGACCACAGAAGCTCTCATTCATTCCTGGGATACAGATGTGTGACAATCTCTGCCTGAATGTAAAAACCGTAACTGTGATGGGCTATTCCCTCAGGCCTAGGAGGGAAGTAGTACCTCTAAGAGGTTTCACCTGACAATAATGACATGTAATTTTTATGACATGTCCTCTATCTTATAATATAAGCTATACCAAACCCATTAGCAGTCCAATCAGTGTAAAACTGACTCCTTTACTAGGTACTATGGTAAAATTTTGTTCTCAGGTAGTAACTCTTTGAGAATCTCAAATAACTTCACAAACCCGGGTGCTATCAGCAGCTTGTTTTCAGTAGGTTGGATGCCACCGCAGGCTTAGTGCAGTGGTTATAAGGAAGAGTACTCTCTCCTCCTTCAACATGTGGGCTAACCCTCCACCTTTTCTTGATGCTGATGATGTCATTGAATTATATAAGCTGCACTATGCCCTCCCTACGAACACTGCATTCTCCAAAGCTTTGCAGTTTGTTGTATCTGATTGCATTGGCAGCATGACTCAAGCAGAAATTAAAGTCAGCTTGGTAGAATAAAGTCTTCTTTCTTTTCTTTTTTTTATTTAAAAAAAAACTTTTATAGTATTAGATCTGATTTCTGATTTCACACTTTTTCCTTCTAACATGTATATTACATTGATATGAAAGAGACCAAGGGAGGTTACCAGGTCTATCAGACCACATTAAAGTAATAATTTCTGGAAATAAAGCATCAAAGTTGTAAACAGACTCCACTGATGAGTTTCATTAATTCATGTCACTTGATATTTCTATTTTTCAAATACAGATATTCAAATTTCATCTCAAAGAAAGTTTCATGTCTCTATAATTAAGATGACCAACTTTTATGGGTCTGACTTTTTTTCATAGATCACAAGAAGAGAAAAGTTATAGGGAACACTGTTTAAGCTCAACATAAAAACAGAACTGCTGTATTTTCGTTGTGTTTTTTTGTTTGTTTTTGTCTTGTTTTGCTGCAGTAGGATAAGTCTGTATATTGATAGAATAGTGCAGGAAAATGCTGACTCAGTTTAATGCCATTAAGTTTAATTTGAATTGGTTGATTCAATTAAATTCAATAATGTTTATTGGGGGCTGTTATATGAGGCTGTTGTATGAAAGGTCCTGTGCCTGGTGGGTGCCGAAGGCATACACATAGAAGCAAGATGCAGCCCCAGCCTTCAGGCAGCATGACCTACTCTGGAACACCGAAATGTGCACACGAACCATAATGCAGGGAAGCATGACCTAAGTCCTGCTCCCACCCTCCTCATCTTGGGTCCTGGAAGTTGAGCGATGAAAGGGAGTGGAGAAGAGAGGAAGATGAATCTCTCCTGTGGTTCTGTAAACTATCAATAAACAAGAAAGTGCATAGTTTGCTGTTAAGAGTAAATTGTACACCATGGAATATTACTCAGCCGTTAAAAAGAATTCATTTGAATCAGTGCTAATGAGATGGATGAAACTGGAGCCCATTATACAGAGTGAAGTAAGCCAGAAAGATAAAGAACATTACAGCATACTAACACATGTATATGGAATTTAGAAAGATGGTAATGATAACCCTATATGCAAAACAGAAAAAGAGACACAGATGTACAGAACAGACTTTTGGACTCTGTGGGAGAAGGTGAGGGGGGGATGTTTCGAGAGAACAGCATCGAAACAAGTATATTATCTATGGTGAAACAGATCACCAGCCCAGGTTGGATGCATGAGACAAGTGCTCGGGCCTGGTACACTGGGAAGACCCAGAGGAATGGGGTGGAGAGGGAGGTGGGAGGGGGGATCGGGATGGGGAATACATGTAACTCCATGGCTAATTCATGTTAATGTATGACAAAACCCACTGAAATGTTGTGAAGTAATTAGCCTCCAACTAATAAAAATAAATTTTAAAAAATTACCATTTTAAGTAAGGGGGAAAAAAAGAGTAAATTGTATAATAATGAATTTATTCACTTAACTGTTAATCATACCATTGAAGAAGGGAATTGTTTGAAAAATAAAAACAAAAAAAGTGTTCTGATTTTATCATTGTATTAAATGATACATAGTTTGTTTGCTTTGTTGGAAACAAACAAATTTACCATACGGTTAAACCACTCCTTTTTCTTTAATTGAAGTTTTTATTTTTAGATCTGTAGAATTATTTGGACTTGTAAGAGTGCCATACAGAGATCCTGGTACCCTTCACTGAGCTTCCCGCCAAGGTAACATTTTGCAAAGCTACAATGCAGTGTAATATCACAACCAGGATGCCGACATTGACATATCTACTAATGCTACTCAGATTTCTCCAGCCTCATATGTACTCATGTGTGTGTGTGTGCAAGAGAGAGAGATTTAGTTCTATGGTATTTTATCACGTTTATGCTACATATCCACCACCACAGTCAAGACACAGAATAGTTCCATCACCACAAGCATCCCTTGCATTGCCCTTTTACACCCACACACACCTCCCCTACTCTCTCCCTAAGCCCTAGCAACTAACAAAATGTTCTTAATCTATAACCTTGTCATCTCAAGAGGCTTATATAAATGGAATCATACAGCTAAGTAACCAGTTGAGATTGGCTATTTTCACTCATCATAACTCCTCTGAGATTCATCTAAGTTGCTGTGTCTATCAATAGTTTTTACTAAATTATTATTGAGTAGAAATTCATGGTGTAGATGTACCTCAACGCATTTAACTTTCAGCTGTTGAAGACATCTGGGTTGTTTCCACTGGTTTTCCAGTTTTTGCCTATTATTAATAAAGCTGCTAGGAACATCCTTATACAGGTTTTTGTATGAACACAAGTTTTCATTTCCCTGAGATGAATGTCCAATAGTGCAATTGCTGGGTTTGTATGGGAATTAATTATATACTCAGATTTATAAGAAACCACCAAACTGTTTTCCAACGTGACTGTACCATTTTATACACCCCAGCGAGGTCTGAATGATCCAGTTTTTCCACCTTTTTTGTTTTGTTTTGGTAGGGCTTTTTAGATTACATTAGTCCGTGTGGATGGTAAAGTTAGTAAATAAATACATGGCCCATATAAGAACAGCCTGTAAAAAGTCAGTCCAAAGAGTCCAAAGGGTAAAAAGGCAGGAGTCGTATAAAAAGTCATCTCAAGCAACAGTCTCTCTGACTGAGGTCATAGGGCTTCAGGTATGCAAGAAGTGCTTCATATTCTTGGAAGGTAACTAGTACGCCCTAAAGCTCTGCTCAGTCTAAATTAAAATAAATAAGTCTTTTGTTTCCAAAACAGGATCATGGCCTGTAAAATGCTTCAAGCGGCCCTGTGTTCAACATTGCTTATAGGTAAGAACCTATTTCTTTTTTTTTCTTTATTATGTCTTTGACAACTGTTAGACTGATAGATAACCTCATTTGAGTTTTTAAAGAAATGGACAAGCATGTTTTATTCATAGGCCAACTATAAAGCATTGGGGAAGCCAAACTGTTGTGTCATGCTGTGGTTTTGAACATGTTAGTGTTAATTGTGTGTGAGATCATTTCATTCCTAATTATGTCCTAACCTGTCACTATTGCTAAACACCCTATTTAACTGCTGCCTCTAAAGAAGTGCTCTTGTGTCCTTGAACAAAGAAAAATCTTAAATGTCTTTTAGAAAATGGAATACGTACATGATACAATTGTGTGGAAACCTCAAGGTACTTTGAGAGTGTGAATTCATTAACCTTTAAGGCAAGCTGTAGCTCAGAGAAGCGCTGAAGTCACGAGGGCCAGATGATCTGCTGCCAGACTGACCCAGTAACTCAGTGGCTTATATCTGAATTGAACTGAGAGGTATTTCATATACAAAACTGCAAATACTTAGGAAGGTGTACATTATTTTCATGCTTAAATCTTTATAATTTATAAACACTTCTGATGAAGATGTCTAAATCAGAATTTCTACTTTTATAAGCTTGAGACCCAACCAAAAGAAATGTGTATTTCCCTTGAGATACACACACAGATGAGTAATTATAGATACACACTTATATTTAGAGTATGAATCTAGATATGTGTATTTACACATATATGTGTGCATAATTGGCCCTTTATTCCTAAGCATATGAATAATTTTGACAAAGAGTTTTAATAATCTATATTGAACTTTGCATTTAGGACATGTTTAAACAAATGATTTAGCAAATTTTAGCGAAGTTCTTTTTAAACCATTGTCCTCAAGGCATATACAGCCATACCCAGTTACAGCCCACACCTCCAGATGAAGAAAGTGAGGTTGGTTCCATTTAAGAGGCTGATTATAATCCAATGGTACAGCACTTTGCCTGGACTGCTCATCCACACTATTGACTTGAGAGTGGGTGATAGTGGATGACTGCAAGGCCAGAAGACCTACTATTGGTCCACATTCCATCTGTGAGAACAGCAGGGTCAAAAATACCAGCCAAAAAAGAAAATGGTTCTGTAAATGGACTTTTATAGACTTTCTTTAAAAACAAGTTGGAATTAACTTTAAGTCCAGTTGAAAAGAGAGTATGTTTACCTATAAAGACAACTGGTTTGACTAACTGTACTTGCTAGATAAATAAATAAGTAAAATTAAGTGGTCAAAGTTCATGAAAGAATAAACTGAGGATCAGAATCCAAGGATGGAGGGATATTGACGTTGCTAGCGTCACCCTTCAGATCTCAGGAAAGAAGATCCTACTACTTCAAGTGGTGGAGACCGCAGTCACTGGAACCAGATTTATTTGTTCCACTAAAAACTAGTTCAGCTGACATTTTCTAAATCGCACAGCTCTAAAGTAGGAAATAACAGCTTGAATCAACTTTCTTTGTTTTTTCCCCACCCACCCATGCCCCATTTTTCATTTAAGAACATAGCTTATTCATCTGCACTTCCCTGGAGCCCTTCTTCTTTCCATAAGAAAACAACAATTTTTTAAAATTCGTTTTTATTATTAAAAAAAGTTTTCTTTGTTACAGATTAGTTGTCTAATAAATTACTTTTGTCTAGAACTTAATTTGAAGTAAGTAGGGAAGAGACCTCATTATCTATTTCCCTAGTGGGAATGCTGAAGGGTCTACTAAGTAATTAAATTTATGAGCAGAGTCCCCAAATTATTTTACTGATTTTTCTCAAAATAGTAACTTACACACCTTGGGGCTGATTCCCTGGTCAGAGAATTAGAAGTCCAAATGTCACAATTTCATTAAAAAACAAAACAAAATCCTCTCTCTAGCATTTAGGTCAAGAATTGCTTTCTTCTATAATAAGACAGCAAGTATTAATACTACTATTTTAAATATTTATTGTCTGTCAGGGGCTTTCCATATGTTACCTTAGTTCAACTCTCATAGTCACTCTGAAAATAGGTGTTATGAGTCTCATTGTACAAAGAGGAAACTGAGGCTTAGAGAAGTTAAATGACCAAGATACACAGTCAGTCAGTGGTCGATACCAGATTCACAGGTAGCACCGCACACAACTCCTCCCCAAAAAGTGATAGAGCCAAAATCATAGCCACTGGTTCCACAAGAAAAGGTCAGAAGTTAGGGAGCTGGGGAATTTTATCTGAGAAAATAGAGCCAAACAAGGACATAACTAAGAACTATTCCTAGTTGTACCGATTTAAAGAAAAATCCCAAACTGAACATGATCCTCCTCAGCAGGGCATACTGCAACGTGAATCAGCCAGTAAGTATACATATATTCCCTCCTTCTTGAGATTCCACAAAGAAAGTGATATCATATGATATTTATCTTTCTGTCTTATCTACTTAGTATGATAATCTGTAGGTCCAAACATGTTGCTCCAAATGGCATTATTTCACTCTTTTTTATGGCTGAGTAATACTCCTTTGTATATGTGTGTGTGTACGTACCACCTCTTCTTTGCTCATTCATTTATCGATGGAAACAGGCTGCTTCCATGTCTGGGCTATTGTAAATAGCGCTGCTATGAACACTGGGGTGCATGTATCCTTTTGAATTAGAGTTTTCTCTGGAAGTCCAGGAGTGGGATTGCTGAATCGTATGGCAATTCTATTGCTTTTTAAGAGACTGTTCCCCATAGTGGCTACACCAAGTTACTCTCCCGCCGAAGGTCTAGGAGGTTCCCTTTCTCCACACCTTCTCTACTGTCGGTTATTTGCAGGCTTCCTGATCATGGCTCTTCTGCCTGGTGTGAGGTGATTTGGATTTGCATTTCTCTAATAATTAGCAATGCTGAGCACCTTTCCATGTGGCTGTTGGCCATCTGTGTCTTCTTCAGAGAAATATCTACATAGGTCTTCTGCCCATTTTTGGACTGTGTTGTTAGGTTATTTCTTTTTTTTAATTGAGTTGTATGAGTTGTTTGTATCTGTTGGAAATTAAGCCCTTGTTAGTGGCACTGTTGGCGAATCTTTTTCTCCCAATCCACAGGCTGACTTTTCATCTGGTTTACAGCTTCCTTTGCTGTGCCCACGTTTTTAAGTTTCATCAGGTCTCCTTTGTTTGTTTCTGCTTTTATTTCCTCTGCCTTGGGAAACTGACCAAGAAATCACTGCTACAATTTATGTCAGAATGTTTTGCCTAGGTTCCCTTCTAGGAGTTTTACGGTGTCATGTCTTGTATTTAAATCTTTACAACATTTTGGGTTTTATTTTTGTACATGGTGTGAGGGAGTGTTCTCACTTCACCGATTTACACGTGGCAGTCCAGCTCTCCCAACACCACTTGCTGAAGAGATTGTACTGTTTTCCCACTGTACACGCTTACCTCTTTTGTCAAAGATTAATTGACTGTAAGTGTGTGGGTTTATTTCTGGGCTCTCTATTCTGTTCCATTGATCCATATGTCTGTTTTTGTGCTAATAATATGATGTTTTGATTATTATAGCTTTGCAGTATTGTAACAGGGCACTTTAAAACCTGAAACAGCCCTGCTTTACATTAAGAGGAAATATGGAAAGAGCACATATTTGGAAAATGCTTTGCTCAATAAACCAGTCCTTGGGACTGACCCATCCATTAAAGAATTGGGAGTTCATGCCCATATTGTTGGCTATGGTCAGATCTATCCATAAAATGCAAGTATGCCTTCTGGTTTTAGACAGGGTGAAAAATAAATGGCCTGTGGTCTGTTTCTCTAGTATAGTTCCAGCTCTTGTTTTTCAATCCAGAGTTAGTAACCAAGGGCAATTTGTCTTGAAAGATTTTGTTTGCTTTTGTTTTGACAGGAGCCTTGAGGCTCACAGTTCTTCCCCCTAACCCTGTCAGCACCTCCAATCCTTGCCCTCGCCGTCTTCTCTGCATAGAAGGAATGGACCTTCTCCGTCATCCCTGCAAGCGCTCCACTTCCTCGGAAAGCCTATGTTCCCTGATATGGTTTTAGTTTGTTATATAAGATTTTGTTCTTAATTTTACCTACTCACTTTGGCTTAAGATTGACTGGTGCTCTCAAGAAAGTGAGCAGTGAGAACACACTCGCTGCCTATGACTAGATTCATTGAGCACTGTGTGTTGTGGAAATCTGTTAACCTACACACATGCCCACATCAGTTATGGCTCTGGGATTGGGAATCCCATCCACGTATGTAGGCAGTGACTGAGGAGTCATTACAGACTGGATCACATAAAAAGGTGCCTTTTGTGAGTCACAGATGTCTCTGTCCACAAGATTAAAAACTAATAAAAGCCCTGCCAGCTTCAGAAAAACTCCCAGGAAGTTACGTGGCCATCCATGGGAGCATGTATCCGAGTGTATGTTAGTGTGCTGAGAGTGGATTAAAACAGATTGAAGTTTAAACTCAAGTGATACCAGTTTCTGTTTCAAAGTACTTGATACATCAGCAACGGTAACGTCAATAATGCCAAAGTTCCCGAGTTAAAAGTTCAGTTTCGAAAGCGTTTTATCACCAGACAGATTGATCATGAGGATCTGTAAGCTGGCCCTGCAGTTTTCTCCAGCTCAGTCCCATTGACCCTCTTTATGTTCCTGCCTTTACTCCCCCTATTTGCCTTGCCCCTTTCCCCGTGACTTTTCACCTTTTGTAACCTTTGTAACCCCCCTTCTTCTGTCTCTCCTTCCTTTGATTTCCTTTCTTGATTTCTCTCTTCTCCTTCTTCCTTCTTTTCTCTTCTTTACCATTTTCCCCTCACAATCCTAATTTCTCGTCTCTTTATCCCTTCCCCTTCCCTTCTCTTTCTCAATTTTATGTGAACTGCAGCCAAGTGAGAGAATACCTTATACTAAAATACGACTCTTCAATCTTCCACCATGAAGTTTTGGGTTAGTGACCAAAGTTTAGAGTGGGAAGGAAAAAAAAATAACAACTTCACTATTTGTAAAGAAAATTCTGTACTTACAGAATTTTCAAATCTAAAAATATGAATGTAAACATGGGTATTTTAATCTCTCACAAAATTATAAAATTTGTCCTACAGAGAGATCTTTGAAAATTTTATCATGTTGCCAAGACATCTGTGTATTCTTTTCTCCTCATCTTCTTTTGTACTTAATTCTTAATGATCACTTATACTTTCTTTTAGTACTTAATTTACAAGCACACAGAATTGCCTGGGCACTTATTTCATCTTTTTTTTTTTTTTTAAGACATAAATATTTTAAGGACAAGAGCTGAGACTCAAGTCTAAAAAAAAATAGTGAATAATAAATATTCTTAATACTGGAGTCAGTTGCCCTTCCCTTTGCAGGGAATCTTTCCAACCCAGGGATCGAACCCAGGTCTCCAACACCGCGGGCAGATTCTTTACCATCTAAGCCACCAGGGAGGCCCTTAATTGCTTATATTATTTTAAGGGCTCTACCCCCAGCATCCCATTCCTAAGTATTCTTGAGCTTGTGGTAGGACTGTGGTGCTTACCTCCATGGTCAGCATGAACATCAGTATCCCCTACACCCGAGGGGAATAGCTCACTGAGGGCCTGTCCTATGACACCGCCTCTGGCAGTCTTTCTGTCCCCATGGAATCCCTTCACTTTTGCTTAACAGACAGTGAATCAGGAATGACATGCTACCACTGGTTGGAGTGTCCTTGTCTGTGCTCCTCTTTTTGTTTCCTGTTTCTTAGTGAGGCTCCGAGACAACTGACCTGTTGGGTTCTCTGACACCTTCTAACACATGGCACTCCACTTCTTGGCTCTGATTTTGATCAAGTTGAGGAATAAATCAGAGTTGATTATGGAAGGCAGCCATAATCATTTATTACTGAGAAAGGCTAATGAGGCAAGTGGAACATAGTTGGATCTCAGAATTTGGCAAATTTCCTATACAGTTTCAGCTTGTAGAATCAGAAAAAAAGTGTGCCCTCTGAGGGCAGCTCACTCTCCGGAGGGTGAAGGACAAATGCGCTGGACCTGCCAAGTTATGCCTCCTGGATCTACCAAGAGGGAGCTGTCAGTGAGCCCCCTCTGCGCAGAAGGGAAGGGAGTCTGCCATCAGACTCCGCCCTTCCATTCTGCCTCTTACGTCTCACATCAGGCTTTCTGATCTTTTTAGTGTATATGCTGTGCTTACTTGTTCAGTCATGTCAGATTCTTTGTGACCCCATGGACTGCAGCACGCCAGGCTTCCCTGTCCTTCACTATCTCCTGGAGTTTGCTCAAACTCACGTCCATTGAGTCGGTGATGCCATCTAATCATCTCATCCTCTGTTGCCCCCTTCTCCCCCATGTACTTAGAAATAGAAAAGGCTATTAAAAAGTTAGAGAAAAGGCTTGGGAAAATGCAAGGAAGTCTCACAACTGGGGATGCTGTGCTGGGCTTAGCCGCTCAGTCGTGTCCAACTCTTTGTGACCCCATGGACTGTAGCCTACCAGGCTCCTCTGTCCATGGGGATTCTCCAGGCAAGAATACTGGAGTGGGTTGCCATGCCCTCCTTCAGGGCGTCTTCCCAGCCCAGAGACCGAACCAAGGTCTCCCGCTTTGCAGGCGGATTCTTTACCATCTGAGCCACCAAGGAAGCCCTTCCTATTAAAAGTGCCATTTTCATAGTCATGAGCATAGTATATAGACCATTTAGTCATTTTTCCATTATCAAATTGAAAGACTCTTTTTCAACCTCTCCTGTGTAATGGCAATATGGGGAGTCTTTCCACTTCTGACTATACAGCTTCCCTTTTTAATATTTATTTTATTGATTATTTATTTATTTGGATGCACCACATCTTAGTTGCAGCTTATGGGATCTTTAGTTGAGGCATGCGAACTGTTGGCTGCAGTACATGGGGTCTAGTTCCCTGATCAGGGATGGAACCTGGGCCCCATGCGTTGGGAGCAGGGAACCTTAGTCACTGGGCCGCCAGGGAAGCACTATACAGCTTCCCTTCCACACTGCCTATCAACCCATGATGCGCACTCATCCATTTGTGCATAATGTGAATACATTTTCATTTGTATTGCTTTAATTGGCCAGGTGTATTTTGATTTCCCTTTCACTTATTTCCATCTGTCTCAGTTTGAACAGAACTAAGTCTTGGTAAATCCCTTGACAATAGTAGGGGCTGTGCCCACTCAGCATATTCTATACACTTTCAATAATATAATACCATAGAGAGAAAGTAATTTTCAGGTAATGACCTATTTGCTATGAACATATTCCAGTTCAAGATTTTAGAGCTGAAAAAGACCTTAGAGACCATATGATCCAGGCTTGTTTTGCAGAGCAGAAAATGGAGATGCAGGAGAAAGAAGTGGCTTCGCGATCCAAGTTATTGCAGGGCCAGAGTAAGACTCCAGGTCTCTGACACTTCTTGGCCTGCGTGGGGAGAGCTGTGATCTTAAATATCTCCGTATTCGGAAGTGTCTGCCTTATTTCTACCATACAGGCTTTTCTGCAGAAGATGGTCCACAAATGCGTAGATGATAGGTTGAGCTTGACAGGTCCTATTAAAACTGATGACAATACAGGATGAAAGCAGGGAGGGTGTGTAGGGAGTTGGACAGAAAGAGAGGAAGGTTTTTTTCATAGCTTATGATTATAAAGTTTAAAACTAACCTGGTTGATACTGCCTACATTAAAACATACACACACATATTTAAAAACCAAAAGAGTAATGGAACTCAGGGTTCTGTTTTCAGTCCCCAGCAGTATTCTATAGGTTTGCAAACACAAAAGACTGATCTTGTTCTCACTAACTTTCAAGGTTGATCAGACAGAATGAAAAAGGGAGGGGAAACTTCTCAAGCAGAGAGGATAATAGCATGCCCTTCTCTATTACTTGCATTTTATTTCCAGCCCTGCCACTGACTTATTATGTGACCTTGAGTGAGTCATTTCATTTCCAGATGTCAATTTTCTCATTTGTAAAGTGGGATAATAAATACTGCTTTCTGTCTTTCTCATGGGTGATGTTATTATCACCACCAATTAATATTTATTGGGTGCCTGTTGGGTGCATAATGCTGAGGTAGGAGCTTTGTTCTGGAAGGTGGGAAGAAGAGGAGATGAAACAGAGATTTACAAACGAAAGAATTATTAGAGCTTAAAATAGCTATGGCTTATATTTTAAAGCATGCCTCTCTGCCAAGATTTATGTAATAGCATTTTTTCTTAGTTATTGTACAATACACCAGGATAATTATGGTACAGAATATTGGTTTTACTTTTTGGATGTTATGTTCCACATAACATTATTTTAAGCAATTACTATACTTTCTTATGTAGCTGTAATTTATATTCTAAACATAATTTATTTAGAAATATTTATTAGATATGGATGTCATTAGATCTATTTGCCTAGCCACTACCTCTGTTTCTCTTTTTATTTAAAGAAAAAAAAATCTACATTAAACATGTAACGCTGTAATTAACACCTTTTCAAAGAGAATGAAGAGAAATCTGAAAAGGCACTTATTAACACATCCTAGCTAAAACCAAAATTTTAATGCTGGTTCATCCACAGAAATCAGTCTGAATGAATGAGTTTCCTATTCTCTAGAAATCAATCCTGTCTTCTCATTCCTGCTGTCACTTACCAGGTTCAAGTCCTGCTAATGGATCATCTGGACAAGTTGACGAGCCTCATGCTTTGCGTCTTCACTCTGTTCTCTTCCTTTTAACCACCTGTTCGCCATACCCCTGACAAAGGAGTTTTCCAAGGTTAATCTGTGAATAGGTAGACAAAATGTTGGCATACACATGCACAATATTATTCAGCCTTAAAAAGGAATGAAATGCTGGCATATGCTACAACATAGATAAACCCTGAACACTAAGAGAAGTCTGTCAGATACAAAAGGACATGTGTTGCATGACTGCTCTTCAGGTGCCCAGAATAAGCACATTCATAAAGACAGAAAGTAAATGGTGGTTACCAGAGGTTGATTGAGGGAGAGGGTAATGGGAGTTATTACTTAAAGAGTAAAGAGTTCCTATTGGGAATGATGAAAACGTCTGGAGATGGGATGGTTGCATGACACTGCAAATATATTTGATGCCACTCAATCATATAATAAAAGATGGTTCAAATGATATCACAATAAAAAGATTTCAAAAGTGCATCTAGTCTTATCATTTTCCCTGTTCAGAAAAGATAACTATTTACAGAGTAAAGTCCAAATTCCTTGGTATGATGGTAGGATCTTCCTGAGTGTAGCTCCAGCTTATCTTTCCAGCGTTAACTCTGACACATCTTTACCACGAACAACCCTACCTTTCACTCCTGCTGGCAAAGCGAGGGTCACTGAGCCACGCAACATCACGCAGAGCAGTTCCCGGGGCCTTGCGCTGCTCCTCTGATCCTTGGCTCTCCAAGTGTCTTCAGCCTGGAATGCGTGCTCCTTGCTTCCCCTCCCTTCCTCTTAACTGTGGAAACCTCATCCTTTGACGCTTAATGCAGAACCAACTTCTCTGTGAGACCTTCCTTCCAGTATCGGAATTCATCACTGCCCTTTCAGATAATCCAGTCAAAGTATATCTTCTTAGGATTATTTTTCAATTCTGAATATAATATGCATTTCCTAGTGGCAAGAGTTATTTACTGTTTATCTTTCCAAGCAGTGATGATTCTAAGAGTAGGAATTAGGGTGAGGCAAGTAGAGGTCTTATGGCACAAAATTTGTATAACCCTAAGAGAGAATTCCTTCTTTTTTTATACTTTTTAAATTGAGGTATAGTTCATTTACAATGTTGTGCTAGTTTCAAATGGGGCTTCCCTGGTGGTTCAGATGGTAAAAAGTCTGCCTGCAATATGGGAGACCCGGGTCCAATCCCTGGGTCTGGAAGATCTCCTGGAGAAGAGAATGGCAACCCACTCCAGTATTCTTGCCTGGAGAATTCCCCGGACAGCGGAGCCTGGCAGGTTCCAGTCCATGGGGTTGCAACTTATCAAATGACACAAGAGTGAATTCTTTACTTTTTTGTATATTTTAAGTTGAGATATAGTTCATTTACAAGGCTGTGTTAGTTTCAAGCATACAACAACAATAAATGTCATTTATACATATGTATGTATAGATATACACATTTTTTCAGATTCTTTCCCTTTGTAGGTGTTGATAAGATACTGAACATAGTTCCCTGGGGTATACAGTAGGTCCCTATTGTTTTATCTCTCTGCCCCTCACTCCCCCACTATCCCCTTTGGTAATGATACATTTGTTTTCTATGTCAGTTAATTCTGTCTTATATTTTATGCCCTACTGACTTCACTTGCCTTGTCTAATCTCAACTCTGGTGTTTAGCAGTTTATATTGACACTAGTTAGAGCTTATCACGCATTGTTTTAGTTATCTACTACAGCATAACTCATTTCCCCAAACTTTAGCAGCTTGAAACATTAAGTGCTTCTTATTTCACAATTTCTAAGTGTCAGCAATCCGGGAGTGTCTCGGGTTCTGACTGAGGATCTCTCAGGAGGTTGCGGTAAAGATACTACTGGGAGCTGTGGTTCTCTTCAGATACGACTGGAGCAAAAGCGTCAGGCCCCCAGGTGGTTCGCTTACACGACTGTTGGTGGAACACTTCGTTTCCTTGATGTGTTGGCCTCTCCTTTCGGGCTGCTTGAGTGTCCTTACACGTGGCAGGTGTATGCCATGCAAGAACAGGGCGCAGCGGGAGCTGTGATGCCTTTTATGTCATAGCCACAGAAATCACACACCACCATTGCCTCAGTGGTCTGTGATTACACAGGTCAGCCCTGCTAAGAGAAAGAGGGGACCACACGAATACTAGAAGGCAGGGATCTTTGGGCATCATCTTAGAGGATGGCTTTCATAGACATGTTATGTTGATTGTATTGATTAGATTACTTAGCATCAGGTTAGTATTTGTTATCTTCTGAAGTCACCATTTGCTTTTTACTTTTAAATCATTGAATAAATCAAACTGCTAATTTTTTATAAATGGAGAATATGCCTGAGTCATTTTTCAATCTCCTGTTAGTAGTACTGTATTTTACACCCAGAGGCATCTCGACTGTTGCATAATATCCAGCGAGGCTGTGGTTTTCTCTTTTTAAACTATTATATTGAAGTATTGCTCACCAGCAATGTTGTGGTAGTCTCAGGTGGACAGCAGATGGACTCAGCCACGTATACACATGCATCCACGCTCCCCTAAACACCCCTCCCATCCAGGCTGTCAAGTAACATTAAGCAGAGTTCCCTGTGCTATACAGTAGGTCCTTGCTGGTGATCCATTTAAAATAAAGCAGTGTGTGCATGTTGAGCCCAAACTCATGACTGTGATGATGACTATGGCATGACTATGCCATCCCCCCACTCTTCCCCACTGGTAACCACGGTTTGTTCTCTGAGTCTCTGAGTCTTTCTGTTTTGTAAACAAGTTCATTTGTGTCATTTCTTTTCAGCGTCCTCATGTAAGGGATATCATATGATCCTTAAGGGATATCATATGACAGTCCTCTTTGTCTGATTTCCTTCACTCTCTGTGACAATCTCTAGTGCCATGCCTGTTGCTGCACATGGCATCATTTCACTCTTTTTAATGGCTGGGTGGTATTCTCTTGTGTATATGTACCACATCCTCCTTATCCATTCAATAGACTATCATTTTCAATACCTGTTTGGAACTAGAGCTTACTAGATTGACAAACTAAACTAGAAATAATAGAGCTGATAACTAGAATCCTGCTTAGAACTCCAGGCCAATCTTGGGAAAGCATGCGATCACAAGCAACGTGTAAGTAATGATTATTTCCTTTTTTGCCATAGACATAAAATATTTCTCTAATCTGACCCCAAGCAACCCTCCCTCTTAGTAACAATATAGTGCAATGGCTCTGAAGGGAGAATCCCATCTCCCTCTCCCACTAGCTCTGTGGCGTTAGACCTATTATTTGACGTTTTTGTGCTTTAGCTCCCTTGCATACAAAATAAAGTGTTAACCGTACCACTTCTTAGGTTCGTTGTGAGTATTAAATAAGGGCTTCCCTGATAGCTCAGTTGGTAAAGAATCTGCCTGCAATGCAGGAGACCCCGGTTCAATTCCCGGGTCAGGAAGATCTGCTGGAGAAGGAAAAGGCTACCCACTCCAGTAAATAAGGTGATTCAGGTATAATATTTAGCACAATACTCAATAAGTGTTAACCAAATTTATGTAAAACTCTAATACAGGCACCTCTAACCACTGTTTTCAGACATAGGTCTTGTAGATCCCTAATGTCATACCTTTGTTCACATCACTCTTTAAGCTTCACATTAAAAGACTTTCCCCTTCTTTCATTATGCTAGACAGAATCCTCCCTTATGCTAGACAGAATCGTCCCTTCACAGAATGTGAAATCACTCAGTCGTGTCCGACTCTCTGTGACCCCATGGACTGTAGCCTATCAGACTCCTCAGTCCATGGAATTTTCCAGGCAAGAGTACTGGAGTGGGTTGAGCAGTTTCCCTGACCATGAAAATATCTGCTTGTGCTCTGGTATGCCAATGCGAGAGTTTTAGTCACTCAGTCATATCTGACTCTTCGCAGCCCAATAGACCATAGCCTGCCAGGTTCCTCTGTTCATGGGATTCTCCAGGCAAGAATACTGGAGTGGGTTGCCATTTCCTCTTCCAAGGGATCTTCCCAACCCAGGGATTGAACCTGGGTCTCCTGCATTCCAGCAGATTCTTTACCAGCTGAGCCACCAGGGAAGCCCCCTTACACAGTCAAATCCTGTATATCTTGTTTTGTTTTGTATCTTGGACCCTTCATCCCCTCTCCTATAGAAGGGAGGTTTCATATTTATAGATCACTGTAACCCTAACCTATACAGATTTTTGGTCAATGAAGACTTGTTAATGATGAAGATATAATGTGTCTAATGTAACATTACTTACAATTTGATTCATAATAAATGCTTCTTTGTCACAAGCAATGAACAGATTTTATATCATTACCATGAATAAGTCAGGAGTATGTTCTTCCTTTATAACATGATTGTGTTTTTTCCAAGAATGAAAGCATAATATAGACTGTTAAAATTTCAAGATCCTAAAGAAGTATGGGTTTTTTTAATTACTTTTTTCTTAGTTCTAGAGTGAGAAGATAGAAAATGCAAACCTGCTTGCATTTAAAGAAGGCTCTTTCAATGTTAACAATTTTAACTACAGTTTCAGATTCGGGATCAGTCTACTTCAAAATGAAAGATACGTTCTATTTTAACAGGCTGAGAAGACAAAAATAAGATTGTAGACTGATGGGTTTGAACCAAGTGATTTACATCTATTAATTTATCCAATCTTTATAGTAAGCCTGTTATTGTCTGTGTTATTATTGTTTTTATTATTATTATATCTCCTTGCAGACAGGAAAACTAGAGCTCAGAAAAACTAAGCAACTTGCCTAAGAGAGGGATAGAGCTGAGATTTGAATTTAAGTCTGCAGTCTCCCATGCATGACCAGAAACTCTGAGACTCCTCTGCACCCAGCACACAGCACTGGCCGCCTGCTGCGTGGTACCCAGGTCACAGAGGGCGATGACAGGGAAGAGATGCCAAAGGACTGAGCGGCGGCCAGCGGGCCCGGGCGCAGACGTTTCAGAGTTTCCTTCTTAGGCGTCCTTCCTCGCAAACACCATGGCTGCTCTAGGAGGAAACACTGAGATGTAAACTGTTGCCTTAAAAGATGCTGTTGGACTCAATTACAGGAGTACTGGGAGCACCATTTTTATTGGAGGACCCAGCAAACCAGTTCCTACGTCTCAAAAGACACATATACTTGCAGGATTACTGGAAGCCAGATCACAGTCCGAATACATGGGGAAACACACTGGTTGACCAGGTATTTGCATTACGAACAAAAGGCCCTTCACTATCTCCCTTTTTAATAAAAATGACATTTTTATTTTGTATTGGCGTCCAGTTGATTCACAATGTCCTGTTCGTTTCAGGCGTACCACAAAGTGGGTCAGTGATACACAGACACCATCTCTATTTTTAAACAAGCTTGGTAGCAACCGGCATTAACACACCACCAGCTCAATTCCCATTTTTTTCTCTCTAGCTGTCCTGAGCTATACCTGCTCTTTCCTCCCCATGAAGAGGTTTCCATCTGGTAAATCCCACCTCCTCCTTCAAGACTAAGATCAAATGTTCCCTTCTTTCTGAAGCCTTTTCTTTCTTTCCAGGAAGGCATCTGTCCTTCCTTCTTCTCTCATCTTTGCAAGCTGATCACATGTGATTAGTTCTCAAATGCCACCCTGGAATTACTTGTTGCGTGCACCTGATCTTCCTACCTAGACTAAAAATGTAAGGTGCTTGTCTTATCCACCAAGGTCATTATTCTCACGTTTCAGTGAATTAATTATTACATGGTTGGGCAGGTGGATGGAGGGATCATGGTCATATTTTAGTTCCCTCTTAGCAGTTCACTGGCTAGTTTTTCTCTGTGATAATTATCCAACACTTTACTGTCAGTCTTTCATTTGCTTGCTTTTTGTTCATTATCCTATTTATTTGTATTCTTACCCCAAGAGAAATGAACAAATTTTCATTACCCAGTTTTATTTCATTCTTACTTTTTTGATGGAAGATGACATTGAAACTCCAGGCCAAATGAAATTGCTGAATTATCTGAGGATCTCAATTATTCATGACTTTCTGCTATAATTTTGCAATTTAAGAAATAAAGATGTACAATTAATTGACTGATTAATTAATTAATTCCTTTACTTATTTAGTCTTTCTTTTCACTGTATCAGGCTCTGATTAGCACCAGTCATAGGGTATATAAATAATATATTTATATAACATAAAGTCAGAAAGGAATTGAATGTCCTTGTTTTGCTGGGGCCTGGGTCTCATCATTACTCTGCTTGGCAGGATTTTAACTGGTTTACTAGGATCAGCTTGTTTCTGCTTAGCCCTTGTTGGTGAAAAACACCAGCTTGAATAATGAATTTAGTTTTAGGCCTGTTTTTCTCTAACAGGCATCATTTAGAGGTATTAAAACATTTGTTTATTTGGCAAATGAAATAATTACATAAGCTGGTAGACTGGGTCTTCTTTATGGAATATTGAAATTTTCAAGCACATTTCTGCCTATAACTGTAGACTATTGCTATAACCACCTGACAGTTACCATAATGTAACAAGACTCTACCGCATTCATTCACCCTGTGGCCCCATATGTACTGCAAAATATCTGAGCACTTAAGTAAACAGATCACTGAAAGTGTGAAAACCAAGCCTTACTCTTCCATAGCATTTCTCTCAGTCTTTCAGGAATATCTGCATGCCAATCAGAATAATTGATGAGATGTGTTCTAAATACTGAGAGATCATGACTTAAGTTTCTTTTGTTGCAGGCTCATGAAACATGGACTGCTTTGAAAACAACAGCACAGTATTATCTGAACCTGAGTACTTTCACCTTTGACATGTCTACTGCCCAGTAAATGTACCTTGCTGGTTAAACCACGATAACAAGAGTAGTGGGACCCAAAACGTGGCGATGGACCCCAACCACCAGCTTTGCCAAATCCACACCTCTTACTATATTATTTATGTCTGCCTCATGGAGCTGTTGAAAGGAGTAAATATGGAAATCCACACTGATCCCTCGAATTAGAAGTTCTCAATGAATGGTAGCTCTTAAAATGAGAACTGAAATAAAGACTGTAGTAACAACATTTACCAAAAAGGAGCTTTTATGGGAACAGGAACTATAAAGAAAAACATAGTGGCATTAAAACTCTCTGTCCAGGGACTTCCTTGGGGGCCCAGTGGTTAAGAATCTGCCTTCCAATGCAGGGGATGAGAGGTCAGTCCTGGCCGGAGAACTAGTATCTCACATGCCGCAGGGAAGTCTGGGCAGCACCGCTAGGGAGCCTGAGCGCTGCGACTGGAGCAAAGTCTGTGCACCTAATGAAAGAGGCCGCATCCACAGCAACGGTCCTGCGGGCTGCAGCTAAGTCCAGACGCAGCCAAGGTTTAAAAAATAATTAAAGTTAAGAAAACTGTCCAAAAAGGAAACAAAACAAAACAAACCTCCTGTTGGTAACTCCTGCTTTCTACTGCCTTTTCTTTGAGAGTTAGTTCACTTTCCATTCAAGGAAGGAAATGAAATCTCTCAAATGGAGCTGGTCCTCACCTCTTTTCTTCAATATTTGTCACTTCCTGAGCAGCAACAAAGCCAATCTATTCCAAGACCATACTTTTTTAAATCAAAGCTGTACTGCTGTGGGCAATAGAAAACAAAATCCTAACTCATTTTGGGAAATAGATGATGACTAGGAATCCAGTGGAACCCACAAATCTGTAAGCCTTCCTTAGAAATTTTGTAAAATTTGTGCAATTTTTGTATTCTGGTTAATTATATATTTATGATTATTTCAATATGAAACAACAATTTTAAAGAAGTCTCACATCCATTATCAGTCACTGCCCATCCCCACCACGCCCCAGCCTCTAATAACCACTAATAAACTTTCTGAAGCTATTTTTTTTTAAAGGAAGAAGGAAAAAACATCTTAAACTTACCAGTCATGTGCTTTTAGTCATCTTTCCAATAAAGCTGAAAAACTGACTCTACAGAAAAGTGGACTACATTTATCCTATAGTTTCCCATATATCCATGGAATACTTCAGTAGTCTAGTTTGAGAAGTACTGATGATATAACCAGTCATCAAGACACTCCCCAAGACCACAGATAAGTGGATTTGCCTCAAAAAGTCCATTTCTCTGTACAGCTGCATCAATCGTCCTCTGCAGGGATTCCTTTTGGTAAATAGAAGCATCCCCTGCAAGACCAAAGTTGATCTAATGGTCTTAAAACAGTCTTGAACACTTTTTCAGCAGCCAAAACCAGATGCCAAGAGCTGTACTCTAACGACGCTGCCCAGCACTTTCTTCTCCAATAGGGAACCGGCGGCTACTCACTATTCCACATTTCTTATCCCATCCCTTGGAGATGTTTTCAGTGAGAAATTTGAAGCTAATGAATAATTTATTATGTTAACTGTTATCCTTTTCTAATACAGATAAACAGATTTTTTAATCAAAACACAACCAAATGAAAGAAAATAAATCATTTGGCTTTATACTAAGAAATAAATTTGACAACAATAACATACATTTTGCTACCACGAAGTTCTACACTTTCATTGTTTAATAAAAAAAAAAAGAGAGAGAGAATGTCTATGTATCGCTCAGGGATCCTCAGACTCAGAATCAATAGAATGTGTATATAAAGAGATTAAGGAATCTACTCATGTTTACAAATGCTGCACAGCCTAAAACCACAGGACAGGTTGGCAGACTGGGGGCCAGAGAAGACTCAATGTTACAATTCAAGTCTAAAGACCACTGGGCTAGAAAACCAGGGAGGAGCTAATCTTGCAGTCCCAGTCCTAAAGCCATCTGCTGGCAGAATTCCCTCTTGCTCAGGAGAGGACAGCCTGTTGTCCTATTCAGGCCTTTAACTGATTGGATGAGTTACAGAGGGCAATCTGCTTTACTCAAAGTCCACTAATTTAAGTGTTAATCTCATCCAAAAGCACCCTCACGGAAACACGCAGAATAACGTTTGAAGACATATCTGAGCAGAGTGTACCCAGCCAAGTTGACACATAAAATTAACCATTGCAACCTATTTTAAGTGATGAGACTGTCTGCACACACACATACTCAGTTGTGACTGAAGCGATATATGGTAGGGAAAAAAGAAAAAGACCTTGATTCATTTTATTCAGTATAGCATAAGAAAGAATCTTGGTGGATTGTGAGGCACTAATGGGAAGTTATAAGGTAGCTACCATGTTGATTTTGAAGTAGGTTAACATTAAGAAACAATTCTACAGTTAGATTGTTATCTGATCAAACAAGCATGGAAAGAAGGTTTCTTATTTAAAGATAACTTTATGAGAAATTATTACAAATTAATATATCAGAAAATGAACAACAAAGGAAACCTAAGTCTACCTAAAATAATTTATCTAGAAATCTAGTGGTTACCTTCCACATAGCTGAGCAGGAAGTGAATAGTTGTATAGACAGATTTTAAGAA
Source organism: Alces alces (assembly GCA_015832495.2). Classification (NCBI taxonomy): domain Eukaryota; kingdom Metazoa; phylum Chordata; class Mammalia; order Artiodactyla; family Cervidae; genus Alces; species Alces alces. The sequence goes on along the minus strand of JADEYB020000010.1, from coordinate 2,924,894 downwards.
AACCCAGATACCACATATTTAGCATCCACATACAAAATTGGCTTAGAATACAACTCTGAATTCAGTGTTTAAATAAATTGATTATATTGAGATACCAATTATCTGGTTGACTCCATTTAACTGATTATTTTCACAATGGTATGTGAGTTGATATGGTGATTTTTTTTTTCTTTTTGTGGGGGAAAGAGGATTTTTTTAAGTCTGTATCTAATTTATAAACCTTACGTAAAGGTATGTATAACTATATACATTATATATACGTAAAGGTATGTATAATTTATAAACGTTACGTAAATCTATGTAAAGACTGAAGACCCTCAACATTTTTAAGAGTCCAGGACAACCTAAAGCAATCTGGACAATATTAGGAAAAATAGAGAGGATCAGAGACTACCCTTCTGGTCCTTTACTTCCTGGGACTCTACACCGCTTCTGTGGCTGGGGCATTTGCATGTTCTGTTGCAGCATTAAGAACATACATGTTGTGGTGACTCTGAATTCTTCTAACCAGAAAGTTTTCCTTTTAGGGCTTAAAGGGAACCATGTTGATTTACTCTCTTTGATTAAAAAGGCCAGTATTTAAGTGGAAGTGACTGGTAATGATATTACCACTAAATTCAGACTCCACTGAGACTTTGGCGCAAATTTGAGGCTCACCAACTTCACTCTCGTTACATAAACGTTATCTGCTAAGTTTTCAGCATTTTTAAAATAGAACCAGTTAACCAATATGCCAAAAATTAGATTGATCCTTTCGATGGTCTCTTAGATTCTCTGCCCTCCAGAATTCCTGAAATGCTGCTTCATATGGTTTCCCATTAGATATTCCAATGCTAAACTAGTCCAAGGAAATAATTCTAAGTCTTCCTCAATGCAATTCCTAAGAAGCATGGCTCTAATATTGTTATATATCCAAAAATCTGCCATTGTTTTAAAACTTTTGGCTGATTAAGAGGGGTGAAAATAATTTTTTTAGTGACATAGTCATTCTTGTGTACTATTCTGGACAGTTTGTATACTTTACTGTATTAAATTAGGATAACATTTTGATAAGGCAGGTCCTGCAGATCCTACCTTAAAGAAAAAAATTAAGACTTAGATATATTCTGCTGATACAGCTAACTTAGAGGTAGCTCTAAAGTGGTTAATTAGAATGTCTACACTTAAATACTGGCTTCACCATTGCTAGCTATCTTGTGCAAGCAACTTACCCCTCTGGGCCTCAGTTTCCTCTTCTGTAATGTGGGAATAACTGAACATACTTAATGTGGGGAATACTTAAAATGGTATGCAAAAAGCACTTAGAACATTGCCTGGCACGTATACAAACACTCAATAGAAGTTAGCTATTACTCTTAAGAAAAGGAAAAAAAGTGAGCTATTATTCTTACCTTGCCAAAGGTTACATGAAAGTTCATGTTCTTTTCACTTACCACAATTTTGCTCTAGAATTCTGTTGCCCAGAACTCAAAGCTCCCCATGGTCTGGCTGGCCTCTCTCCTATTTATTTCCTCTACTCCCCTGAAATACTCTTGCTACTTTTCATCATTTATTGATCCATTTTGACTACATTTTATACTTATAGTATATACTTATGCTATTATAGTATAAATTTATACTATTACACTATTGTAGTATAAGCTTTTTAAGATCAAGATTTACAAGTGATTTATATTCGTAACTCCACCAGTATCCAGGATGGTGATGTGTATGCAGTGAGAATTTGATGAGTAAATTGGTACTATTGGTACTAGGAAGATGCTTATCAAAAAGGTAAGTGGTATATACAAGATTTTCCTGCTACCCTTTACTATAGACCAAATGTTTGTAACTCCCCCAAAATACATATATTGCAGTCTAATCTCCAGTGTAATGGGTTTGGAAGGGGGAACTTTGGGGTGATTAGGTCAGAGAGGGGAACTTTCACGAATGGGATTAGTGCCTTTATGCAAAAGACCCTAGAGAGCTTCTCTGCACTTTCTGCCACGTGAGGACGCAGCAAGAAGATGTTCCTAGAGGACATATCTAGGAACTAGGAAGCAGGCCCTCACCAGACACCAAAGCTACTGGCACCTTGATTTTGAACTTCCCAGCCTCCAGAATTACAGGAAATAAATCTCTGTTGTTTATAGTATTCTGTGATAGCAGCACACACGGATTAAGGCACATTCTTATATCCGTGGTCAGACAAGCTAATAAGATGCAGTATAATTTATCCACATGCTGTCCAGTGAATCAATAAGAGAACTAAGAACTCAATAATATTTGTTTCCATTTCTGGCCTTTAGTTTCATCTACACAGCAGATCCAATCTCAAAAGACATTCATCCTCCTGTGCCAATTCATTATAATTTAAATAGAATAACTAATGGATGGGAGTACTGTACATATAGAACAAATTAGAAATGAAGTTATTTAGTTTCATGTGTTGATTTTACTTATTTCATTTATTTTCTTCAAATTGATCTAAAACATCTTAGGCAATAGAACTAGCAGAGAATATATATATATATATATATATATATATATATGACACTATTATCTTCAATGATAGAGATAGCCTGAATGAATTTTATTGAAAGTAATTTAACATTGACTGGTTAAACATATAAACTACCCATCTGAAGCAGAGATACTGCCAGACTCCTTCAAATTAGAGACAAAAAATAAATGTCTGGAGATTACATCACAAATTGGAACTGTCTTAGATGGCAGTTCATATGTAAAAATAAAATAAATTATATAAATTCAAAATATTTTATATCATCCATCAGGTGACAAAAGCAGCTGCATTTTCTCCTTCTGATCATAATATTTTTTAACAGATAATTTCAGGAAAGGTATGACTTCTTAGTTCTACCCTCTTTTACTCCATCAAAAGTACATTTTAAAAAGAAGTTCCTTGATGATCTTTAATCCAGGCAATAACTACAGAGAAAAAAATGACTTGTGGTGTCACTGAAATTTTAAAAACCTTTAAATTTTCCATACACAGACTCTCTGACATTTTTCTTGAGAGGCCTAAAGTTTAAATCCTGGCTCTGCCCCTTCACTGGGGGACGAGGAGGATGCAGTCTGGTATTGAAGAATGCGGGCTTTCCTGGTGGCTCAGACAGCAAAGAAAGTTCCTGCAATGCAGGAGACTTGGGTTCAATCCCTGGATTGGGAAGATCCCTTGCAGACGGGAATGACTTCCCACTTCAAGGCTCTTGCCTAGAGAATTTCATGGACAGAGGAGGCTGGTGGGCTACAGTCCATGAGGCTGCAAAGAGTCAGATGCGACTGAGCGACCTCACACACACACATACACACCCTGAAGAACGCAGTCTCTGGATCCAGAGGCCTGGGCCATTTTCCCTTCCTAGCATTGTCTCCTTGGCTGCATTATTGGCCCCACTGTGGCTAAGTTTGCCATTGGGAAACAGCAGTGGTAAGTGCCCCAACTTCAGTGGGGTGGCGTGGGGCCTGCAGGAGATAAACTTCTGGCACATAATAGGCTCGACAAATGCAAGCTTCCAGTAATCGAATGCACATATCTACACTTTGGTTTCCAAAACAGATTATAAGGAAAATTCTTCATCTTATAAGCACACAGGGGGTACTTTTATAAGCTAGAAATATACCTGATTATGACAACAGTGTTGAAGAAACTTCCCCTAGGGGCCCCAGTCAACAATTTTGTTTTATCACCTGAATTTCTGCTTTTTAGTTCACATACCAACACAGATCATTTTCCCTTAATGTACCATAAAATGGTTACCCAAATGGTGACTAGCAGGAAGAAATTAAAACTTAGGGAGCTCCCCAGTGTGGATATTTCCAAACCAACAGAGATGAATCTTACTAATGCTCTGTTTTTCTGAAGAATCTCAAACACTGACCCCACAGTTGTACATTTGTGACTTGTTATGTTTGAGCCCGCTCCAGGACTCCTGCCTGGAAAATTCCATGGATGGAGAAGCCTGGTGGGCTACAGTCCACGGGGTTGCAGAGAGTCGGAAGCGACTGAGCGACTTCACTTCATGTTTGAACCACCATGATACTTTGTGCTGAGGGTCAAAGATGAACGGGAGCCGTCCCTGCTCTAAAGGATCTTGAGGGCCTCAAGTGTAGTGAGGGGTTTCCTTATGTGTCCGTTATGGTAACGAAAGTACCACATTGGAAGTTACAGAAGCAAAAGGCATCTGATGGCCTGCACCTGCCTCTAGCTCAGACCTCATCCTGGGCTCCCTCCCATGACATGTTCCAGTCACGTTGGCTTTCACCATGACTTAAAACACGCCAAGTCTGCCCCGTCCGCAGAGACTTACACTTCCCTCTACCCGAACTCTTCTCCCCACGAGGTTCACAACGCGGATCTCTTCTTCCCACTCAGATCTCAGTTCAAGTGTTCCTCCTCAGTGAAGCATCCCGGGCCAACGGGTGTTAAGTAGCTCACTGCATTAGTTTACTCCTGCCGTGTGACAAATCACCACAAACAGAGGATTCAACAGTATGAATTTAGAATCTTACAGCTCAGCCGGTCAGAAGTCCAGCACCCATCTCACAGGACCATCTCATCTCTCATGTCAGCAGGGCTGTGTTTCTTTCAGAACAATCTTGGTGAGAATATGTTTCCTGGTGTTTCCCAGATTCTAGGAAATCCTTGGTTCATAGTCCCTTTCCTGCATCATCAAAACCGGCAATATTGCATCTTTTGCCCCTTTATCTACCACCATTCATTCTCTCTCCCTTCCTCTTTCTCTCTCTCTCCCCTCCTCCAGCATCACTTCTCTCTCTCCCCGCCCCAGCCCCATCACTTCTCTCTCTCCCTCTGTCTGACCAGAGCTAGGAAGGCTGCTCCTGTTGTAAGGACTTGTGATTAGATTCAACCCACATGACTAACCAGCATTGAGGTTGTTGCTGTTCAGTGGCTCAGCCGCGTCCGATTCTTTGCGTCCCCATGGACTGCAGCACGCCAGACTTCCCTGTCCTTCCCCACCTCCCAGAGCTTGCTCAAACACTGAGTTGGTGATGCCGTCCAACCAACTCATCCCCTATCGTCCCCTTCTCCTCCTGCCTTCAATCTTTCCTAGCATCAGGGTCTTTTCTAAGGAGTCAGTTCTTCGCATCAGGTGGCCAAAGTATTGGAGTTTCAGCTTCAGCATCAGTCCTTCCAATGAATATTCAGGACTGATTTCCTTTAGGATTGACTGGTTGGATCTCCTTGCAGTCCAAGGGACTCTCAAGAGTCTTCTCCAACACCACAGCTCAAAAGCATCAATTCTTCAGCGCTCAGCTTTCTTTATAGTCCAACTCTCATATCCATACATGACCGCTGGAAAAACCACAGCTTTGACTAGATGGACTTTTGTTGGCAAAGTAATGTCTCTGCTTTTTAATATGCTGTCTGGGTTGGTCATAACTTTTCTTCCAAGGAGGAAGTGTCTTTTAATTTCATGGCTGCAGTCACCATCTGCAGTGATTTTGGAGCCCAAGAAAATAAAGTCTGTCACTCTTTCCATTGTCTCCCCATCTATTTGCCATGAAGTGATGGAACCAAAAGCCATGATCTTAGTTTTTTGAATGTAGAGTTTTAAGCCAGCTAGCATAACCTCCCCATATCAAGATTCTTAATCTTACCACATCTGCAACATCCCTTTTGCCATGGAAGATAATATACTCACAGATCTCGAGGATTACCATGTGGTCATCTTAGGGTCTCATAGTTCTGCCTACCACAGGACTGCACTTTACTTTCCCTTAATCTCTTGCCTTTTCTTATTATTTTTTGTAGCACCATATGAAATCCTCTTAATTATTTATTTACTTAAATTTACTCATTTTTATGTATTTCTTTATTATATGAAAATCCTTCCACCCATTTCCCTGACACTATTGTACAATACTGAGAAAAGAATTTGATCTAGCTTGTGAGAGTACCAACCCCAAACCCAAAGCCGCATGACAGATGCACTGAATCAATTATTTTTAAATGAATAAACTCAGCTTTGGTCATTGAGGTAAGCTTTAGAGAAAAATGCATCCTAGATTAAGTCTTGAAGATATGTAAGGAGGCTATGGGGTGAAAGTCAGGGGCTGGGCTTTCTGACCTGTGCAAGAGACAGCGGGTCGCTGCAGATCACGGCAGAGAGACAACAGCGCTCCTGGAGAACCACCAAGGATGAGAGAGGCCGGGGAAAATGAGTCGCAGGCAAATTGCCAAAGTCTTTTCAGATTTCACCTTGCTGTAATGAGAGCCATTGAAAGGTTTTTTTTTCATTGAAGGGTTTATATGGAAGCGTAACTTGATGAGCTCTGCATTCAGGAAGACAGCCACTGGTGTCATTGTTAGAGGAGATTATTTGCAGGAGGGGCCGAATGGGAGGCTCAGAAGTGAGTTTTGTCCTTTCTTCCAAGGTTTTAGCTGATTAACCTGATAAATGAAAGAATGCAAAAGTGTTAGTAGAAAATCTCTTTATTCCACCAAGTAAGGCATATTATAATAATTGACCATTGGAGATAATTTTCTTCTTTCCCTTAGCAACTGTGAAAGATTTCGGGGGCATACTGGACTGCCTTCTTAAGATTTTCTTGAAAACTTAAAGAAGATCGGTTATGTAAAAGCTAACTGCTATAATAATTTCTTACAAACCTTTAAAGATGCAGTTTTGTATGTTCCAGTCTATCGGTGCCATGTAAAATTACGCTTGGCACGGTGGTCCAGCTGTCTTTTCCTCATTTGCTCCAAGTGTACAATGGTATAAACAAAGCAAAACCCTGCGATGTGATGATGGCTTATAACTACTGGTGAGAAACAGGAAAGAGCCAAAGATGACACCAAAGTTCCAAACGTGGGCGACGTGGGCAACGAGGCCTTCAGAAGAGGCTGATGACAGGAGGAAAATCTCATAGGTTCATGAGGTCAGGAGATGCCGCGTTTGGTTTTAAAAACATTTAATTTCATGGTCCATTCTCATTTCATTGTCCTTTATATTCAGATCATATTATGTACAAACACAGCTGCTATATTTGGAAGTTATGGACTCATTTCTTAATGAATATTTTTATGTGAAAAAGATAGTGCTACTCTGGAAAAAAGCAAAACAGACATCAAATAAGTAAATAGTCAAAAAACCCATGGTATTTGGTAAATTGCAAAATGCTTCCCTAACCTCTTTTTGTCTCTCATTTCTTCAGTGATTACTTTTGAATACATGGCAATTTAAATATTAATAGTCATAGATTATATTACCTTCCAGTTTAAAAATATTTTTCATAATAGTTTAATAGAAAATACTCTCTTTTATGTAAATTCTTTATCTGACCAAAAATAATCATGACCTTCTTCCTTATTGTTGATGGTTAAGACTGTCTCTTTAGATTAATCATATTTGATGCATTTTAGGGGACCAAAATTGGAAAAAATTATTAAATTACTTTAACATATGCACAAAATGACCTACATAATTAAGGAAATTCTGTTTGTATATGGAGGCCTACATGAATTACTGATAAGTCGAGAGAAACAAAAAGAATTTCAAAACTGCCCATATCTACTGTGGCAATAATGCAGAGCAATGGAAAGTCATTCACTGCTGGTAATACAAAATGGTACAACCACTTTGAAGACAGCTGGACAGTTTCTCACAAAGTTTACACACAGTCTTATCATAGTACCCAATAATCACACTCCTAGGCATTTACCCAATTAAGTTGAAAACTTACATTCACACAAAAACCTGCATATAAATATTTATAGCATCATTATTCATAATGGCCCCACACAGGAAGCAACCAAGATAACCTTCAACAGGTAAATAAATAAACGGTGGTACATCCATAGTGCAATATTATTTAGCAATAAAAAGATGTAAGCTATCTAGCCATAAAAAGACACGGAAAAACCTTACATGGATACAACTAAGTTAAAGAAGCCAGTGTGAAAACAGTACATATCATATGACTCCAACTACACCACCTTTCAGAAAATGCAAAGCTAGAGAGAATAAACAGATTAATGGTTGCCAAAGGATTGGGGTGATAAGTAGGGAGGGAAAAATAGGTAAAGTGCAGGGGATTTTTAGAAGGTGAAACAATTCTGTATGTTACAGTGATGGTAGATTCATGATACCGTCAAAACTCATAGAATACTCATTACAGAATAAGCTTTAGTGTAAATCATGTACTTTAATTAATAAAAATGTCTAAATATGGGTTCATTACTTGTAACAAATGTGCCATACTAATGCCAGATATTAATAAGGGAAATTGTATGTGTAGGGGTGCAGTTCATGGGAACTCTAGGTACTGTCTCCTCAATTTTCTGTAAATCTAAAACTATACTAAAAATAAAGCTTACTAATTTATTAATGAAGAAGAAGAAAGCACTATACTGACATTTTATAAACTGTTTAAGTGTCAACAAGCACACCTACCTTCCAGAAGATTTTACTTGGAGGAAGAGTGATCATGCACCTGATTTGCCTGGGATGGCCCCCGTTGTTCAGTTATAATCATTAACCGAGCCTCTCTTTGTACCCAAAAGTGCTTCCTTTGGGATGGTAAGCTACGTTATCACTGTACTTAGGGAAAAGGGAAGTCATACCTTTCTAGCATCTGTCTTTGGACGCAAGGAACTGGGCCATGCCCTTCCATTGGCATCTCATTCAAGACTCACGATGCTCCTGTGAGGGGGACTTTGTCTGCCCCAATTTGCAGATGGAAATCTTGAAGCTTAGAAGCTTACTTACTTAACCATACAGATAGTCACTGGCAAATCCTGCAGTTAAACCCTCATCTCTAGGACTCCAAAGATTTTGCTCTTTCTACTGCACTATCTGAATGTTGAAGAAAAGCCAGGTCATCTTTGGACTTCTTTCCAGACCTTGCAATTCTTTAAAGAATTCTATGGTAGTTATACCTAAGAAGCTCATATGCATGGTACTGAACTGGCATAAAGTAGAGATTTTTAGAGTTTCATTTATAAAACTCCTGAGGAGTTTTTTCAATAAATGATGATGATGTTACATGTTATTTTCTGTTTACCCCCGGGCATCTGACAATGACTCATAACTACAATGCTAGGTAGCTCCCAGATCTACTGTCTGATCGGAGTAGAGAAAAGCTCCTGTCCTGGGCCACCACATGTCTGCAGCAGGAAAGAATCTTCGGGGAAGCAGAGAATCCTGTGGATCACGGCAGCTCACTCTCCTGACTGGCTGGAAACAACAAACCGACCTTTTTGGTTTTTTTTACTCTCAGTACAGCTGGGCTCCATTCAAAGACTGCAGTTTCCTGGTAGGTCTTCCCTGCAGATTCTTCTCCGTCACTTCCATAGTCTTCTCAGAGCATATCAGCCATCTCAGGCACTTGCTATCTTTCCAGAAAAGAAAGGCCTGCCTTGGGATGTCATTGTCAGTTGCGATGGAATACACTGGGGTGGAAGTTGCTTCGTAAAGGATCTCTTCAAAGGATGATTAAACTTCCCTGCCTAGGCGAAACTTTGGAGAAGTGGGTGAGAACTTCACTCTCTGTCATGCCTTAGGAAGCAGGCTGTGCAGTAGATTCGAGTATAATCTCTAGAGTGGGTATGAGGGCTGCCATTGGGAACCCTGCCAGTAGAACCTCTTCTCTGGTCCTCAGTTTTCTCAGGTGAGACATGGAAGCAATAAAGCAGACATTTCATAGGGATGAGCTTGTGATGCGCTCAAACAGGTGTATGAGAGACTTAGTCTTGCCATGTGAGTTCTGTGAGGGTAGGAGAGATTTGACTCCACTCTTCCAGTTCCAGAAGTTTTTAAACTGTGATCTAAGAATGCGGGAAGGGGGCAGTCCTGATGTCAAAATTATTTTATTAAAACCACTGAGACATAGGTTAATGGACATGGGGAGAGGGGAAGAGAAGGTGAGATGAAACAGAAACAAAAACACTCAGACATTATTTACGTTTCTAACCCTCATCTCAGATGAGTGCAGAACGGAATTTTCCAGAATCTGCATGGTGAGAGATATTGTAATAGATAGAATGCAGAAGCAGATATGAGAAAATCCAGCTGCCTTTTATTGAAGAGGTTTGCAAAATCATAAAACAATAACACTCTTCTCACTAACATTTTTTGCTTTGAGAAAATAGTTGCTCACATAAAGATATGTTTTATGTTAACATGTAATGGATTTATATTATTATTAAGAGAATAAATGAATACAAATTTTTAAATATTCCAGTTTAACTTTCTAATATAGTAAATATCAACGGCTATACCTCACATAATCGAATTTTCTTTGAGGCCTAAAACAATTTCTAAGAGTGTGAAGGGGTTGTGAGACCAAGAAAACCAAGAGCCACTAATTTAGCACAAGCGTGGCGCATGGTAACCACTTAATAAAATAATGATCCAATCGCTAGGGCCTGGCTTAGCGTAACTGCTCAATAAATGAGATTGCTGTTGCTGCTGCTGATGTGTTGATGGTGGTGATGAAAATCATGATGTAAAGCTTGTTGGGAGCATTCTATGTGACTGGAGTAAATATAACAGTAATTTTTAATGGAAATCTTATCTTGCCTTAGGCATAGCAGATGTTAGAGTTTAAAGTGAAACAAAATTATTTTCAGTGTTTAGACTCCTTTTCTTTGCTTATTCTCTTCCTAATGGGCTTGCTCATTCTAATTCTACCAGAAGCTCTTTGGAATTGAGCCAAGAGTTCTGAAAAATTCAAAATACTATGTTTGGCACCAGACTGAATGATATGAAGGTCAGGATCTTTGTGTTTCACAAATTAAGGAGTCATGGGCATGTACTTAATATTTACTGCAAAAACTAGAGGGAGCACAAGCCTCTAAAATTTCTCAACAAACAGGGTGATGGAGGGTTCCATGTCCCCAGTCCTCCTCTCAATTTCCCCTTCCTAGGAGAAATTGTCTAGCCCGGCTATTAGAACACACACTCACATTTTGTCTAGATACGCCGCTACACTGGCTGACCAGGAAGAAAAACATTTCTGGGGAGTGTTCACTGATTTCCATGGTGTAAATACGGGGCTTCCCAGGTGGCTCAGTGGTAAAGAATCTGCCGGCCAGTGCTAGGAGTCATTGAGTCGGTGCTCTAGAACCCAGGAGCTACAACTGCTGAAGCCTGCGTACCCTAGAGCCCACGCTCCTCAACAAGAGAAGTCACAGCAATGAGAAGCCAGTGCATTGCAGCTGGAGAGTGGTCCCCACTCATTACAACTAAAGAAAAGTCCAAGCAGTGACAAAGGACAGCACAGCCAAAAATATATAAAATTGTTTCTTAAAAAGTTTGTG
>JADEYB020000010.1:2890342-2901557 GCA_015832495.2 Alces alces | reverse complement strand
ACTGAACTGAACTGAACTGATATGAATTTAAGCTCATACATATGGTATTGTGCTACAGTTCTTATTCAGTATTCTTGCCTTTTTTCCTGCATAATGCTTTTAAGATTCAACCATTACTGTGTTTATATCTAATGATTTATACCTTTTCTTATTTAGTTTTTGGTAATTCCCTTAATCATAGTTCTACCAATTAGAGTTCCATATTATTTTTATTTGTTAAAACACCTATATTTCACTTTACAATTTCCAAGTTTAGTCTTTTTTTTTAATGGAGCAAGAACTTGAAGATATTTTTCAAACAATTCAAGTGAAATATTATCTGATTTTCTCACTTGCTAACTAACATCTAATCCAGGACTAATTATTTTTGAGATTCTTTTTGAAAATTACTTTCCTGAAGAGTTCTTGTTGAGAAAATAATTTTCTTTCAAATTCATATTTTATTAAGTATTGGCAAAATGTAATCAGATTAGATCATTATTGCAGTAATGAACACAGCTAGCCTAATCCAGTTTGAGTGTAAACACACAGAATCTTGATAAATATACTATTCAACTCAAGGGAACTGTATGTCAGCATAGTAGAGAATATGGAGTGTTCATTCAACAGGCTGCTGGCATCAGTTGGGATATTTTACAATGAACATAAACATTAGTTATGTAGTGGTCTAAGAAAATTACTAATACTATAGGTCCCACTGGTCTGCTTGTTTTTGAAAGTACCATATCTAGTTAACTCCTTTTTGTTTAATTTATTTAGGTTCTATTGTGCTTAAGTAAGAGTAGCTTCATAACAGGACAAAATGCAAACAACTTAAACGTAGACATCTCAAAAGCTGAAAGGTAGCCATGGGTACTGTTGTGAGATTATTTATTCCAAATAAGCAGTATCCAAGTTCCAACAAATCAAATCTCATCTTTTACCCAGGATTTAAAATGGGATCATGGGTGACTTCCTCAGCAGTCCATTGGTTAAGTCTCTGCATAGTTCTACTGCAGGGGGTACAGGTTCGATCCCTGGTTGGGAAACTTTAAGATACTATATGCCATATATGCAGCCCGAAACAAAACGAAAAATAAATAAATAAAATGAGAGCATGGTTCGAGACCAACCAAAGAGGTGTCTGAGCTAGAAAACAACTAATGCCAGGCTCTGGTGGTTTCTGATCATCAGCCACCCAGGCAGGTTCATTTCCCAGCCTGTGTTCTCAGCGTCAGTCCCAGTATTATCTCAGGTGTTGCTCAGTTGCCCAGTCACGTCCAGTTCTTCAACGCCCCACGCCAGGCCTCCCTGTCCCTCACCCTCACCTGCGGTTTGCCCAAGTTCCTGTCCACTGCATCAGCGATACCATCCAGCCGTCTCATCCCCTAATGCCCTCTTCTCCTTCTGCCCTTAAGCCTTCCCAGCATCAGGGACTTTTTTCCCAATGAGTCAGTTTCTTGCATCAGATAACAAAATACTAGAGTTTCAGCTTCAGCATCAGTTATCTCAGGTGAATATTTATGTTCTTCCAGAAGACTTGTCCTTAAAATGCTACCGAGGATCTCTCCTCTAAGAAATATAAAAGATTCTATGGACATTATCTCATCCTCTCTTCCAATGTCTTCCACAAGGGATAAATGACAAACTGATGCTCTGTTTTACTTTAAAGGAAACTGAGGCTCAGATGATGGTATTCAGAGATCCCACCCCAAAGGTGACAGGAGTTGACTGACAATAGCTCGGGGCCACTTTTTGTGGCAACTCCTCTTCTCATTCCAAGTAACAAAAAGCAAAGGGCAACACACACAGGGATAAAGTCAACCATGTTTGTGACACTGGTATTATAATCCTTATTGTTTTAATCTAACATGACTGATCTAAGTAGTATTTATTGAATTAATGTTGAGGCCTCTTTTTCTCCTAATGTAAAAGAAGACATCACTTTGCTGCTGTTTTTAATTGACACTTGGAAAACAGAAATGGAGTGATGAAGTGAAAATGAATAAATAAACCAGTAGCACATGGCCAATGGCAAGGTTTTTATTTTTCTTATGTTTTAGCACCCTAGGATATTTCTTGGCACATGAAACCTTTATCAACCAATGATAAGCTAGCTAGCAAACAACCAGCCAGAAAGGACACAGAAATTTAAATTCCAAAGGAAAAGGAAATAGAAATGAAATATAATCATGCTGCCATTTCTAAGATTTTTTTAATCAAATTTTACACTTAGGTCAGGTCTTGAAGGAAATCTGCAACAAGGAGGAAGCAAATATTTATACTTGTGGTCTATTCAAAACCAAATTGAGATATAATTAAACAGAAATCAAATCTATTTTCATGTGTAGCAGGAGCCTCAGCATGAATCTAAATTGTGCCTGTCTTCAGATTCACTTCTCTTGGCAGAACCGAAGACTGTGGTTCAAGAATCCCAGAGTCTACCCACAGACAAGCCTGAAGACCTCTGTTCCGGGAGGAAGGGGCTCCTTATCCTAAGGAAGGGCCCATGTAAAGTTCTCCCTTTTGATTCAAGGACAATGGGACAGGATGTGAGAGGACGGCGTCTCCCTCCAACTGCAAGTCAGGCACTCAGCCCAGAGGCAGCAAAGGGTCACAGCGGATGGAAGCAGAGCCGCCATCAGCCGCGGCAGTGATGAATCACCCCCCGATGAAACTCATTTCTCTACGCTTTTGGTTCCCATCCTGATGAAAAATGCAAGATTTTAATAAGGTTGCAGAACAAATGGAATTGATTGATAGTTTACAATTACATAGTTCATACTGCATATTGCTTTGCTTCCCATTTCTAATTGGTGCATTTTGTTTTCCCTCCAGGACAAGAGTACACAAAACTTTCCCTGTAAAGGGCAGTAAATATTTCAGGCTTTCTGTGTCACATGTGTCTGTAGCATATTCTGCTTGGCTTTTTGTGTTTACAATCTTTTAAAAGCATTGAAATCGTTCTTAGCTTACTGACCAAACAAGAACAGGCGATGGACTGGCCCTTGCTCTGGAAAGTGGACACTTGTGGAGCATGCTGTGAAAGCCTGGGGGTTTGCTGTGCCTCTGTTCCACCTTACCTCCTGCCTCTTCCACAGTTAGGGCTCCTGGTCAAGTCATTCAGGTGCATTTCACCAATGCTGCAGAGACATATCTGAAACACTGGCCTGTGGATAAGGACTAAACAGGTAATTCTGCTTTACTGGAGACTTAGGAGGCGATGCCCTGCTCTCCAAGGCCCAGAACATGGTGCTCAATTTGAGGAGGTGCAGGAGATTCTCTCCATTTCAGGGGAATATGGACACATGAACACCAAACAGGGGCTCCTAGCAGTGAGCTGACCGACAACCAGAATCCTGCCGAAGAAAGGAAGAGACAGCCGCGGCTCCGCAGGGGTGCCAAGCCTGTAGGTGCACCTGGCAAGCCGTGGCTATACATCTCATGCCAGCAATTAAAATAAGGAAGCGATGCAAAGACGGGTGTCACGTGGGAGCTGGCAGAGCTGTGTCTGCAATCGCATGCAAGACACCACCTGGCAACATCCAGGGAAAATGGCAGCAGGAACTTTATAGGAGGGTGGAGTCAGACCCAAAGAAACACTCTTTCCCATGGCTGCTGCTGCTGCTAAGTCGCTTCAGTTGTGTCCGACTCTGTGCAACCCCATAGACAGCAGCCCACTAGGCTCCTCTGTCCTGGGATTCTCCAGGCAAGAACACTGGAGCGGGTTGCCATTTCCTTTTCCACTTTGCTATGGTTAGTCTTAACCAATTTTATATTTAATTGGCCTGGAGAAACACTTATATTTTAATTGGCCTGGAGAGTTTGTCAGAATGGTCCTGGTATTGTTTCCTTCCACAGAAATGGAAGCAGTCATTTTTAAATAAGAATAGTGTTGTGTGAGCAGGAAACCAATGTGCTGATCCAGTCATGCTACTCAATCGCTACATAACTTTGGGAAAACCCCTTTATTTCTCTTGACCTTGTGTTTGTTCCTCCATATAGTACGAGGTTAAAACAAAAATGTCTAAGGAATCTTCTCGTTTTCAGTGTGTTATGTAATAGTTTAATATTAAGTCGTTAATATTAATTAAGGGCTTCCCAGGTGGCACTAATGGTAAAGAACCTGCCTGCCAATGCAGGAAACACAAGAGACTTGGGTTAGATCCCTGGGTTGGGAAGATGCCCTGGAGAAGGAAATGGCAACCCACTCCAGTATTCTTGCTTGGAGAGTCCCATGGACAGAGGAGCCTGGTGGGCAACGGTCCAGAGTCGCAAAGAGTCGGACGCGACTGATGCAACTTAGCGCAGCACAAGCCGTTAATTAATTAGCCATTGTTTATCAGATCACCCACCATGTTCCAAACATGATGCTGAGTAATGAAGCTGCTGAAAGACAGTCTCTTAAGAATCTCTCTAAAAGTAAACTAATAATTATGACATGGGTCATTTAAAGTTAGGATAGAGATTGCTACAGGATTTTGGAGGACAGATCCTTCCATAGACATCAGAACCTAGGCCAAAGTTCCTGGACTAGCATTTTATCGAAGAGCAAGAAGAAGAAAAGAAAGGAAAACAAAGGTTTGAAGAAACAGCTAAAATCTTGGTCACACTAGACTTCTCCAAGACTGTATGGATACCTCTGTGCTTTGGAACTGAATGGGGTTAGGGCGCAGTGAGGGAGAGATAGGAATTAGCCTGGTCTCTCATTGTTTGACGTTCATACTGTAAAAGGAATGCCCTTCCTTGCATTTCTGGATTCTATGACCTCATCCCAGGGCTGGTCAGAACTCAGAGCCCACTGCAAAGTATTTCATCTGACTGGGAAGTGGTTGGGGTAGACAAAATGAACAGGGCACAGTGGGTCAGCCTCAGGAACCAGGGTCTCTGAAGTGCCCCTGCGGTGGGTACGATGCACTCATGTCACAGCCAGTCCTCACCCGAGAAAGCCTGAGAAAGGAGAGGAGGTAGGTGATGTTTGAATTGCTGCTGGGAATAAAGAAGGAATGTCCTGTATACAAGTTAGAGGTGAGCGAGAGGTCGAAGGGCTTGGGAACAAGCAGTTTTCAGACTGAGAGAATCATATTTGCAAAGGCATTAGGTGTAATAGAAGATTATCAGTGGAACGAACGGCAAGCATCACCTGGTTGGGGAATGGTGGTGCATGAACAACCAGAAGCTTCTTCACCCTGAAGAGCCAGGCTACCATCACTAATTAGCAACCAGAAACTGAACTGACATGGGGCTGGTGAAATAGGAAAGGTTTTGTCACACATAAATGTCGTGTTCGAGAAATGACTCCTCGTCATTTATTTATTTAGTCAGTACATCGAACAAATACTTGGTTTATGCATAAACCATTTTATAAACTGTGTATAAACCATTTTATTGTACTCAGGATTTAGACCACAGAAGGAAAGTCTGCATTCCACATAAGCTGCCTTCTTTAGGTATTCTGACGCAAGGATAAGTCCAGTGACTTTTCAGTCTTTTTAATTTCCTCTATGGTTTTAATGATCATGTGAGAGAGATATATACATATATATATTTAACTTCCATATTTACCTGACAGGAATCCATTAATTCTTTATTGTATAACTAACACTCTCATACTGTGCCATCTGTGAAATGAGCATGGCAACTTGTTAATTAAATGTTGTCTCCTGGAATATTTTTAAGCACCAACACATTCGGTCGTGAACAAACCACTGCTCTTTTCTGGCCTCTGTGCAATCACAGCACACATTCGATCGTTGTTCCCTCTAAGAAAAGGAGTAAAGGGATTTTTACCCACACCTTTGCGTGCCATCTCCTGAGTTCACATAAAGACCATCTCAGTGAGGCTTGAGCTCTCGGCTGTTTGTGCTGCTGGATTTAGATGTCTGCGGATGAAGCCAATACAGTGCCTTCCGCTCAGGTCCTACGCTTCTTTACTGGGCTTAAGGGTTATGGCTTATTATTGTAACATTTGTGTATGTACCCACAACTCTTCACGTATTTTCCTGGTCTATTCATCTGAAAAAAAAAATCCAAACCTGATTAATCCAACTTTGCTTACTCAATACCTGTTCTTATTTTGTAGGTGGGAAAAAAAACACACACATGCAGACAACTGTGATGACATATCCCACTTTAAATTTTGCAACCAGTCATCTCTCACATGGGCCTTTGGCTTTTCCAAGGTCACCTATATTTCTCTAATCCTTTTCTTCTATCACTCTTCTGGAGAGGCATTTAATGCTCTCCCCTTTCACAAACCTCGCATAGCTCCTACTCTATCCTCACTCTTGGCCAAAGGCTTGACTTCTATTTCTCTAAGACAACAGAACTGGTGAGGAGAAAATGACATCCTCCTGACCACATCTACCTGCCTACCTGCACTATACATCCACGCTCCTCCTGCTAAACACGGTGTAAATTGTCCGGACCCCGACTGAAGGACAGTCCTCCACTTGCCACTAGACGCCATCCTCCTCGCATCCAATCAAGGATATCACTGCAACCATTCCTTTTCTTTTCCCTGAATTATCAATTTTTACTCCTTGTGTGGTTCTTTGCCATCAGCCTATAAACCTGACTTATTTCTCCCACTTTAGTTTCATTCTTCTAGGCAAAAAAGAAAATGCTATGACTAGAAACAAGAAAATTATGAAATGAAAAATTTCACTAATAAAGGCAAACATCCAGTAAAAGTAGGAAGTCATCCACACATAAAGATAGGGAGGTTAGAAAACAAAAGTAGTGAAATCATTTATATTCAATATAAGTGACTAATGGGTACACAAAATAAGATATAAAATATTATATCAAAGCAGTTATCATTAAGGAAGGAGAATACAAAATCAGGGTATCAAAAATGCATTTGAAATTAAGAGATCAGCAACTTGAAATAATATATATATACATATACATATATATATATATATATATATATATATATACTAAAACCTCATGGAAACGGCAAACCAAAAATCTATAATACATCTACACACAAAAAAGAAAAGGGAATCCAAACATAACACTAAAGATAGTCATCAGATCACAACAGAAGAATAAAAGAAAAAGAGTAAGAAGACCTATAAAAACAAATCCAAAACAATTAATAAAATGGCAATAAGAACATGCATACTGATAACGAGTTTACATGTAATTACCTCTCTCCTTTTCCTGTCACAATGCTGAGACTGAAATCAACTACAAGAAAAAAAAGAGAGAAAAAAACAAAACAAAACTGCAGGGACTTTCTTGGCCCTGCACTGATTAAATCCCATGCTTCCACTGCAGGGGACACATGTTCAATCCCTGGTTAGGGAATTAAGACCCTTCATGCCACACAGTGTGGGCAAAAGAGGAAGAAAGAAAAAAAAAAGCAAAAAAAAATAGACACCCACAAACACATGGAGGCTGAACGATATGCTGCTAAACAACCAGCGGGTCACTGAAGAAATCAGAGGAACTAAAAAATACCTAGAGTGGTCACATATGGATGTGAGAGCTGGACCATAAAGAAAGCTGAGCGCAGAAGAACTGATGCTTTTTACTAACACATATATATGGAATTTAGAAAGATGGTAATGATAACCCTATATGCAAAACAAAAAAAGACACAGATGTACAGAACAGACTTTTGGACTCTGGGAGAAGGTGAGGGGGGGATGTTTCGAGAGAACAGCGTCGAAACAAGTATATTATCGAGGGTGAAACAGATCACCAGCCCAGGTTGGATGCATGAGACAAGTGCTCGGGCCTGGTACACTGGGAAGACTCAGAGGGATCGGGTGGAGAGGGAGGTGGGAGGGGGGATCGGTATGGGGAATACATGTAACTCCATGGCTAATTCATGTTAATGTATGAGAAAACCCACTGAAATGTTATGAAGTAATTAGCCTCCAACTAATAAAAATAAATGAAAAAAAAAAAAAAGGAACTGATGCTTTTGAACTGTGAGACTCTTAAGAGTCCCTTGGACTGCAAGGAGAGCCAACCAGTCCATCCTAAAGGAGATCAGTCCTGGGTGTTCACTGGAAGGACTGATGCTGAAGCTGAAACTCCAACACTTTGGCCATCTGATGCGAAGAGCTGACTCATTTGAAAAGACCCTGATGCTGAGAAAGAGTGAAGGCAGGAGGAGAAGTGGACAGCAGGGGATGAGATGATTATATGGCATCACAGCAACTCAAAGGACATGAGTTTGGGTAGACTCCGGGAGTTGGTGATGGACAGGGAGGCCTGGCGTGCTGCAGTCCATGGGGTTGCAGAGTTAGACACGACTGAGTGACTGAACTGAACTGAACTGTGGCAGTGCTATTTTTAGCTTTTTGAGAAACCTCTATTCTGCTTTCAGCAGTGGTTGCACCAGTTTATATTTTCATCAAGTGTACAAGGGTTCCATTTTCTCCACATTCTTGCCAATACATGTTGTGTTCTTTTAGATGATAGCCATTCTGACAGATGTGAGGTTATATTTTGTGTAGTTTTGATATGCATTTCTCTGGTGATTAATAATATTTAGCATCTTTTCATATATCTGTTAGCCATCTGCATTTCCTCTTTGGAAAATGTCTAGTCAGTTCTTCTGCCCATTTTTAATTGAGTTGTTTATCTTTTTATGTGTTGTATGAACTGCTTGAATATGTTGTATGTTAACCACTTATTGGTCTTACCATTTGAAAATATTTTCTCCCATTCAGTCAGCTGTCTTTTTGTTTTGCTAATGGTTTCCTTTGCTGTGCAAAAGGCTTTAAGTTTAATTAGGTTCTATTTGTTTATTTTCTGCTTTGATTTCCTTTGCTTTAGGAGACAGAGCCAAAAAAATTTTGCTTTGAATATTTCAAAGAGTCTTCTGTCTATGTTGTCCTCTAGGAGTTTTAGTTTCTGGCCTTATATTTAGATCTTTAACCCATTTTGAAATTATTTTTGTGTATGATGTTATGTAATGTTCTAATTTCGTTGTTTTATATGGAGCTATCCAGTTTTCCCAGTGCTATTTTTTTGTTTATTTCAGTTTTAAAAGTAACTTTATGTGGCATGTAACTATAGAAATATCAAACCACTATGTTATATACTTGAAACTAATATATTATTTTAAGTAATCTTTCTTCAATAAAAAATCTAAAAAGAATTGTTTTAGTAATGGATTTTTTATCAAATAGTTTGAACCTTCCAAGCCCCAGCACTAATTTCTGAAGAGACTGTCTTTTCTCTGTTGTATATTATTGCCCCCTTTGTTATAAATTAATGGATCATAACTATATGGGTCTATTTCTAGGCTGTCTATTCTGTTCCATTGATCTATATGTCAATATTCATTCTTCCAATCCAAGAGCATGAAATATCTTTCCATTTCTTTAAATCACCTTCAGTTTCCTTTATCAGTGTTTAATAATTCTCATCATATACGTCTGTCACCTCTCTGGTGACGTTTATTCATAAGTTTTTATTTTTTTGTTTGATGTGATTTTTTAAAGGGGTTAGTTTTATTACTTCCCCTGTCTAAAATTTCGTTGTTAGTATGAAGAAATGCACCAAGTTTCTGTTTGTTAATCTTGTATCCTGGTACCTTGCTGAATTTGTTTATCAGTTCTAATAGTTTTGGTGGGGAGTCTTGTTAGGGTTTTCATACATACATACACACACACACACACACACACACACACACACACACAGTGTCATGTCCTTAACTTATAATGGCATTTTATCTGTTCCCTTCCAATCTGGATACCTTGTATTTCTTTTTCATGTCTGATTTCTGTATCTAGGACTTCCAGTGTTAATGTTGAATAACAGTGGTAAGAATGGATATTTTTGTCTTGTTTCAGATTTTAGTGGGAAGGCTTTCAGCTTTTCACCATTGAGTGTTATGTTGGCTTGGAAATTATAAATAATTTCTATTATGCTGATGTATATTCCCTCTATACTTACTTTGGTAAGAGGTGTTTTTTTTTTTTTATAATGAATGGATATTGAATTGTATCAAAACCTTTTTCTGTATCTATTGATATAATCATGTGGTTTTTTTCTTTTTCTTTTACTGATCTGGTGTATCATATTGATTGATTTTATGTATGTTGAACCATCTGTGACCCGTGGATAAATCCAGCCTGTTCGTGGTGTATGATCCTTTTGATGTGTTGTTGGATTTGGTTTGCTAATATTCTGTTGAGAATGTTGAAGGTGTTTACATTTATGTTCATCAGTGATATTGACCTATAAGTGAGATCTTTGTCTGGTTCGGGTTTAGGGGTGATTCAGGCCTCATAGAATGAGTCTAGAAGTGTTCCTTCCTCTGCAGTTTTTTGAAATAGTTTGAGAAGGATAGGTGTTAAGCCTTCTCTAAATGTTTGGTATAATTCACCTTTGAAGCCACGTGGTCCTGAACATTTTTTGGGAGTTTTAAAATTACTGACTCAATTTCATTACTAGTAATTGGCCTGTTCATATTTTCTATTTCTTCCTGGTTCAGTCTTGTGAGATGGTACCTTTCTAAGAATTTTTTCATTTCTTCTAGGATGTCCATTTTGTTGGCATGCAGTTGTTCATAGTAGTTTCTTATCACCTTTGGTATTTCTGTAGTGTTTCATTTCTGATTTTAATGAGTTGGGCCCTCTTCCTTCTTTTTACTGATGAGGCTGGCTAAAGGTTTATCACTTTTATCTTTTAAAATAACCAGCTCTTAGTTTCATTGATATTTTCTATTGTGCTTTTAGTGTCTATTTCAATTATTTTTGCTCTACTCTTTATGATTTTTTCCTTGTAAATTTGGGGATTTGTTCATTCTTTTTTCTTTAGTTCCTTTAGTTGTGAGGTTAGGTTGTTTATTTGAGATTTTTGTTTGTTTGTTCCCTGAGGTAAGCTTTTATTGCTATAAATTTCCCTCCTGGAGCTGCTTTTCCTGTTGTTCAAATCCCATCATGCTCTGCATCATCATATTTTCATTTTCATTTGTCTCTCAGTCTCAGTTCAGTTCAGTTGCTCAGTTGTGTCCGACTCTTTGTGACCCCATGGACTCCAGCACGCCAGGCTTCCCTGTCCATCACTAACTCCCAGAGCTTGGTCAAGCTCATGTACATCAAGTTTGTGATGCCATCCAATCGTCTCATCATCTGCTGTTCCCTTCTCCTCCTGTCCTCAATCTTGCCCAGCATCAGGGTCTTTTCAAATGAGTCATCTCTCTGCATCAGGTGGCCAAAGTACTGGAGTTTCAGCTTCAGCATCAGTCCTTCCAATGAATACCCAG
>JADEYB020000010.1:2873285-2887372 GCA_015832495.2 Alces alces | reverse complement strand
CTTTTGTGCCACCCATAGACTGTAACCCACCAGGCTCCTCTGTCCATGAGATTTCCCAGGCAAGAATACTGGAGTAAGTTGCAATTTCTTTTTCTAGGAGATCTCCCCAACCCAAGGATCAAGCCCACGTCTCCTGCATTGGCACACAGATTCTTTACTGCTGAGCCCCCAAGGAAGCCCCATAAATGCAGCATAATTTTTAAAAATTATGAATCACTAAGTTCATTATATACTTGCTAACTTACATAATAATTGTACATTAAGTATAGTACAAAAAAACAAAAAAACATGGATTCCTGAATAAACTCAACATATGATTAACATATGACCCAGCAATTTCATTCCTAGGCATATACCCCCCCCCCCAAAATGAAAATATCAGTACATGTCCCCACAAAAACTTATACATAAATGTTCACAGCAGTGTTACTCATGATAGACAAAAACAGAAATAACTCAGTTGTCCTGCAACTGATACAGTAAGAAGCTACACAGGTGTGAGGACTCCAAAGAAAGGAGGGCTAGGAGAGCAGAAGGTGCTGGGGATGAGAACAGAGGAGCCAGGTCACACAGCGACTTACAGGCTTGGTTAAGATATTTATTTTTTAATATTAAACAAGAGGAGGCAAAACAATTGAAAACAGGGACTCAGGTATATGTGAATGTTCACATCAGCATTACTCACAATAGTCAGAATGTGGAAATGAAACCACATGTCCTGTAAGAGATGAATGAATACACAACTTGTGATATATTATTTTTTCCACCCATCCATGCTATTTCTATTTATTCATATTTTAAAAACCTGGAGTATAACCGCTTGAAATGCTGCTAGTCTCTAGTCTCCCATGACGTGACTCAGCGATATGCACACATATACACCCCTCCCTCCTGTGCCCCCCTCCCCCTCCCCCCGTTCTAGGCTATCACAGGACATGTGGCTTATTCTTACAAGGGAATATTATTTAGTCACAAAAAGAAATGAAATTCTGATATACAGACATCAACAACATGGATAAACCTTGGAAAAATGAAAAAAGCCAGACCAGGAAAGGACAAATATTGTATGATTCCATTTGTATGAAACATCTAGAGTAGATAAATTCATAAAGAAGGTGGATGAAATGTTAGTACACCCTGTGAGGAGGGGAAATGAGAACTGAAGTGAAGTGAAAGTTGCTTAGTCGTGTCCAGCTCTTTGCAGCTGCATGGGTTGTCCATGGAATTCTCCAGGCCAGAATATTAGAGTGGGTAGCCTTTCCCTTCTCCAGGGGATCTTACCAACCCAGGGATTGAACCCAGGTCTCCTGCATTTCAGGCAGATTTTTTACCAGCTGAGTCACAAGGAGAAATGAGAAGTTACTGCTTATTGATTACAGAGTTTCTACTGGGGGTGATGAAGTTTTAGAAGCAGATAGTAATGATAGCTGCACAGTATGAATGCACTTAATTTCACACAACTGTTCACTTAAAATGGTTAAAATGGCAAATTTTATGTTGTATATATTTTTACCATATTACCATATTTACCATTCACCATATTTCATAAAAACGAAGAGAAGCCGTTAGCAGGTTTAAAGTAGACTGTAGGAGTGTGAGGCATGACTTGGTCAAACTGAGGTTTCTGCAAGGATCGCTTTGGCTTTAGCACAGAAGAAGGATGGAATGAGTTCCAAGATGTATGTGAGATCAGCTAGATTTGCAATGGTGGTAGACAGAACGAGATATACAAATTTTATTTTCTATCTGTATAAATTTTGGCTTGGTGATTAAGTGAGGGGTAGGGAGGTAATAAAGATGTCAGTCTAGAGACTACTGGAGTAAGTCCAACTTTGAGTATGATAGGTTGTGTGACGTTCATGGAGTGATATCAAGTAGACAGCTTGCCATATGAGTCTGGAATTCAATGGAAATGTGTACAGTAGAGATATGAAACAAATATTTTAATCTCTCTTCTAAAAACTGTCAAAATGTTTGATATCCAATAATTTTTTAAAACTTTGGAGATACAGAAAAGAGAGAGACAAATGCAGTCCAGAATTATATATTGCTTGAGGGATAAAATTATTGGTACCCTGGGAAGAGACACAAGATTTAGTTTATCAGAGAGAAGGCGGAAATTTCAACACAGCCAGTGGTGGAAAAGCTATACTAATTAGTAAGAGATGTAAAAGGCTCAGCAAAGATAAAGCTAAAGAAACAACTAGGACTATGACAGATGGTATAACAGTTATACATCACCATTCACTGGGCACTTCAGACCATGGATTTAAGTCCAGAGAAGGCCAGGTGTGCTGGCCTCTCACCCTAGTGCCTTTGAAGCAGCCTGGCCTCCTAGCAGGACTCCTGCTTTCCTGCTGAACCTCTGTGCTGGGAGCCAACCATCACGCCCAACTTGGCGCTAAGAGCCTCACCACTCCGCAGAGCATTCTTGCTGTTTCCTGTAGGTATGGCCACATGGCCTTGGGAAGGAGCCACTGAAGACCCAGGCCTCCCGATGGCTGCCACAGAGTCAGCTGAGGGAGGCGAGACGAGGAGGAAGCAGTGTTCAGAGAGGAGCATCAGACTGGGGCTCGGGGCACAGTGACTCCCTTTCAGACACAGTGACTCCTAACACACCCCTCTTCCGGGTCGGTGCTCGGGCCTGGCGTAGAGGAAGCCTGGTGCAGTGTGACAGGCTTAAGGCCTCCACCCACACCTACCTACTGAGGTGGGAAAAAGCACCGAATCAGCCGAGGTCCCACAAAGGAAGAAAACGCCTGTTGTTGAAGATACTTTATATAAAGAGTGCTGGCTTCATGGTTTCGTATATATGTGCGTATATATATATGTATGTGTGTGTGTGTGTATATATATATAAGAAATGTGTGTGTGTGTGTGTGTATATATATATATAAGAAATGTGTGTGTGTGTGTATATATATATATATATATATATGTATATATATTTGTAAGCAATTTGGCAGCATAGTAAATTTTCCTTAAAATTAGCACAGACATTCTATTTCAAGAAATGATCCTCAAGAAATAATCTAAAATACAAATATAAGCTTTAGGCACAATGATGTTCTATTATACAATTATTCAAAATAGTGAAAGTTGGAAAAATCACAACATTCAGCAATTAGGGAGCAGTTAAGTGAATTAAGACATTACCATGCATTATAATACTAGTCATCAAAAATATTTTTATAAAGATTTATTATTTTTATTTGCTAAAAATGTTTATATGTAGTGTTAAGCCAGAAAACAAAAACAGAAAAAACTGTATATAGAATGTGACCTCAAAGATACCAAGAAGGAAAAAAAAAAGACAACAATTGAACAACAAAATAATTTTAGTTATCTCTGTAGTTCACAGAATTATGAGTGACTTTCTAAATCTCCAATAGCACTTTACAGATTTTCTGCAATGAGCAGATGTCTATTTTGTCATTGTAAACAATAAATATTAGAAAAAACAGAAAACAAAAGGATAAATTGGAAATTATGACTGAATTATTTCACTTATATGGGATTCAGAATTATATTAAATTTTGTCCTATCAGTTGACCATAAACACTGCCTCTCTTCTACCCAAAGTCATCCCTTTTCATCCCATATTAAGTCAGCAGAATACCACTGTCAGAGGAAGTCCCAGGGCAGGCAACCTTGTTATGTTTCTCATCAGGGGAGCTGGCTGGCCTGGGTTTAGCAGGAAGCTTCCCCGCCTCGTGAGTGTCAAACACTGATTCCAGCGTGGCCCTGCTCTATCACGCCCAGTGTGGCAAGGTGCAGGACCAGCAGGGCAGCCTGGACTGACAGCTGGTGCCATGGGCTTTGCCAGCCTTGCTGAGTGGCTAGCCAGCTTGAAAAGGCAACAGGAAGCAGATGGCCAGCAGTCCCTTCTTTTGCTGGCCAGTGAGCCATCCGGAAAAAAGGAAATTGATCCGCCGCCTGGAGAGGAAGGCACTGGTAATAAATATCTCTGATCCTCACATTTTAAAGTGTACACTGTTCAAGGAAGAACCCAAGTATCTGCTTCAGGAGGTGATGGGAAAACAATCCCAAGCATCACAGCTCATAGGATATATGTATGTGCTTAGTCGTTCAGTCGTGTCCAGCTCTTTGTGACCCTGTGAACCATCATCCGCCAGGCTCCTCTGTCCATGGGGAGTCTCCAGGCAAGAATACTGGAGTGGGTTGCCATGCCCTCCTCCAGGGGGTCTTCCCGACCCAGGGATCGAACGCAGATCTGCATTGCAGGTGGACTCTTTACCATCTGAGCCACCAGGGAAGCCGAAGAACAGTGGAGTGGGTAGCCTATCCCTTCTCCAGTGGATCCTCCCTACCCAGGAATTGAACCAGGGTCTCCTGCATTGCAGGCAGATTCTTCACCAGCTGAGCTACCAGGGAAACTCCACAGGATATATACGGCAGCCTTACTGGAGGGGGCAGCTTTCTGTGGGCCAAGAGCCCACAAGGCTCCTCAGCCCTACTAACGCAGTGACTCACAGTGGCACTGAGAGTGCCAGCCGAGCAGACGTGGAGAAGGCAGAAAGTTCCTTCTCCTCCTGGGAATGCAGCCTGGACAACGACCACACAGCGTGGGCTCCTCCAACCCCCTGCATTTGCCTCCGAGGCTGCAGGTTCTCCAAATGCCCTCCATCGCCACTGACGTAGAACAGGGTTAGCAAGGAAACATCTGCAGCCTCAGAACACTCCAAGTATCTTCAGATGCTTCCCCTTTGATTTAAATGTCTGGCTCCCCACATGGAGGCTATAATCCACAGTATTTTAATGGTGGGAATACCTGTGTTCTGGAGGTTGAAATGCAACTAAAGGGATGCTCAAGTGAGGGCCAGAGGGAAAAAGAGAAAGAGGTGAGACAGTCTCCTGCTTCTGAGGGTCATCGAGCTATTCCTTCCTTGTGCTTTTTCTTGCACCTCTGTAGTCCACAGATGGCCAGGTAGACACCACTCCCTGGTTAAAGGCCTCTCGAGCCTCTTGACACCACCATGGACAGCCAGATGTAAGTTCATATAGGGACTCTGGGCGAAGATAAAAAGTACTCTCTCCCGGATGACTGTATTAATGCAGAGACCAACCAGCACTACCATACGTAGAAACCCTGCCTGCGGGGAGTTAGCCAGCCTATATTCATCACCAACACAAAAATAGAGCCTAAATTTTATCATCAGCATAAACTGCAATGCACTCAAGGACCTCAAAAACCATGATTTAATGTGCATGCATGCAGGCATGTATTCACTTATTCAACAAACAGTTATCAAAGACTTACTGTGTACTAGACATCAAGATAAAATGTTGAGTGAGCTATGATCTCTACCTACAAAGTCTTCCTTATGGTAAGGGAAATAGAAATAAAAAAATTTAAATACAGTGACACATATATGTACAATCATATATGTATATCTCACACATTTGAGATACATAACAAATGTCTGATAAGCATGGGAGAAAAAACTTCTGCGTGTGGAAGTTAGGGGAAAAATAAAGGCATTTTAGCTGGTTTTTAAAGCTATGGGTTAGACTTTGCCTTTCTATCAGAAATCTTGCATTTACAAGGGGTTGGGAACAAATCCAGTTCAAAATCTACATTTTGCAGCTTCTCAAGTAACTCTGCACGGTTATGTGACAAAGTTCTATACAATGAGATATAAGAATATGATGTGAGATGTCCAAGAAGTTACCTTACAGGGAAAGAAATGAATATTTCTTCTTGATGTCAGTTTGGAACTCAAATGTGGTCATTAGAGCTCGGAAAGCCATCTCGGGTTATGATCATATTTAAGAAGTGCAGAAGGAAGTGCTGACAACGGAGACAGAAATGAGGAATCTAGGGCTGAGACAACTGCGGGGGTGCCACACCATCCTCAGCTTGCCTATCTCGCGACTTATTTTATGTGAAAGAAATTCAAATTTTATTTCTTGTGTGAACCAATTATAACATTTTTTTCCTGTCTCCTAAGTCCAAATTTAACCCTAATGATGTAGAGACTTAAAGGGCAAGTTGTGTTTTTTGAAATGACATAATTTAAGAAAACCAGAGTGGGTAAGTAGTAAATACAGATATATATGTATACACACACACACGCATACACACATAGGTATTCTGGAAGCAGCTTGATTAGATTTAGGGTATCATTTGAAGGAATAATTTGGATGTCTCTGCATACAGAAGGGACATAATCACAATTATTTCTTTGGAAACTGTACGAAATGACAGTGGATTAAAAAGATTAAAGAAATCTGTGGCAAGAGAATTATTCAGAAAACTGTTGCTAGAGTTCAGGTGAGAGATGAAAAAAGGGTAGGGGAAGGTAGAAGAATAAGGATGGAAAAAATGTGATGCATTCAAAAGTCAGTTCTGACATAGAATTAAAAGACATGCCCTCCTTAAAAGTGGATAAGGAGGATGGAGCTGACGATTCCATCCTGGAAAATGGTCATGGCATTAGCTGGAACAGGGATGCAGTAGCAGAAACAGATCAGGGGCAGGTTGTAGTCAAGCTCCCCTATAAACTATTTGCCTTGTGATATTGGGCAAGTCACTTAACCTCCAGGAGTCAGAGCCAAAGAGGTAACAAAATGGGCACTGTGGTGAGATAAAGATGGGAAGTGAAGCCTCAGGGGCTTCCCTGGACTTGTCAAGGTGACTAGTAAGGTGACTTGTTAAGTGTCTTTTCTGAGGGCTCACTGGGTTACAAAAGCAGAGGACAAGGTATCATGAGAGCTGCACGAACAGGAGCAAGCTAAATTTTATGTTAAAGAAACATCCACTTTCTACCAGGTCTTCTTATCTCCTCCTGATCTGAAATTTAGCTTATGTGCATAGAACAGAAGAGAACTGACTTCAGGGACTGCTAGGAATTCAGTTCTGTTGAACTATCTTCCTAAGAAAAATGTACTATTTTTCATTTTTATTTAGAATAAACTCGATACCCTTATCCACAGATGAATTATGACCTCCAAGAGTCACTCCCTGTGTGTGGTCCTGCAAGAGATATACCATCTAGTGTTTCCCCAATGTGCTTCTGCCTTTTTTTAAATAAACCCATTCTGTCACCCTTTCTATCATCCCACTCACCCTGATTCCTACTGCTGGTTGTGTTCTCCAATCAGTTTTCAACTCACAATGAACTTTTCACCAGCTGAGCCATTGCAGTGGAATGGAGATGGTTGTGTCTCCGGAAAGTGGACCAGATGGCCTTCGTCTCCATCCCCAGTGACAGCATGAATGCAATGCAGCAGGCAGGGTGCCCAGTGCTGTGAGAGAGCTGAACTTTTATATCTTCAAAATAATCAGTGCGCATCGGAAGCAGAATAGTGTAAATTAGTGATCCTATCACTGGAAGTTAGAACATGAACGTTTTATTCCTAGCTTTATTACTGACTTACCACAAGACCTTAACTGACATGCTGAATTTTCCTTGGTCTTATTTTCTGTAGTTGGAGAGTCTGAGACCACTTTCATTCTGAGCTTATGATTATCGGCACTATCAGAAATGAACGGGAGTACAGATAATCAAAAGTCATTTTCATTTGGGTTGAGAATTATTAATTTATGTTTGTGAAACTGACTTCTGGGGAAGTCACAGTTCTTGAAATCAGAAAACAAAGCCACACTGTAAAAACTGATTTAAGAAAAATTGGAAAAAAAAAATATATATATATACACATTTTGTATCTTTTTAAAAAATATTTCATCTCCCTTCCTTCCTTCACTATCCAAAGTAAATTTGTCCTTCCTCTTTCTTTCCAAACAAGCATTCTAAATCTCACCTTGTCTAGAGGCTGGAAAACAAATGAGTTAGTTCTTAAGAAGGGAAGTTGAAATCTCTTGGACTTTAAACATTTATGTCTATAATACCTGTTGCCAAGTAAGACAGCTTGTAAAACAAACTGGATTAGATTACAAGTACCAAGGTCCAAGGTCAGAAAAACCCATGTACACTGATTTCAGTGGCTTCCTGCTTTGAATGCCTTCAGGTAAGGAGCCAGAATGGCTTTCCACGACTGCCTGGTCCCAGGCTTTCAACCAGTAATCCCTGAAAAGTTGGAGTAAAAAACACGGCCATATGGCCACATGCTGTGTGCCCTGTGACATTCCTTGCCTTGAACCTCCCTTGATAGGGTAATCTGTCAAATTGTTAGTGGTTTAGCAATTAGGGAAAACTCTTCACAGTGTCCTCTGGTCATCACTAACCTCAAAGAAAGTTTTTAATGTGATGTTACTGAGGCTATCAGGTATTTTTTTCAGGAGCAGTGTACTTTATGCTGTGTCTTTACTTGCCTATCATAGTTAATAAAGATTTGTCACCATTAATACATATCGGGGAACATCAAATGCCTTGCCCTTCCTAACTTTAAGAAGTCTTTGCTCTAGCTTTTCCAGAATCCTGCCAAAAATGATTATGTCATCTAAATAGATAAATGCCTCTAGGTAATTTATATCCCTCAATTACCTCCTCCATTAAACACTGAAAACTGGCAGAGGACCTGGAAACACTTTTGGGCACCCTTTCAAATTAATACTCTATTCCCATTGGACACACAGGGCAGATGAAGTAGGTTTTTTCCTTGGTCCTCCTTAGACCAAATCGGTATTTGATCTTTCTTACTCTTCAAGCGCAGGTATGACCTCCAGTATCTCCCCAGCAGACAGTACAAGGTGGCTCAAACTCCAGGGACAGGACATTCATTTATTTTAGTGCACAATTACTCAGAAAGCCACAGTCCATGGAATCACACTTTGTCAGGTTGCTTTCATGCCACCGTGCTGGACCATACCTAAGGCTCTGGGACTCGGATGTTGTCCTACTGATGAATAACTCTTTGGTATGTCTGCATATCCTGGAGAAGGGCATAGCAATCCACTCCAGTGTTCTTTCCTAGAGAAGTCCATGGACAGAGGAGCCTGGCAAGCTACAGTCCATGGGCTCACAAAGAGTTGGACATGACAAACACACACACATGCTCACATATGTGTTTAATTTCAGACCTTGAAATCTATCTAGAATGCTTCAGAAAAGTGAGTGGATCAGTTTTATTCTATTATTTGTTGTCTCTCTGAATGTATTTCTCATTCTTAAGAGAAGAAAAAATTACTGGTGCCTTAAAAAGTTTCCTTCCTGGTCTCTTGCTCCTTCATTAGGAACTGAGATATCTTTAAAATCCCAAAATTTTAACTTTAATTTGGAAAAGACTACAAATGCAACTCTAACTAGAAAAGCAAGGGTTTTATGGCGTATATCTGTTTGATCAATGCCCATTCTCTCTCTTTTTGAGGCAGCAGCAAGAAAAATGAGGAGAAAAGCACATCTAAATATGAAGGTCTGCCCTTGCTGATGCTGCTGAACTCAGAACACTGGAATTCTTTCTTGTAAGTA
The DNA here is from genome assembly GCA_015832495.2 of Alces alces. NCBI lineage: Eukaryota > Metazoa > Chordata > Mammalia > Artiodactyla > Cervidae > Alces > Alces alces. Next base: position 2,877,980 of record JADEYB020000010.1, on the reverse strand, counting down.
ATGACACACTCCACAAGCCTCCCAAATTGGTGCATAAAAAGCTAGATTATCTACCTGCTAAATGATCCCAAAGTCACTGAAATTCTAGCCTAAAATTAAAAATAAACAGACAAAAGATAAGCACAATTGTCTGAATGTAAAACACGCAGGCTCAAAACCATCTACCTCTGCATTGTGGGATGGCATCAGTATTCCCCGTTAGGGCTGGATCCAGGCGTTTAGGGTCGTCAAATTTCAGATCTCTCTTTAACAGAAAGGATACAAAATTATCTATACAAGATTTCATACAAGGATGTTGGCCAGGGAGCACAAACATGAATATTTTACAATACATTCTTCCTATCCTTGAGCATCAAACAGGAAGTAACTCATCTTCTCTAAGAATTTTACTCCTTCAGTTATCCCTCCTTGCTTCGACAATCAACTAACCTTTCCTCCCTGCTGGATCATTGCTCTTATGCAAAGATGTGCTATTATCATCCGTCCTCAAAAGTGTCACCATAAAGTCTATTAACAGTTCCCAGGACATAAGTATAGAATCTGGAAGATGAAATGAAGTCTAACCTTTTTTTGGTTTTAGTCCAGTTTCACTAGTTCACAGGGTATGCATGCAGAGGCCTTGCACCCAGCAATTTAGACCAGCGTTCCTGATGCAAAATGGTGCAACTGACACTTCACCTCATCAGACTGTGTGCAGAGATGGTACATCTGGCACTTCAATCTGGAGTGTCGGGAGCAGCAGAGCTGTGCCCCGTCTGTGGAACTCCGCGTCCCTCCCCTCCCTGCAGACAGGAACTCTATGAAGCAGCCATGTTAGAACACGTACTCCAGAGTGTGAGCCCACACCACTCAATTCTTTGATCAAAGAATGAAGCTTTCCTTTGCCTCTGAACTGATTTGGTATTGTTCTATTGGTTTGAAGGATACCAGGCAGAAGCAGCCTTGCTGGGTAACTGTAGGAGGTTCAGTAACAAAATTTTGGTGACCACAAAGGGACAGACCATGGCCTTTTTGGCTACACCTATCCACTAGGCTCGCCAACCTATAGGGTCAGCAGTAGCATTCTCCATAGTAAAGTTTTGATTTGGTAAAGAAAAGCTGCCAGCCCTGTGAGCCAAGAGGCAAGCCCAGGAAACAACCCAGTTTATTAAGGACCACCAGACAAATCAGAACAAAGATGTTTAATCTGAGTTCGAGAAAAGGCATTGAGGAGGTCTGGGTGTCAAGGCTGGTACAAGGCAGTGGCTGAACCTCTTCTGTCAGTGCTAGATTTTCTTAAGTGGGCAGGGGAGCCCTCACAGGACCAGGAGCCCACTTTCCGAGAGTCCTCTGAGCTGCTGGGGCTTCCCTGGTGGCTCAGTGATAAGCAATTCACCTCCCAGTGCAGGAGATTTGGGCTTGATCCCCGGGTCGGGAAGATCTCCTGGAGAAGGAAATACCCCCAGAATTCTTGCCTGGGACGTCCCATGGACAGAGGAGCCCGGTGGGCTCCAGTCCATGGGGCCACAAAAGAGCTGAAGAGCAGGCTGGCGGGGACAGGATGGAGCCCCGGCCCCCTCCTCTCTGCTGCGCGCGGGACCTTGGGTTATTCTTTACCAACCGAGGTGCTGCAGGCCCCCGCCAGCATCAGCACAGAATCCCAGCTACGTCTGCAGTCTGGTGACTATCCTGTGGGAACCCCACGTGCTCTTAGCTCTCGTCCAGCAGGAGGTCTGCAAACCCCTCCTTTTCAGAAAGGAAGAAAGAAAAGGCCGTCACCTCAGACAACTGCGCCACTCCCTACCGGACCAGTCCGTTCGGAAACTAACATGGCTAAGCTGCTCTTGCCCAGAGGCAGTCCCATCTAAACTCCGGTGGGACATTCTGAGGAGGGACTAACTACAGATTCAAGGAGGACCACCAGTTATATCAGAGTCCACACCATTTGGATGCCTTCTATTTTGGTCTTTTGAGGAATCCATTAACAGTTTGGGGCTGGTTCCAAATTTCCTGAACTGGAAATCTTATTTGGGTCAAATATTGTAGTATTTGCACGACTAATTATCAGCCAGGGTCTAAACGACACAGGAGAAGTACTCCTTTTGAAGCAGCACGAAGGGCACAGCCAGGGTACACATTCCATTTACCACTTCTGATCTGTATAACTGGAAATGTCAGAGTAAAGGGTTGAGGGGAAACCCAGAGGGGCTCCGGAATACAATTAGGAGGACCTTTCAGACACATGACCCCATGACACCAAGAACCTCCTCAAAGTACTCCCAATGAGGGAATAAGACCAGACAAAGAGGCCAGAAGCAGGGTAAATCATGCCATTTTCCCACTAGCGAAAAAGTGGTCTCAGATACCAAACTCACCAGGTCCATCAAGTCAGTGGAGAAGGGGATGGAATACAGAGGCTGGCCCATTAAAAAAATACAATCCTAAAGGGAATCCAAGGAGCCAGACAGAAGCCTATCAACTGGTATAAGATAAAGGAAATCAATCAGGAGCCTACAGAAAACCCTCCAAGATTCCTAGAGCACCTCAGGGAATGCCTTCAAATCTACTTCCACTGACCCTGAGTCACTGGAAGGGAATGCAATCCTGAGGTCATATTTTATTTTCCAAAGTGCCCTTGACACTAGGCATAAACTTCAGAAAATGGAAACAAAATGCCACTACCTGTTGCCTGGTCAAAGTTGCCTACTGAAGGTTGAGGGTGTTTAATAATTGAGATATAGAGGGGAAAAAAAACAGAGGATAAACAGGCCCAGAGGCAAGTTGTTGGCCTCCAATGTCAACTGGTGGGCAAGGGAATCTGAACTAACTGCCCTTGGAGACACTCAACTCCAATGAGTGGCACCCACCCCACTAAATGATAGCAAGCCAAAAAAACTAGGACCTAATCAATGCACCATTTGCAAACAAGAAAAACACCAAAAAGGACAATGTTCTCACCAACCACAAGAGGAATGCAAGTGGCAGATTCTGGCCATGACCCTCCAAGGCAGATGGTGCAAACAGATGAAGAACGATGGGACCAGAGGACTAAGCCAGCACTCCAATTGATCCCCAAGGAGCCCTGGTTGACACTGGACATAGGGATTAGACTGTCAAATTCTTAGTTGACACCAGTGCCACTTACTCAGTTCTGAATACCAGATCAAGTAAACTCAGTCATAAGAGGTGCAAAATGATGGGGGTACAAGGGAAGGCCAAGAACAGGCGTTTATAGAGCCATTAGAACATAAATTGGAGAAACACTTGCTCATCCACTCCTTCCTATATGTCCCTGAATACTCTATATTTCTGTTAGGAAGAGACATCTTACATGAAGTGGAGGCTACTATCCACCTAATGGGAGAAAAAATGAAGACAGGTGTCCCCTGAGACAAGGGCACAAGATGGTAATGTGAATGGCTGAGGAAAAAACCTCCCTAGGCAGAGCAAGTCAATCTCCCTGGAGTAAACATCTAGCATATCAGGAACAGGTGGGATGAGCTGCAGGCGCCATCCTGTGATAGTTCATCTAAAGTCTGGACATCCATGACCCAAGAGAAAGCAGCATCCTCTCCACAGGAGGCCTTTTTAGGCATGGCTGCCATTTTACAGACCCTGATTGACCAGGCCCTACTGGACGTTGCCAGTCAGCCTGCAGTACCCGTTCTCCTTGTAAAGAGAAAAATTCCCAGTGAGGAATGCCAGATGGTACAGGACCTCAGGGTACTCAGTGAAGCCGTCTGGGGTATACATCCCGTCGTCCCTAATTTTCCATTCTGTTGGTCACTCTACCAGCCACCAGGACTTGGCATTCTGTGTTAGATTTAATAATGCCTTATTCTATATTCCATTAGCCCCAGAGTCTCAAGAAATGTTTGCTTTTGAATGACAGGACCCAACAGAACAAAGCAAAACACTGCTGGATTCTCCTTCCCCAAGGGGTCAGAAATTTCCCCACCATCTTTGGGGAAACTTTGACCCAAAAGATCTGCATCTGGAAGAGGGAGCAAGATGGAATCAGAATATAAATGAAATTATGATTACAAGCCCAACTATGGAAGCCTCTACAAAAATACTGTAACCACTCTGAAATACCTAGTCCATAAAGGATATAAGCTGTTCAAGAAAAAGGCTCAAATAGTATAAACTAGGGTGAGTTACGTAGGCTTCATTCTTCTGGAAGGCCAGAGAAGCCTATTCTAGGAGAGGAGAAAAGCCACTTGCTGCCTCATCCCTTCTAAAATCGGAGGGTGGCCAGGTTTTTCTCACCTGGATCCTTAACTATAGTCTAATAGCTAGACTTCTATACAAAAAGCTGAAAGGAAAGGATAATGATCCTTTTGAATGGAATTTAGAACATGAAAAGGTTCTTCAAGAAGCACAAAGCTACTGGGGAGAACGGACACATGCTGAAGCTTAGCTGTATGGCTGAGCCCCTCGCTGTTCACCGGAAACCACCACAACATTGTTCATCGGCTATACGTACATGCTAAATTGCTTCAGTCATGTCCGACTCTTTGTGACCCCATGGGCGATAGCCCACCAGGCTCCTCTCTGTCCGTGGGATTCTCCAGGCAAGAGTACTGGAGTGGGTTGCCATTTCCTTCTCCAGGAGATCTTCCCGACCCAGGGATCGAACCCAGGTCTCCTGAATTGTAGGCAGACACTTGGGCTCAGATCGTAAAGCATCTGCCTACAATTCGGGAGACCTGGGTT
>JADEYB020000010.1:2779480-2862227 GCA_015832495.2 Alces alces | reverse complement strand
CTGGTGCGGAGAGCGGACTCATTGGAAAAGACCCTGATGCTGGGAGGGATTGGGGGCAGGAGGAGAAGGGGATGACAGAGGATGAGATGGTTGAATGGCATCACCGACTCGATGGACATGAGTTTGGGTGGTCTCCGGGAGTTGGTGATGGACAGGGAGGCCTGGCGTGCTGCAGTTCATGGGGTCGCAAAGAGTCAGACACTGAGCGACTGAATTGAACTGAAGCCATAAAAACCCAGTCATCATATTAAGATGGTCTTTTATGTCAACATGAATCAACACATGCCAGACAGACTTTAATAGTCAATTTTGAGATATGGAAGTTCTTGTTTCAATGGATGAAATATGCATGCCTTTGAAAAATTCAAATGTAAACATTTTTTATCTAATAGATTTCTTCTGATCTGAAAGGATAGCAAAAACCGGGTTAAAAGTTTGCATGAAAACTTTAAAAAGCAAAGATTACTGTTGATATAAGATCATGTCGAGAGAGAAAGCATTTATTGTACGGCCTTGAAATTGTTTCCATTCACATGGAACAACCCCAGCTGTTTTCAAAACTCAACAGATGATAAGCAGAAGGAAGGTGGGATGAAACAACAGCATTTTTGTTATATCCAACTGATAAACACTGGGCTGCACATATATTATGCTAAGCATAATTAAGCACAGAATTAACATCATTTCACTGCATTTGTAATACAGAGAAATAAGGCAGCTGAGACAAACGGAAAAAAAGTCTCCAAAACATAGCTCTGAGGATCTAAATTGGCACTATCAAGTTATATATTTACAAAAAATATGGACAAAAAGGTCAAATAATTAATTTTTTCTGGATGTATGTGCATAGGCTATGACTAAAGGTCATCCTGTTATTCATGTAGTTTGATAAATCTTAACCTTCCGTGAACCACATCTCTCACAGTGTATCTAATTACCTAGAATGGATCCAAAACCAGTACTAATCCTGCATTTTAATAAAGCATCATAAACAAAAGATAAATCTTTTCCGTGATAAAAAATATTGGAGATGCAAATTCACAAAAGTCAAGAACAAAATATTTTAAGTGCCAAGCAAGCACCTGAAATATGTCATTCATTTATTTAACATTTACTGAACTCATACTCTTTGATGAGTAGGTTCTCTATTTAAGTGCTGAAGACATAAAGGTTATAAGGATATCACAGTCTATAAGGATAGCACAGGCAAGTGACAGGTATATGTAGATTCAATTCCAATACAATAAGAAATGCAATGATAGTAGAGGGTCCTGGTGTAGAGTGGGGCTGGGGGAATGCCCGGAGACAAGGTAATTTTACCTTATCTTATGGGAGAAGAGAGGCAAGAATACTTTTCAGGGGACTGGCACCTCAGAGATGAAGACTGGCTGATTTTCAGAATAATCTCTAATAACCCTCATATGTAGGTAATATAATTATTCCCATTTTATAGATGAGGAAACAGATGTATTCTGACTCAGAGATAATAACTGGTAGGACCAAGTCTACCTGATCCCAGTATCACACATTTTCCATTACCTTTGAGGGCCAAGAAAAATACTCTGTATGTCTCTCCAAGTCAAAAACTTTTTTCACCGTTGCTTATCCCATTTAGGGATTCCAACATAACATTCCCTTCTTGCATTTACATTCTCTCTTTCTCTCTCTTTAGTTGCTAAGTCATGTCCGACTCTTGTGACCCCATGAACTGTAGCCTGCCAGGCTCGTCTGTCCATGGGATTCCCCAGGCAAGAATACTGGAGAGGGTTGCCATTTCCTTCTCCAGGGGATCTTCCCGACCCAGGAATCAAACCCCAGTCTCCTGTATTGCAGGCAGATTCTTTATCGACTGAGCTATGAGGGAAGCCCTATGCTTCCTAATTCACATTATGCTGAACTAAAAGAATATGTAGCAATTGCAGGCTTGTATTTCTGCCGTATACTGTTAGAAATTCTCATGAAAATCCAAAATATTACTGTGATCACAGAGAAGAATAGATATAAAAATCTAAAACTGTCACTGGGAAAAATGCAAGCCCTGTTAAAACTTTATAATAAACATCTGAAAACATTTCCTTTAATTGATCAAATAGTCTCAGATTCAATCAGAGGGAGGCAGTAGTCTTAAGACCATCTAGAAAAAGGAGTTGACTCAGCTCTCCTCATGATGGGATACACTACATTTTCTTGATCTTTTGCCTGCCTTTATAAAAGGGGACAGTTTTATTTTGATCTTTTGCCTGCCTTTATAAAAGGGGACAGTTTTATTTTGATCTTTTGCCTGCCTTTATAAAAGGGGACAGTTTTATTTCCAACCTGCTGTCATCACCAGTTGAAAGACACTAGGTAAGGGCAGCAGGTATAAGAGCCTCCCTGAGTGGGGAGAACTCGTCCTCCCGTGTCTCCCCTCTGCCACTCACACGGACACTCCCCTTCTGAGGCTGCCGGTCACTGATGTGTGGGAACTGCTCCCATACCAAGCAGTCCTGTGACACCACGCGGGGTGTCCTCCAACTTAACTCGCCTCTCACACTATCCGCCCTGAGGCATCAGTGGACACATGGCTTCAGGAGTGCTCTGCCCCACTAGACTGCTCCCCGGCCTAACTTCAACAGCAGGTCCAGTTTGTCAGTGTTTCTGAGCCATTAGCTACAAATCAAAGATTCCCAAAACCCTCACCTTGGGTTCAATTAATTTGCTAGAGCAGCTCACAGAATTAAGGAAAGCAGAATACTTGCTGACTGGTTTACTGCAAAGGGATATGATAAAAGATACAGATGAACATTCAGATGAACGAGACGTGTAGGGAAGTGGCACAGAGCTTCTATGCTCTCCCCCAGAGTGCTAGAGTCCTAGCTCCTCTAAGCAACCACCAACCCAGAAGCCCTTCAGACTCACTTCAGGGGTTTGTACGGAAGCACCATCACCTAGGCATGATGGATCATTAACTTCATTTCCAGCTCCTCTCCTTTCTCTGGAGAATGCAGAGTAGGGTTGAAAATTCCAAGTTTCTAATCATGGCTTCACCTTTCTGGTGACCAGCACCCATCCAGGAGCCCACCAAGAGTTACCTCATTAGAGCACACACACACACACACACACACACGTTTTGTTATCTCACACATTCTAATCACTGATGTACTATGTGCTAGGCAATGTGCTATACACTAAGTAATTACAGTTGAGCAAGCCACACTGCCTGACCTTAGGAGTTTGCCAACCATGGTGGGAGACAGTCAGGCAAGAATATAAAAGCATTTGCTCCAGCCAACTCATTTTACACATGTTGAAAAAAGGATAAGAAAATAAGTAGTTTGTCAAACTCTGATTATGCACTGTTGATGGGAGTGGAAACTGATATAACCTTTTTTGGAAGACAATTTGGGAATGCCTTTTAAATTTGCAAATGCTCTTATTCTAAAACACAGATATTCTAAACAGAAATTTATCCTTCAGATGTACTTGCAGAAATTCCAAACATAAGTATTTGAGAAAATCTATGCAGTTTCAATCATATTAAAGAAACACTGGGAACAATCTAAATGTCTATCAATAATTGACTGACTGAATAAACTCTAGAACACTGTGTAGCAATTTAAAAGATGAAATAGATTCAACACAATGTAAACACAAGAGGCTATTCAAGAGCTATCAATATATGAAAAACCTGCATGGACAATGACATTCTATCTTTGTTTAAAAAGGAAAAAATCACCACAAGTAAATGTTTAGAAAAATAAATATCAGGGAAATGTGTACTAAACTATAAGCAGTGGTTAATACAATGCTACAGATAATTTCTATCTTTTATGTTATCATTTTGTAATGCTGGATGATTTTTCCTAAATAAAAAGTGTGTTTGACTAAATTAATGTGATTTATAAACACTGTATCTTGCAAAAAAATTGATATTCCTAGGTTTATATTTATTAAAGTTCCTTGAAAACTGTAAAAGCTTAAATAAATTATGGGATTATCTATTTATATACTAAATAATATTAGACATTATTTTGAGGCACTCAAAGAGAATATATTTACACAGAAAAAAAGATTTTAAAACCATTAAAAATAACATTAAAAATTAGGATAATAGCATAGTTTCCTAGTTTCTCTCAAGCATTCTTGAACTTTAATCCAGGTCTCTGGAGTCTTGGTCTAGTTCTTTTTCTATGCAGTTATCTCTAGCCTATGGGTAATCTCTTAAAAGCTTTTCCTCAAAGGCAAAAATTCTTCTAAGCAACACTAATTCTCATTACAGAAAATGCAAATATTATAGTGTCTCTATGAATGGAAAAGAAAGCTGCTATTATTGCTAATAAGCACTTGTGATGATATACTGTGGAAACTGTAAACTCTACAGTACAAGAAAGTAAAACCACCAGTGACTTAGCCTGTCAACATGGAGGCCTCACAAATACCTAAAATTCATAGCCACCAACGCATTCATGAGTTATGTTTGTACAAAGTAATCATAACCTTATTCAAATAAAATATTTATATTTGGTTGGAAGAAGATGTAATATGAGGGCCCCCTCTTACCCAAATAGAAACTATCAAGCTGAGATCAGAAACTCAATGTGTACGGACTCAATGTGGAATGACTGAGCAATTGAAATTCCCATGCCTCTGGGCAAACTGCAGCCAGGCTCTGAGCTCAATTAAAGAAGAAAAGTTTGCCTGATTAGCAAAATCAAGTGTAAAACCATCTAACAGGGACTCTAATGTACGCTGGGTATTTTCTTTCCAGCTCATAAAATTCACACCATAAACTGAAGAAGGTAAAATTTAAGAGAATGTAAAATTTATCAATCTTCAAATTTTGTTATTTCAATGTATAGAACTGAAAAGTGAAGATACAATTTTATTCAACCCAAGCTTTGAATATATAAGGGAATGTTAAGGTAAATTTTTCTGTTGAGATTTTAAGACAAGTGACATGATACACAAAAACAGGTGTGAAACAAGCCAGCCTCTAGAATTTGGAATAAAGTCTGTATATATATACATTCCCAAACCTTCTCACATAAAAGGTAAAAACTGGTACTCATGTAAGAATACATGAATGGTAAGAGAAACAGCCTTATTGCTGATACAGAGAAAATGTTAGTGGTCTGCATGGAAGATCAAACCAGCCATAACATTCTCTTGTTCAATCCACATTAAAGAGGGAGACAATTTAGGGGAAAAAAAAAAAGCAATGATTACAACACCATGTGTCAAGAGCTATAGAAAGAGAGAGCAGTATGGTGAAAAGAGCATTTACCACAGAGCAAGGCAGTGAAAGTGAAAGCATTAGTCACCCGGGCATGTCTGACTCTTTGCAACCCCATGGACTATAGCCTACCAGGCTCCTCTGTCCATGAGGTTCTCCAGGCAAGAACGCTGGAGTGGGCTGTCATTCCCTTCTCCAGGGCATCTTCCTGACCCAGGAACCAGACTCTGGGTCTCCCGCATTGCAAGCAGATTCTTCACCATCTTAGCCACCAGACTTGGGTTCCAGTCTTGGCTCTACTCTTAGGAGGTGGCCTTGAGTCATTTCACCATCTCTGCCCTACTTACATCTCCTGTAAGCATAACATTCCTCATTTCGTTTTGACCTATATGGTGCTCGCTTGTTCTAGACTGCCTCAGGAATAGTTTTATATTTTTTAAGAGAAGAATGGATTTTTTATTACTCTACTGAGCAGTTAAAATATATATTTTTCTCGTGACCCATCAACCAACATATAGAGTAAGCAGTATCATATGCTCCCAGTCAATTTGTCTACTCTGATATGATCTTTTTCTTCCATTATTTCATGTTTTGTTGATCAGTGTGACCTCTTAATGGCTGATGAATAGCAAACAAATTGACAGTGTTGGAGATGTTGCAAGATGCCGTGGCAGAGTTCACAACAGATGTGGAAATGCACATTTTATGATAAATGAGCACTGTCAAAAAACTGATGGAAGGAACTCAGTAATGGGAGAGTTCAGAAGTCAGTCAGGGATCGATGGAGGCCCTTTGACACATGAAGGTCAATTTAAATAGCTTAGGGGGAAGTGACCAACAGTTGTTTGTATAGCAGTTTGCAGAAAGTATGAGTGAGTATATGTTACAATTTCTAATTTGAAAAGAAGCAAATGGTGATTGCCAGTAGATGAGATAAGGAAAAACATTCCTATGGCCCTTTGCTGTACATCCCTCATATAGTCCAGATTCAGTTATCCATGGAATAGCTCTCTACAAAATGGAATTTGTCTGCAATAATTCTTACAGCGCAGGTTGTGTGGATTAAATGAGACTGATCTAAAACCTCAAAGCAAAGATGGGAAAACCACTGTTTGCTTAGGACAAGCCTTGCTATGCCTGGAGAAAATAGTTTGTATTTTGCTTTTCTATGTCTACCAAGTAGAGAAACTGGATGACTGCATTCAGTGTGGAGAGAGAGCTGCTTGAGCTAAGGATAGAATGTGAGAATACTGGATATTCTCACGAATGTGTCAGCACATTCGCGTGGCTAGACAGAGTGATGGAATAGGATACGAGACAAGGAAAACAGACTGAATCAGAACATAAGGAGCAATGGGCCTTATTCAGGAATGATGGGGAAAGATGGTAAGTAGGAAAGATCAGCTCCATGTTATGCACTGGCTATAGCACACAAACCATATTGAAGTCATCCCTAACAAAACAGACGTTCTATTGACAGAGGAAGAGGGCAATGGAATTATAGCCAAGTAGACATTCAACTGATAGAATTGGGAGTAATGCTTACTTGGATATAATTCCTGTGCACAGTTCTCTAACTGTCCCAGGCTCTATGGCAGAAAGGTCATTTGCCCATCTGAAGCCTTTGCCCTCCTCCCGTTAACAGAACACCTGTCTTGTTAGGGTTGATGATGCATCCAGTCACACGTGGTCAGCGGTGACTGATGGAAGGCAATAGTGCTGGTCGCATTGCATTTTTTCATATACTTTTGCAAGTTCTCATGAAGCAAGCAGTGGCCATGTGACTTTTCCCCAGCAATTAAATGTAAAGCAAAATACACAAGGAGGCTTTTAAGAAAAATTTTCTTCCTGTAATAGTTTGGGCTGCCATAACAAAACCCATAGACTTGGTGGCTTGAACAACAAAAATTTATTTTCTCAGAGTTTTGCTGGCCAATTTGATTTCTGGTGTTAATTTCCAAATGGTTCCTTACCTACGGCTTTCTCCTCACTGGAAACTCCCTACCTGCAGATTGCTGATTATGTAAGATTGTAGATTGCTGATTACAAAAGATCGTAACTGGCTAAGCCACTCTGTGTTCTGATATTTTTAAGTGAAAACACTCTTAAATGATATGGATGCCTAAATCTTGTCTCCTACTTTGAAGGCAAGAATCATGTGCTTGACCTCATTCAATCTTGCACTTCAACTAACTCATTAACTGACTCCTATTTCCTGCTTCCCATATACATTTCTCTAAATTTACCTTTAGAGAACTGCATGAAAAACTCCATTCTAGGATGAGCCCTGAGCACATCCTAAGGCAGAAATTGACACCTTGCTACAGGGAGCATGGGACCTTATTCAGCTTTGATAACATCAATTCCTTTCTTCCCTAAAGGTCGCTTAAGATTGTGTCTTTCATCCTTTATAGGATTTAATATCCCTAAAGCCAGGGGCTAACATCTGACTCAACCTCTTGATCTCCCGTTGTGTCTGGTTCATCTTAGATCCAAGGTAAATATTAGTTGAATGACATTGATCTTCCTGTGACTTTAGACTTCCAGTGCCTTTGCTGCAACTTCCTTGAGATTTGGCTTTTTCCTTGGATGAAGTCTTCTAACAGACATCTGTTAAATTGATAAACCTGTTAAACTGGGAGAAGAGGTTAAGAAAATATAAAGTATTTTTGCAGCAAATATATTTAGAAAAATGTTGCCAATCAACTGACGACACAAACTCTCTCCTGAAGAGAACTGGATTGGGGGCAACAAGAGGGCAGACCCAGCTGGGTGAGGGCTCTGCGGAAAAGCCGTATCGGAACAGCTGTGCATCTTTTTCTTCGACTACTGTAAGAAATTATCACAGACTGGGTGTCTTAAAATAACAGATTTTTTTTTTCACAGTTCAGGAAGGCTGAAGTCTGAAATCAATGTCTCAGCCAGGCTCATTCTTTCTGGAAGCACTTGGGAGAACCGGGCCATGACTCTCCTCTAGCTTCCGGCGGTTGCTGGCAATCTCGGTTTCTTGGCTTGTATGTGCATTGATAGCTCCAGTTGCTGCCTCTGTCTTCACATGACCTCCCCTTAGTGTCTCCTCCCCCTCTCTTCTCTTCTAAGGACGCTCTTCATTGAATGTAAGGCCCACTCAAATCCAAGATGATCTCGTCTCAAGTTCCTTAACTAAGTTACATCTCCAAAGATGCTTCCCCCCGCCCCCCAAATAAGGTCACATTGACAGGTCCCAAGTGGACATATCTTTCAGAGGTACATGATTCAACCCGCCACAATTTCTTTTGCTGCATTCCCTCCCCACAAGAAAGAATTAATAAGACTGGCTGGGAAGCAAGGGCTTTACTTCAAAAATCATGTTTTAACAGACTTAGAGAACAAACTTATGGCTGTAGGGGGAGGGGACACTTAGGGATGGACATGTACACCCTGCTATACTTAAAACAGATAACCAACAAGGGCCTACTCTATAGCACATGGAACTCTGCTCAGTGTTATGTGGTGACCTGGATGGGAGGGGAGTTTAGCGGTGGGGGGAATGGATACGGATACATATATATGTATGGCTGAGCCCCTTTGCTGCTCACCTGAAACTATCACAACATTGCTACTTGGCTATACCCTAACACAAAATTAAAAGTTTAAATTTCTTTTTTAAAAAAATCATGTTTTAAGGCTCTTAAGGGAAAAACTAGAAGGCTCCTAGGATGTGACAAAGAAACAGAACCATTTCGGAAAAGGATGCCCTAGCCCCTCTCAGGTTCTTTTCTGCAGAAACTCAACCAGGCAGGCTTCTCTATTCCACAGAATAACTTCCAAATTTATTTCACCTCCACAGCTAAGCCCCACAGACATAAATGGGCTATAAGAAAATTATCCTCTGCCCAAGTGCAAACTGTCTGATGTCACTCTTTCATCTTTTAACAGAAGGAATTTTTTACACTAAAGTTCTCAAACCTGAATCTGGGGGCAATTGCTTAAACCTAAGTCTGTGGGCTGATAGTCTTGGGTCTGTGTTACTATCATCCTGTGACAACACTTCTGTAATATCACCAGACAGTTTTCTAGGTAAGTTATAACTTTATTTAATAGGTCACCTCTGCTGTGTGACTTTTCTGTTCCTTATTAAAATTAAATTCCGTAACTTAAAAGCTATGAAACTACAGAGTTCTTCAGAGAAAGAATGATTTTCCTCAAAAGGCTTTTTGTAGAAGAGAACACATTTTCCTACAAGCCTGACTATAACCCACAATACATATTTATTAGGAAGAAGATTGATTAAGAATCTGATCTCTGGGGAATTCCCGGGCAGTCCAGTGGTTAGGACTGGGCACTTTTATGCCAGGACCAGGTTCAATCCCTGGTCAGGAAACTAAGATCTTACAAGCCATGCTGGCTGCCAAAAAAAAAAAAAAGAATGCAGTCACTGACTGGTCTCTGAGTTTACCACCATGACACAGCTGCAAATAGCCCTGAAAGCTATAATATTTACCAGCTGCATTTTCTCATGGCCTAGGTAACATATTCTTCCAGTTAGGTCTGCCTACAGTCACATAATCATCCTCTGAGACTACATCAACTGACAGACACTTATTTTTATAAAGATTAATTAAATACAAAACTCTCAAACTTTTCACCAATTCTTTTGAAAACTTTTCCACATTGCATCAACTCTGAGAAACCAGTGTTGAGAACTAAATTGTTTATTTTACTGACATTGTTTAACCTCTCTTCTGCCTAATTTTTTAATGTACATTCTGATTCCAAATACTTCTATACAGTTTATTATGAAAAAAAGTAATCACTTGACCCCTCCATTATCTTCCATAGAGGCAACTATTCCCAACTATTTTGGCTTTTTCTTTTAGCATTTCTTCTTATCTCTAAATAATATATTGATAATGCCACTTAATAATATTTTCAGTTTCAGCCATTTTTCATGTCTCTCTTATGTAGAACATAAGAATTTAGTTCCCTTTCATAGTTATCCCTTCTCAAAGTGCAGACTTTTCCCTTTCTTTAATCCTTCCAGGAGAGTTAACCATAATTTTAATTAAGCAAGCAGTATTTGTATTATTATGACTGCGTAAACAACATCTATAGCTGAGCCATGAAGCTCTTTTTAAAATAACTTTTGATTTTATTGATATTTGATAACTATCCCTTTTTAATTAACCTGGATTTTTGTGTGCAGGCTTCCCTGGTGTCTCAGACAGTAAAGAATCTGCTTGCAATGCGGAAGACGAGAGTTCAGTTCCTGCGTTGGGAAGATCCCCTGGAGGAGGAAATGGCTACCCTCATCAGTATTCTTGCCTGGAGAATCCCAAGGACAGAGGAGCCTGGCGGCCTGCAGTCCACGGAGGCACAGAGCTGGAGACCACTGAGTGACTAACATTTTCTCTTGCTCTGTCTGTGTACCCATCATCGTTTTCCTTGGTAGGAGTCCATGCCGTCAGATTAACCTCCTTGCAGCGCTCTGCCCTCCTTACCCACTCTGGCCTGCTCACCTCCGGACCCGCTGACTAGTCATCGTCACAGCTTCTCCCTTATTCAGCTTCCAAGAGGCTTCCTGTTGTTCTCACTTGGGTCGGCTCTCCTGGATCTCACGTTTTTCTCTTCCTTAGCTCAGTTCCTCCTTTTGGAATGAAACATTTCCCCACAGCTTCCTAAGAAATGGTACACTGTAAGTTAATTTTGTAGAAACACTCATTTCTGGAAATGAACACTTTATTTGTTCACTGGATACGTCTTGACACATCTCTCAAGACAGGTTAATTTTCACCTTCTTTAGAAAAAAATTTTCTGACTGACTCCAGTAAAATGAAGCTCCCCTACCTATGCATTTCCATAGCACTTCATCTATTAATTTATTCATTTATCTATCCATTCACTTCTTCATTCACACATCCAACAAATACTGATTGAGTGCTCTCATGAGCCAGGTTCTGGGATAGGCCAAAGATGAAGAGAACAGCTTCATTTCATTCATTCATTCATTTCAAACATTCATTTAAGAGAACTTAAATCAAGTTTGTTCACGCAGGAGAGGCCAAGAAAAGAAACTGAGAAAGAAAGATGCGTGAGAAAGGCCAGTCAATCAAGGATGATGTTACACAGAAAGGGAGGTGGAGCTAAGGATACACTGTCACTTTTGTTTGACCTCCGTACAAACACAAATCCATACATGCATGCACATACACGCTCACACTCACACTCATAGGATGCTCATGTGTGGTACAAACTCTGGTGGTAGAATGCTAAGCTTTTTTTATGTTGAGGTTTTTGTTTTAAAGTATTAAGCCAAATAGGAACTTCCCAGGTGGCTCGGTGGTAAAGAACCTGCCTGCGCAGGAGACACAGGTTCAATCCCTGGGTCAGAATGATCCCTCAGAGAAGGAGATGGCAACTCACTCCAGTATTCCTGCCTGGGAAATCCCATGGACAGAGGAGACTGGCAGGCTACAGTCCATGGGGTCGCAAAAGAGTTGGACATGACTAAGCAACTAAACAACAAAAGCTAAATATAATGAAAAATATGTATTAGCTATTTCTATTTTTAGCTACTTCTATTTTTAGAGAAGTCTCTATAAATTTTGCATATGCAGTAAAAAATTAAACTGTGAGTTCATTACTTTCAATCATAGCTGAAGAAAATAACAAAACAGCAAAATAGCAAAAACCAGACTAATCTCACCTGCAGTGGTGGGTCCTTCGCTGACTTTGTGGAAAACCTACTTGTTGTATCCCAGCTCTCTGCCTGCCTGTGTGTGTGTTTCAGGATTCCGTCTCAGGCACCAGCCCCATTCAGTGGTTCACGGCAATTTTATCCCCTTCCAAAGCACTTCACTTTTTCACAATAAACAAAAAGATCAATTAAAAAATGCTAATTAACAGTCACAGACAAGTTAATGTTTGCAAACGTGGGAAAGGAATAGTTTGAACAAAACACAGGATGTAGAATATATCAGACTGATACTTAAAGAAGTTCAAAGAATGGGATTTTACAATGTTGCCATAAACCATAAAACTGCAGCAAAAACATGAGCTAAGGGATGGGTACCTGACCTCCAGTCAAACCAGGGTCCTAATAGATTTGTTTTCCAAACGGCAAATGCCTCATATTAGCATAACAAGCAAATTAAAATACGTTTAGTTTCCTTATTTGCAAAAGGTGGTTTTAAACAATGTTTACTATCTCTAGACTGTTGTGGAGTCTTTAAAACACCCTTTAAAGAAGAGTGCAAAAAATGGTTGAGTTCTTCTATACCAATGATGAAAATGACAAAGCCAGTTAGAGTATCAGAATACCAGTGATGAAACCTTAAATGAATGTAAAAATAATCCCACTCTAATCTCTTAAATTACATGGAGGAAAACAGCGTCACGAAACTGTGGAGGGCCTGAGATGTAGTCCTGCTAGTCAGCTCACAGTTTCATAGACGTGGCAGAAGACAGGAGACCCAAGTCAGAGACAAGGGACAGTCGTGCCCAGGACTCAGCAGACAACGTGGACTTCATGTCCAAGTCGATTCCCATTGCTCCCCAAGTTTCAAGGGGGTATGAAGACATGAACCCAGGTGGATGCTGGGCATGCAGAGTATCTGTGTCACAGCTGAGGAATTCTGAGTTTAGGAAACCCTCAATTTTAGAAGGAGGATGCTAGCAAACCTGCCTAATGTTTTCCAGGAAGGAAAACCTATCTTTACCTATGATCTGGAAATAAATCTGTCATCTGCCCTGGAGGGAGACATTGTCTATACAAACATCTGTACAAACATAACAAAGAAGTTAATGCCTTTTGCTCAGAAGATGTGCAAAAATGTGAAAGACACAGACAATTGTATCCCAATACTGAGATTTAGTGAGAAGAAAGAGATTATTTAAAATCACCCACTAAAGTGCTGAGTTGTTAATCAGTACAATAAAATATGGTAGAAATACATTATTTAATATTTGACAGTCAGGTGGACACATCCTAAGGTGACACCTAATGAGTTAATCTCCTCTTTGCAGGAAGAAACTGTGACTTGGTTTTAACCAAATTAATATGCCAGAGATTATAGGATGTCACACTCATAACTAGGTTACTGTTTCTATCTATATTTTAGGAAACCCATGGCATACGTACAGATTAGATAGACAAATATATCACCTAAAATCATATATACATGACTCTTGGTAAATCATGTTCGAGACCTGCTGATCTGGAAAAAACAAACTGCTACACTGTAACTGTCTGTGGAAAGGTTCCTGTAATAGGAATTTATGAATGTCCTCTAGGGACAAAAGGCAGCCTCCAGCCAACACCCAATAAAAAGCTGGGGTCCTCAGTCCTATAGCCAAAGGATCAGAATTCTGCCAATAACCTAAATGAGCCTGGAAGCACATTTCCCCCACTTGTGCCTCCAGATGCAGCCTGGTCAATATGGCTTGCCACGTTGGTTGCCGCTTTTCAAAGCTCTAAGCAAAGGCCCCAGTTAAGCTGTGCCCATAGTTTCTCTGGAAGGTAATACACATGTTTGGTGATTTGTTACTAGTAACAGACTAATATAACAGCTTAGCACATCCCAGAATTTCATCTATTGAACACCTCTTCTTTTTTATCTCAATGAGATAGAAATCAAGTCTTCCTGAAATTTATCTTGTAACTCTTTTAGTCAATTCCTGGAAGGCTTAAACTGACCCTACTTAGATCACTGTAAGTCATTTCTTCCAACAAATATGGCTGTTTGGTGGTTTATTTATTTCACTTTACAGTCATCCCACCCAGAACAGAAACAAGATGAATAAACATCCAGCTGATTCCCCATTTCCTTTGGTAAAACCTTATTAATTATTCAAATCCACAAAAATTTTCTCTTTATACAACCTTCTTCTGTATATTACTATAAAATTTAGCAATGTACAAAAATAGGTTCAATACAGAGAGAATTTTTGTTCAATTTTTATTGAACCTACTTTTGTATATTACTATAAAATTCATCAGCTTCCCAGTGTGGCACTAGTGGAAAAGAATCCACTTGCCAATGCAGGAGACGTCAGCGATGTGGGTTTGATCCCTGAGTCAGGAAGATCCCCTGGAGGAGGGCATGACAACCCACAGGAATACAGGCAGTATTCCTGCCTGGAGAATCCCACGGACAGAGGAGCCTGATGGACTACAGTCTATGGGGTTACAGAGAATCGGACATAACTAAGCAACTGAGCACATAAAATTTAGCATTTGCTTTTTCTTAACGATTGCACTATTTCTCCAGCATAACTGTAGATCTTCTATTTGTCTTCAGATATTTTTATATTTCCCACAGTATTTATAACCATGTCAGGCAAAAAGGACATGCTCATTAAGTTCTGTTGATTGATAAACATGACCTGATTTTGCAGAAGTTCTTGCCAACAACTGATCTGCCTGGATATTGCAGAATTTACTCAGGATGAAATTGCACCTTACCTCTCCCATTCTGAGTTGTTTTGACTCATCCCCAAAGTCTGGGACTGAAATAACCTTTGGAAAACAATGAAGTCTTATGTCAAAATCACTTTCTGGGTTAGTTCTATTTTCAGGTACTATGTGGCATAATGTATCCCCATGTCAGAGGGCACTTCCATCTGCATACTTAGGAGCAGTCTTTAAACATAAATTAAACTAGTATTTTAACATATTTACCCTAAATATAATATTGGAATGGATAATTTTGGATAAATCATAGAGAAGAAAGAAATTTGAAAGATACTTCTAAAAATACAGACTCTCCTATAAATAAATGAATAAACATGTGTCTATAACTTTTGGATGCTGATAAATCGAGGTTATAATTTCATTAGCCATAATTTTAGGCCAACTCCTCACCCCTAATATTTTCTGTAATGGCAAGCAGCCAGCATTCTTGGGATGATACATTATAAAACTTTTGCCTTGTAAATCTTTGCATTTCACCTCAAACTGGAATATATATGACAAGATAAAAATAACAAATAGTGTCAGCTTTAGCTTTATGCCTAAGAAAGAATTAATTAGGACAAAAAGACTGATAGCAATTGCTGTAGTTCTTATATGCTTCTTCATTTTCTACAGGGACTGAAAGTGAAAGGGAAGTCACTCAGCCGTGTCCGACTCTGTGCGACCCCACAGTCCATGGGATTCTCCAGGCCAGAATACTGGAGTGGGCAACCTGTGGGCAGCCTTTCCCTTCTCCAGGGGATCTTCCCAACCCAGGGATCGAACCCAGGTCTCCCACATTGCAGGTGGATTCTTTACCAGCTGAGCCACAGGGGAAGTCTACAGTGACTAGGTGGGGACAAAAGCGAGACATTTGCAAAAATCCATTTACTAGAAACAACAGCATGACTTTCTTAACCTAGAAATAAGGGGCCATAGGAATATTTTCTGACCCACCCATTTTTGAGAAGTCTCTCTTCTCTCTTACACACACAGACACACTTACACATACACACAATTTGAAATTTCAGCTTATCCTTTATTTACATGAACCTATTTTAGAAATGTTTTAATTGCCACTCTGGCCTTAAACATGTAGCTACTTACTGCTTCCCTTTGTAAATAACTTTGGTAAAACAACTATTATATGGGAATTCCCTGCTGATCCAGTGGTTAGGACACGGAGCTTTCACTGCCAAGGGCGCAGGTTCAGTTCCTGGTCAGGGAACTAAGATTCTGCAAGCCACGAGGAGCAGCCCAAACAAAACGAAAGGAAAACACGAAACAAACAAACAAAAGACTGCCATAAATCCAAATCATAACGTGTAAGTATAAAGATAGTGAAAATGTTAATAACTTAAACAGGCTTTTTCCTGTTACATTTCTTTGAATGAATCACCATTCTTTTCCACGAATTTCACTTTCTTACTGGCTTTTAGTTTTAGTTGATCCTGACTTGTTTTTGCTATCTATTGTTCAGTCTATACCAAAAGCAAAGTATTTGAACAAAGAATCTGAAAATAGTATCAAAACAAATGAATTTTCTTATGTAGAATACATTAGACAATTACCTAGTGCCTTCCTCATATTTTGTGCTCAGTATATTCTTAGAGAATAAATAATAGCAAAAAAAAATAGGGGAATTCATCATAAGCAGAACTGTTACACCTTAAGTGCTGATGAAAGTTTTCCAGACAAAAGGGCAATGACGCCAGACAGAAACTTAGTTCTGATGGAAGAAAAATGAAGAGCACTGGAAATGCTATTTTTTCAAAGATGATGGAGAGTTTAATACAAATATTATAATACTGTATTTGGGGGATTACAACATAAATAGCTTTAAAATATGTGATAACACTACAAAGAAGAAGTGAAGTAAGCAGTACTATAGGGTTATATGATTCTGATGTTACACGTAAGTTAGGATAAGTTATGCATTAATTCAAGGTAGACTGGGGCAAGTTACAGATGCATAATGTAAACCCTAATTAACGATTAAAATATAAATTAGTATTTAAAAGCCAGTAGTGAAAAGATGGAACTATAGGGATTTCTGGGCTTCCCAAGTGGCACAGTTGATAAGGAATCCTCCTGCCAAAGCAGGAGACACAGGAGACGCAGGTTCAATCCTCGGGTCAAGAAGATCCCCCAGAGTAGGAAATAGCAACCCACTTCAGTATTCTTCCCTGGGAAATCCCGGGGACAGAGGAGCCAGGCATGCTACAGTCCATGGGGTCACAAAAGTCAAGGACAGGAATAGTACGTAAACCAAGAACTTCCAGATGTACAAGCTGGGTTTAGAAAAGGCAGAGGAACCAAAGATCAAATTGACAACATCACTGGATCACAGAGAAAGCAAGGGGGTTCCAGGAAAACATCTACTTCTGCTTCACTGATGACGGTAAAGCCTCTGACTGTATGGATCACAACAAACTGCGGAAAATTCTTAAAGAGATGGAAGTAGCAGACCATTTTACCTGCCTCCTGAGAAACCTCGAAGCAAGTCAAGAAGCAGCAGTTAGAACCGGACATGGACCAACGGACTGGTCCCAAATCGGGAAAGGGGTCTGACAGGCTGTATATCACCTTCCTTTGTTGTTGTTGTTGTTCAGTTGCTCAGCCAAGTCTGACTCTTTGCAATTTCATGGACTGCAGCACGCCAGGCTTCCCTGTCCTTCACTATCTCTCAGAGTTTACTCCACTAAGTCAGAGATGCCATCCAACCATCTCACCCTCTTTCTCCCCTTCTCCTCCTGCCATCAATCTTTCCCAGCATCAGGGTCTTTTCCAATGAGTCAGCTCTTTGCATCAGATGGCCAAAGTATTGGAGCTTCAGCTTTAGCATCAGTCTTTTCAATTAATAATATTCAGGGTTGATTTCCTTAAGGATTCACTGGTTTGATCTCCGTGCTGTTCAAGGGACTCTCAA
This sequence comes from Alces alces, assembly GCA_015832495.2. Taxonomy (NCBI): domain Eukaryota; kingdom Metazoa; phylum Chordata; class Mammalia; order Artiodactyla; family Cervidae; genus Alces; species Alces alces. The sequence continues at coordinate 2,844,656 of JADEYB020000010.1, read as the reverse complement.
GAGTCTTTTCCTTAGCTTATATGCTACACCATGTGAAATGCTGGACTGGATAAATGACAAGCTGGAAACAAGATCGCCAGGAGAAATATCAACAACCTCTGATATGCAAACAATACCAATCTTATGGCAGAAAGCGAAGAGGAGCAAAAAAGCCTCTTGATGAGAATGAAAGAAGGGACTGAAAAAGCTGGCTTGAAATTCAACATCAAAAAAGCAAAGATCATGGCATCTGGTCCCATCACTTCATGGCAAATAGAAGGGGGAAAGTGGAAACAGTGACAGATTTTATTTTCTTGGGCTCCAAAAACACTGCGGACGGTGACTGCAGCCATGAAATCAAAAGATGCTTGCTCCTTGGAAAGAAACCTATGACAAACCTAGACAGCATATTAAAAAGCAGAGATATCACTTGCCGACAAAAGTCCATACAGTCAAAGCTATGGATGTTAGATGGAGGAGGAAATGGCAACCCACTCCAGTGTTCTTGACTAGAGAATCCTGTGGACGGGGGAGCCTGGTAGGCTGCCATCTATGGGTCGCACAGAGTCGGACACGACTGAAGTGACTTAGCAGCAGCAGCAGCAGCAGCGTGGATGTTAGAGTTGGACCACAAAGAGGACGGAGCACGGAAGATCTGATGCTTTTGAACTGTGGTTTTGGAGAAGACTCCTGAGAGTCCCTTGGACAGCAAGGGAATCAAATCAGTCAATCCTGTAGGAAATCAATCCTGAATATCCAGTGGAAGGACTGATGGTGAAACTGAAGCTACAATACTTTGGCCATCTGATGGCAAGAGCCAAAGTCCTTTTCTCATTGGAAAAATGAGAAATTGGAATCTTTCTCCTGATTCTGGGAAAGATTGAGGGCAGGAGGAGAAGGAGGTGACAGAGGATGAGATGGTTGGATGGCATCCCTGATTTAATGGACGTGAGTTTGAGAAAATTCCTAGAGACAGTGCATGGTGTGCTGCAGTTCATGGGGTCACAAAGAGTCAGATAGGACTTAGTGACTAAACAACAACAATAGGAATTTCTAGCGCTTGTACCCTCCCAAAAACCATATTGAACAACTATATGGTAAGATACATACTAACATTACACACCGTTCCTGAAAAACAGAGAAAGATAGAATGTGTCCCAAGTCATTTTATAAGACCAGCATACTGCTCTCACAAACATACATATAAAAATCCTTAATAAAAGAAAAGCAAATTTATTTTTTTTTTTGTTATAATTCAGTTATTTTTTTTTTCATTTATTTTTATTAGTTGGAGGCTAATTACTTCATAACATTTCAGTGGGTTTTCTCATACATTAACATGAATTAGCCATGGAGTTACATGTATTCCCCATACCGATCCCCCCTTCCACCTCCCTCTCCACCCGATTCCTCTGAGTCTTCCCAGTGTACCAGGCCCGAGCACTTGTCTCATGCATCCAACCTGGGCTGGTGATCTGTTTCACCATAGATAATATACTTGTTTCGATGCTGTTCTCTCTAAACATCCCCCCCCCTCACCTTCTCCCACAGGGTCCAAAAGTCTATTCTGTACATCTGTGTCTCTTTGTCTGTTTTGCATATAGGGTTATCATTACTATCTTTCTAAATTCCATATATATGTGTTAGTATGCTGTAATGTTCTTTATCTTTCTGGCTTACTTCACTCTGTATAATGGGCTCCAGTTTCATCCATCTCATTAGCACTGATTCAAATGAATTCTTTTTAACGGCTGAGTAATATTCCATTGTGTATATGTACCACAGCTTCCTTATCCATTCGTCTGCTGATGGGCATCTAGGTTGCTTCCATGTCCTGGCTATTATAAACAGTGCTGCGATGAACATTGGGGTGCACCTGTCTCTTTCAGATCTGGTTTCCTCGGTGTGTATGCCCAGAAGTGGGATTGCTGGGTCATATGGCAGTTCTATTTCCAGTTTTTTAAGAAATCTCCACACTGTTTTCCATAGTGGCTGTACTAGTTTGCATTCCCACCAACAGTGTAAGAGGGTTCCCTTTTCTCCACACCCTCTCCAGCATTTATTGCTTGTAGACTTTTGGATAGCAGCCATCCTGACTGGCGTGTAATGGTACCGCATTGTGGTTTTGATTTGCATTTCTCTGATAATGAGTGATGTTGAGCATCTTTTCATGTGTTTGTTGGCCATCTGTATGTCAAGAAAAGCAAATTTAAAAAAAAAAAGCAAATTATAATCAGCAATATATAAAAAGGATTCTATATCATCATCCAATTGGAGTTATTCTAAGAATACAAGGAAGGTTTAACACTTGAAAATCAAAAAAAGACAGATAAAAATTATCATCTCAATACAGAAAAAAAATAAAAAACAGTTGACCAAATTCAGCAACCATTTATGACTAAAAAGCAAAAACAAAAACTCAAAGCAAAGTGGTGATAGGAGGAAAGACTCTAACTTTGCGCTCAGGATTGTGCCAGCCTTAAAACAAGACAAATTCATTACCTTACAGTTCTGGAAGTCAGAAGCCCAAAATGAGTCTCACAGGGCTAAAATCACGGTGCTGTCACCAGACTGAGCTCCTGCCTGAAGAGACTGTATGAGAATCTATTCACTCACCCGTCCCAGACTCTAGAGGCGGCTCACCTTCCTTGGTGTATGGCTGACTCCCATCTTCAAGTTAGCAATGACCAGTCAATTCTCCCTCAAACTGCATCACTCTGACCCTACCTCTCTCTTCCACATCTAAGAACTCTTGTGATTACACTGAGTCCAAATGGTTAATCCAGGAGAATCTTAAATTCAACTGATTAGCAACCTTAATTCCAACTACTACCTTAACTTCTGGGGATTAGGACGCAGGCGTCTTTGGGAAGCCACCATTTTACCTACCACCATCTGTGCCTCCACATACTAACAACTTTCCCTTACTGTTTAGTCGCCAGATCGCGTTTGACTCTTTGGGACCCCTGGACTGTAACCCGTCAGGCTCCTCTGTCAATAGGATTTCCTAGGCAAGAACATTGGAGTGAGTTGCTATTTCCTTCTCCAGGTGATCTTTCTGATCCATGGGGAATCAAAACCTCCTGCTTGGCAGGCGAATTCTTTATCACTGAGCCACCAGGGAAGCCCCACTATCAACTTACCCCCTGGATTATTTCAGAGAAGATCCCAGATATTATACCATCTCATTCATAACTATTTCAGTATGCATTTTTAAAAGATAAGAATCCTTTTAAAAAAGAAACAATCAGGAATTTCCTGGCAGTCCAGTGGTTAAGAATTCGCCTTGCAATGCAGGGGACATGGGTTTGATCCCTGGTGGGGAACTAAGATCCCACATGCTGAGCGGCAACTGAGCCCAAGCTCCACAACTAGAGAATCTGCACAGCAATGAGAGAACCTGCATGCTGCAACCAGAGACCTGACGCAGCCAAGTAAGTAAATATTTTTTAAAAAGAAAACAACCACACCTAAAAAATAATAACCATGATTTCTTAGGATCATGAACTATCCAGTCGTTATTTAAACTGGGCTTCCCTGCTGGCTCAGCCAGTAAAGAATCCACCTGCAATGCAGGAAAGCAGGATTCAATCCCTGGGTTGGGAAGCTCCCCTGGAGAAGGGCATGGCAACTCACTCCAGTATTCCAACCTGGAGAATCCCATGGACAGAGAAGCCTGGTGGGTTACAGTTGAATGGAGGTACAAAGAGTCAGATATGACTGAGCAACTAACACTTTCAACACTTCCATAATTTTTAAAATACTTTACAGCTTATTTGAAAGAGAATTAAATAAGATCCATACATGGCATTCAATAATATTTGATTAAAAGAATAACATTTTGGAGGATCCCTAACATTACTTTAAGTCACTTAATAATATTGTCAAATACATACAAACATGAAACTGAATATAAATTACTCATGTGTAGCTCTCATGTGTCTACAGAAAAGAAAACATTCTTGAAGCAAAGTTGTGGACCAGGTTTGAGAAATGCTATTCCTGTATCACTGTATACAAAGCTCATTTTAAAGTTAGCTGTATCGTGTCCCGTGACAGTATTTCATTGTTGCCCAAAACCATTGTTTAATTTCATCATTTAATTACCATTCTTCAGTGACACTTTTGTAATCTCTGTTTACCAGTCACTTTTCCTGGACTTCCCTAGTAGCTCAGTTGGTAAAGAATCTGATTACAATCCAGGAGACCCGGGTTTGATCCCTGGTTCGGGGAGAGCCCCTGGAGAAGGAAACGGCTACCCCCTCCAGTATTATTGCCTGGAGAATTCCATGGACAGAGGAGCTGGGCAGGCTACCATCCATGGGATCCCAAAGAGTTGGACATGACTGTGCAACTAACTTTCACTTTTTCCTAGGTAGGGAAACACAAAGGTGAAAAAATAACTTGGTCAGTTGCTCACAACAGATTTTTCAAAAAGTTATGTGTATTATTAAAAAAACTGTAATGTAAGCTCTGTGAAGGTGGGAGCCAGGTCTTACTAATCTTCATGTTTCCCAGAGACCCAACAAAGGGCTTTCAAAAAGTTGGTACTCAATCAGTATTCAATAATTGATTAGACTTGAAAGCCTATATTCAATTGCTCAGTTAAATTTGGCAGACAAACCTGGAGAGAAAGAACCGTGCCACCATATTTCTCTTTTTCATTTCGTATGAAGAAGCAGTGAGTGCGTTTGTTTGCATGTTTGCAATTACAATGAAGAGAAGGGTGCTTGGTGATAAAGATGGTGCAACAGCCACTGTGGCAATCTGGAGCTGAGCAAGTCATAAAGCTGACCTCGGCGGGTACAGAGCTTCACCAGTCAGCATAATAGATGGAGAGCTATTACGGCTCAACAGTGATAGATGAAATTTGCTCAGAATAGCACAACACATTCAGCTCTGTGGGGATCATGAACATTTATCACTGATGATTAATCCTTTCATGAGTCCATTTCGAGGTTAACAGAGCTCCTTTATTGCATTTTTGTTCCCTGTCTATCAGTCCCACCATACCACTCATTCAGCGAATGTTTACTTTCTGGGACCTTACTATGTATATAACTGAAATGAAAGTCGCTCAGTTGTGTCCGACTCTTTGCGACCCCATGGACTATACAGTCCATGGAATTCTCCAGGCCAGAATCCTGGAGTGGGTAGCCATTCCCTTCTCCAGGAGATCTTCCCAACCCAGGGATCGAATGCAGGTCTCCCGCACTGCAGGCGGATTCTTTACCAGCTGAGCCAGCAGGGAAGCCCACAGATCCTGAGTATTTAATCACAGAACTACACGGCAGATTTCTCCCGGCTCCAAGGACTATCTCACGGTCTATTTTCCAGCATGTGCATGGTCCTCACACTATCTTCTACCATATAAACTTCTGGCTTATGTCATCAGACAACCTGGTACAAATTTCCATATAATATCTGAGAGGGATTAGACATTAATATTTGCTAACATATTTTTAAATAATATATTACGTTAATTCTCAAAGGGAAAATCTCAGAGAGGGCACATTGAGAGAATGCAGGTGAGTTCTGAACACAGGGCACATGCTGCTACCATCCAAGGGGGTCGGTAAAATTAGGTGACTTGGGAACAGGACAAAAAAGACACTAAAAAAGAAGAGCTATATCACAACTACATAAATCTGGGGTGTTCTATTCATGTCCATACTCATCCCTGGCTACATTATAAATCCTTTAAAGGTGGAGATGAGATTATGCACCTCTTGACATTCCAACTGTAGAACTCTGTGTGCTTCATAGACCAACATCACTGCCATCGCTTATTAGAAATGCAGAACCATAGCCCTCATCCCAGACATACTGAATCAGAATCAGTATTAAAAAAACTCCAGGTGATTTCAATGTACATTAAAATTTAAGAAACATTATGGTACTAGCATAGAGCTTCCCAAGTGGCGCTAGTGGTAAAGATTCCACCTTTCAAGGGAGGAGTCGTAAGCTCGGGTTCAGTCCCTGGGTTGGGAAGGTCTCCTGGAAGAGCTCATGGAGAGAACCCCATGGACAGAGGAGCCTGGTGGGCTACAGTCCATAGGGTTGCAAAGAGTCAGATATGACTGAAGCAACTTAGCACTACCCACAGTACTAGCCTTATACACCTTGAGATTTAATACATGTGTTAATTATTCTCATAAAACAAAGGCTTCATAACCTGTTAAAAATACCAGGTGTGAAGGTCTGAGAGAGAAAAATATGTGATAACAGTTTGAGATAGAAAGAGAAAAAGCAAGCATATACCAGGAATATTATACTTTGGGGGGGGAACCTGCCATAATTATATGCCAGAAGAATAGGGTATTCTAGAGGATCTTTCTTCAAAGGAAGATATTTGCCTCTGATGTGTGCAAAACAGTCCAACCGGGTATAGGCATAAAATTTTAGAATTTTTATTTTTAAAAGGAGCTATCCATGTGTCCATGCTAAATTGCTTCAGTCATGTCCAGCTCTTTGCGACCCTGTGGAACATAACCTGCCAGGCTCCTCTGTCTATGGGATTCTCCAGGCAAGAATGCTGGAGTGGGTTGCCATTCCCTCCTCCAGGGGATCTTCCCCAGCTAGGAATCGAACCCGAGTCTCTTATGTCTCCTGTACTGGCAGGCAGGTCCTTTACCACTACTGACCACGAGCACCTTAATATTCAGGTTGGCGCAGTTACCTGTGCTCAGGATGCCAGACAGTTTGTGAGATCAGCAGCAGTGCTCTCGGCCTACTGAAATGTTCTGCAGTTTATGTGCCTTTAAGCAACTGTAATTAAATGAACAAACAATTTTAAAAGATTCCTTCAAGGGACACACACGGAAAGCAATGGCAAACAAACAAAAAGTTAAAAAGGCAGAACAGGCATTTATATGGGGCTTACCTCATAGCTCAGTCGGTAAAGAATCTGCTTGCAATGCAGGAGACTCAGGTTCAATTACTCCAGTATTCTTGCCTGGTGAATCCCATGGAAAGAGGAGCCTGGCTGGCTACAGTTCATGGGGTCGCAAGAGTTGGACACAACTTAGCAACTAAACCATCACAGGCATTTATATCCTTATGCAGGCTCTTAGTCAAATTCAAGGCAAAAGCAGTGGCAATAAAATCAAGTTTGACCTGACGTCAGCCCCAAATTCCTGCATTATTTTTAAAGTTTTATAGAGCTATTATTGATGGACAAATAACTGCACATATTTATTGCGTACAATTTGTTCATCCTTTTTTCCACTAAATATATTAAACATTTAAAAATTATTTAAAGGTACCCATATAACCCCTAGTAAAAGCTATGGTTTTTCCAGTAGTCATGTATGGATGTGAGAGATGGACCATAAAGAAAGCTGAGCACTGAAGAATTGATGCTTTGGAACTGTGGTGTTAGAGAAGACTGTCCAGGGGATCCAACTCGTCCATCCTAAAGGAGATCAGTCCTGAATATTCATTGGAAGGACTGATGCTGAGGTTGAAGCTCCAATACTTTGGCCATCTAATTAGAAGAAAAGACCCTGATGCTTGGAAAGATTGAAGGCAGGAAGAGAAGGGACCAACAGAGGGTGAGATGGTTGGATGGCATCACCGACTTGATGGACATGAGTTTGAGCAAGCTTTGGGAGTTGGTGATGGACAGGGAAGCCTGGCGTGCTGCAGTCCATGGAGCTGCAAAGAGTTGGACAGGGATGAGCAACTGAACTAACTGATATAACCCCACCATCACTCAGGCCAGAGCTTTCTCTAAGAGTACATTACCACCCTTTATAAGACAGGCTTTCCAGTATGGACTGGAAAGATGATACTCTGAGATCTGAGGATACATTTAGTGGAAAAAAAGCACAGAGCAGAATGGTACAGAAAGTGAGTTATACTTTATGGAAGAGAAGAATCCACAGATTTCTTTTAAAATTTAATTATACATCACTGTACTAAAGCAACTATATTCCAGAAAAAAATTTGAAAATTACATGTCACTGTAAAATTTTTGAGAACTGGCATCAAAGTGAAGAACCTATATTCCAGAAAAGGAGGGGGAGAGTCATATTTAAAGATAGGAATTAGAATAGCTTTAGACCTCTCAACAGCAATACTGGAACAAGAAGACAATGAAAAAATGCCTTCACAAATCTGAAGAGAAATTTCTTTTCTTTTAGAATTACATATCCAATGAAACTATTAGTTAGCATTAGGATAGAAGATGGACATTTTCTGACATGCAATTTCCTTTAAAAAAAATTACTCCCCCAAAACCCTTTCTCAAGAAGCTGTAAGATATGCTTCATTAAAATACAGTCATAGGCCAACACAGAGGAGGAAATGGAGTCCAGAATACAAGGGACCAAAGCCGAAAACAGGGAGGTCAGCAGGTCCCGCAGCCACAGCAGGGCTGAGGCTGCAAGGCAGGGAGCCGGCTGCCTGAGCGGAGAGCGAGCCACGGACATCCTGGGTGAAGCAGGGCTGCACTTTGATGAGCTAGACAAGCCGCAAGTGTTGGACCCAGAGGTTACCCAGCAGACCAGAGAGCTCAAGGAAGGGCGCAAGGACTTTGTGGACAAAATTGGCCAGTTTTAGAAAATAGCTGGTGGTTTAATTGAGCTTGTTGACCAACTTGCAAAAGAAGCAGGAAATGAGAAGATGAAGGCCCCTGGTGCTCAGAGCTTGCTGAGATCTACAGCAAGATAGAAGACCAACAGCAGCAACTCCAGGCACTAACAGCGGAAAAGAATGCAGCCTGAAGGGTATCGGATTGAATATGAAGCTTTGTGGAAAGGAGAAGCAGAACAAAATGAATTTATTGACCAATTTATTTCTTAGAAATGAACTGAAATTTTCATTTTCTAGCAGGAGGGCAAAAAAAAAAAGAAAAAGAAAAAATCCACAATGTCCAAACCCAAAAAACCTCTGTATCATTCTGGTGACCTAATGACCTAAGAGTGTGGTGTGAGATGGCATGGGAAGAACCGCAGGATCTCTGGAGGCAGGAACACAAAGCCGGGGGAGCGTCTTTCAGGTGTTTACCTGCAGGTGAACCTAGGGGCCACTGCGGTCCAGGCTCCCACCTTTTGCGCGCTCAGTCTGAACTGAGCAGCGTGTAAAGTTTGATTTTTTTTTTTAATTTTTCATAGTTTTGGGAGGAAAAGAAATAAATTATTATTTCCAAGTTAAAAAAAAAAAAACAAGATGAAGGTAAAAGATGGTGATAAAAAACTAACCAGCTGATTTAAGAAGGAAACAGAAAATCTTATTCTATTCAAACTGAGGGTTATAACCTGGGAGCAACCTCCCAGAAACCTCTGAGAGCTCTTCCACTCATTAGAAGTCAAAGCACAGTTACCTACATTTCTGAGACAGAGTGCTGCACATAAGCACATTTTATACAGTCCAGATCTACAGGTAGGAAGTGAGGAGTGGCTCATGGGTCACTCCTGGCCCCTTACAAGATTAAGAAGAGAGGTTTATCTCCCCAGGAGGTGGGACCCTTAATGAGATTAAAAAGGAAGTTTAGGAAAGTTATCTCCTAAAGAGGTCTGCTTAATGCAGATACACAATACACACTAAAGGGAAGGGAAGAGGCCCGAACAAAGAAAAACTCTATGTTAAATCTGTCTTGCCTTGCAATAAAATGTGCATTCCATCAGAGGAAATCCTGAATAAGAATTTGCACTGTCCGAAATCCCTTGCATTCCTATACACTAACAATGAGAAAACAGAAAGAGAAATTAAGGAAACAATACCATTCACCATTGCAACAAAAAGAATACAATACTTAGGAGTATATCTACCTAAAGAAACAAAAGACCTATACATAGAAAACTATAAAACACTCATGAAAGAAATCAAAGAGGACACAAACAGATGGAGAAACATACTGTGTTCATGGATTGGAAGAATCAATATTGTCAAAATGGCTATTCTACCCAAAGCAATCTATAGATTCAATGCAATCCCTATCAAGCTACCAACGGTATTTTTCACAGAACTAGAACAAATAATTTCACAATTTGTATGGAAATACAAAAAAACCTCGAATAGCTAAAGTAATCTTGAGAAAGAAGAATGGAACTGGAGGAATCAACCTGCCCGACTTCAGGCTCTACTACAAAGCCACAGTCATCAAGACAGTATGGTACTGGCACAAAGACAGAAATATAGATCAATGGAACAGAACAGAAAGCCCAGAGATAAATCCACGAACCTATGGACACCTTATCTTTGACAAAGGAGGCAAGGATATACAATGGAAAAAAGACAACCTCTTTAACAAGTGGTGCTGGGAAAACTGGTCAACCACTTGTAAAAGAATGAAACTAGAACACTTTCTAACACCATACACAAAAATAAACTCAAAATGGATTAAAGATCTAAATGTAAGACCAGAAACTATAAAACTCCTAGAGGAGAACATAGGCAAAACACTCTCTGACATAATTCACAGCAGGATCCTCTATGACCCACCTCCCAGAACATTGGAAATAAAAGCAAAAATAAACAAATGGGACCTAATGAAACTTAAAAGCTTTTGCACAACAAAGGAAACTATAAGTAAGGTGAAAAGGCAGCCCTCAGATTGGGAGAAAATAATAGCAAATGAAGCAACAGACAAAGGATTAATCTCAAAAATATACAAGCAACTCCTGAAGCTCAATTCCAGAAAAATAAATGACCCAGTCAAAAAACGGGCCAAAGAACTAAACAGACATTTCTCCAAAGAAGACATACAGATGGCTAACAAATACATGAAAAGATGCTCAACATCACTCATTATCACAGAAATGCAAATCAAAACCACAATGAGGTACCATTACACGCCAGTCAGGATGGCTGCTATCCAAAAGTCTACAAGCAATAAATGCTGGAGAGGGTGTGGAGAAAAGGGAACCCTCTTACACTGTTGGTGGGAATGCAAACTAGTACAGCCACTATGGAAAACAGTGTGGAGATTTCTTAAAAAACTGGAAATAGAACTGCCATATGACCCAGCAATCCCACTGCTGGGCATACACACCGAGGAAACCAGATCTGAAAGAGACAGGTGCACCCCATTGTTCATCGCAGCACTGTTTATAATAGCCAGGACATGGAAGCAACCTAGATGCCCATCAGCAGATGAATGGATAAGGAAGCTGTGGCACATATACACCATGGAATATTACTCAGCCATTAAAAAGAATTCATTTGAATCAGTTCTAATGAGATGGATGAAACTGGAGCCCATTATACAGAGTGAAGTAAGCCAGAAAGATAAAGAACATTACAGCATACTAACACATGTATATGGAATTTAGAAAGATGGTAATGATAACCCTATATGCAAAACAGAAAAAGAGACACAGATGTACAGAACAGACCCTTGGACTCTGTGGGAGAAGGTGAGCGAGGGATGTTTCGAGAGAACAGCGTCAAAACATGTATATTATCTATGGTGAAACAGATCACCAGCCCAGGTTGGATGCATGAGACAAGTGCTCGGGCCTGGTACACTGGGAAGACCCAGAGGAATCGGGTGGAGAGGGAGGAGGGAGGGGGGATCGGAATGGGGAATACATGTAACTCCATGGCTAATTCATGTCAATGTATGACAAAACCCACTGAAATGTTGTGAAGTAATTAGCCTCCAACTAATAAAAATAAATGGAAAAAAAAAAAATTTCCACTGTCCTAGGTTGGGTTTCACTTTCATGCATTGGAGAAGGAAATGGCAACCTAGTCCAGTATTCTTGCCTGGAGAATCCCAGGGACGGGGGAGCCTAGTGGGCTGCTGTCTATGGGGTTGCACAGAGTCGGACACGACTGAAGTGACTTAGCAGCAGGTTGGGTGAATACTCCTTTGTGGGGCAGGTTGGAAGAATCTGGGAGACATTTCCCCAAAGATGAAACTGACAGACTCAATACTGTGAGCCTATACATTAAGAAACATACAAATCCAGAGTGTCGAGGTTGAATTAGCAATTAATAGATAACATTTATGGAACGCTCTCTACGGGCAGACACTCTTCCAAGCACACTGTATCTGAACCTTGTGCAATGCATGGATGTACTGCCCCTCTTTTACAGGTAAGAAAAAGAAGGCAAAGCCAATTAACTAGGTAGGTCAACACAGCCAGTAAGGAATCCCAGGTAATCTGGGATTGAATCTGGGGCTGAATCCCAGGCAATCTGACTCCAGGGACTACTGTGTAACTCTTACTCCATACTAGTTTTCCAAGGGTACAGAAATGCCACCAGTTAAAAAAAAAATTAAAAAAACATGAAAAATCGACTTCAGGAAAAAAACAGAAAATGGCATAAAGAAAAGTAATTATAATTTTCTATATGGTTGTGCTGTGAATGGCATTTTTATATTCATAATAATGTGAATATTAACTATTGATCTGATATTGTGATAACATGTTATTAAAAACACTGGAGGATGTGGAAGGTGCTTATGCACAGTGGAAATAGAAAGAAAGAGGAGAGCTAAATCTAGATGGGGAAAAAATGGAAAGAGTGACAGACTTTATTTTCTTGGGCTCCAAAATCACTGTGGATGGTGACTGCAGCCTTGAAATTAAAAGATGCTTGCTCCTTGGAAGGAAAGCTATGACAAACCTAGACAGTGTATTAAAAAGCAGAGGCATTACTTTGCCTACAAAGGTCTGTCTAGTCAAAGTTACAGTTTTTCCAGCAGTCATATATGGATGTGAGAACTGGACAATAAAAAAGGCTGAGCACTGAAGAACTGATGCCTTCGAACTGTGGTGCTGAGGTAAACTCTTGAGATCCCCTTGGACAGCAAGGAGATCAAACCAGTCTATCCTAAAGGAAATCAACCCTGGGTGCTCACTGGAAGGACTGATGCTGAAGCTCCAATATTTTGGCCACCTGATGTGAAGAGCCGACTCACTGGAAAAGACCCTGATGCTGGAAAAGATTGGGGGCAGGAGGAGAAGGCAGTGACAGAGGATGAGATGGTTGGATGGCATCACCAACTCAGTGGACATGAGTTTGAGCAAGCTCCAGGAGATAGTGAAGGACAGGGAAGCCTGGTGTGCTGCAGTCTATGGGGTCACAAAGAGTCAGACCCAACTGAGCAACTGAACAGCAACAATAAAATATTTCTTAAAAAAAAACAATTTGCAGCCATAGTGAATATAAGCTACTTGCTGTTTTTCTACTTATGTTCAATTTTTACTTTCATATTATTTTAATATTAATGAAGCTCTCATTACATTAAAATTAATGTTCAATTCAATGAGTATGTTAATTTCAAACCAATAAAAAGGGATTCAGTGGATACTAAATCTCTAGGTCAGACTCTAGCTGCTCTGACTCCCTTTCCAGAGGAATCACAATGATCAGTTTTCTGCATATCCTTTCAGAGATAGATTAAATGAGTTCACGTACATGATGAACTTAGAACATTGCCTAAAATGAAAAGTGAAGTTGCTCAGTCATGTACAACTCTTTGCGACCCCATGGACTGTAGCCTACCAGGCTCCTCCGTCCATGGAATTTTCCAGGCAAGAGTACCAGAGTGGGTTGCTATTTCCTTCTCCAGGGGATCTTTCTGACCCAGGGGCTGAACCCACCAGGTGTCCCACATTGCAGGCAGACGCTTTGCCACCTGAGCCTCCAGGGAGACCAGAACGCTGCCTAAGTCGCACCGAATGCCAAGCAAATGTTTGCTACTAGTAACGGTCGCGGGGGAGGCGCAGACGGTAGTGCCGGCGGCGGGGAGCGCGGACAGTTCGATCGTTTTTACTGGCTGCATGAAGTTACGAAACAGTAGGGAAATACAATTTTTGAACTATTCTCTTTACATAAGACATGAATGACAAAATGTTACTATAGTTCCCATAATCTCCTAAAGTAAAGAAATATGGAAACTGGGTGTTTTAAAAAGCAAGTTATCTATACAACTTGCATGTCCTAAGATCTGAATTATAGCATTAGAATGAGCAGTGGGAAAACCTGTGCTAATGTGACACCGAGTGTGGAAGAGTCGTACAACTGCTCAACCTCACCTCTAGTTAAGTGTGTATAATAGGAACTTAACAACTAGCACGGTCAGCTAGCATATCCAGATGTGTTTATCTGCAGAGATTTTATAACCAAGCCCATGAACAAAAGAGATTTTTTAATTAATTTCATCAGAGGAATAACTGCTTATGGTCTCTGCTTAAAAGATAAGGTGACCAGCAGCCTCCCTATTAACTTTGTATAATACATTTGAAACTGTAGAGGTATCTTCATTTCAGTAACTTATCACACAAACAGATATGGTCTCTTCTAGAACATGTTCTAACAGAAATTACTGGTTTCACAGCCTCCCAGGGTTTAAACTGAGATTTTACCATTTATGGTTGGGTGACCTAGGATAAATTATTATACTTAACTTTTCTGAGCTTCAGCTTCTTATCAGTAAATGAGGGGGAGGAGGGCTGTGGTGTGAAGGACCATATGAGTATTTGCTGCTATTAGCAGTGGTATATGATTTAATCTGATTTTCCAATTTAATCTGATTCTAGTCACTGAACATTTTTATGCTCAGTTATGATTAAAGTAATTTCATTTAGAAGAGAACCATATCCAGAGTGGGTCTTAAGTAATTTATGAAGCCATGAAAGTATACCTAAAACCCAAAGTCATTATTCCACCAACAGCAAAGTTTTAGCCTTGGCATATTTGACAACAAAGCTGAAGTACACGGCCCCATCCCTGTAGGAGAGCCGACATAAGACACACTCTAACGCAGTACGCAGCATTTCCCAGAGGATGTAGAACTTGGATGTTAAAAATGATTAATGTTAATGAGTATTTAGAACTCTTGGAAGGATAGCTTAATTGACTATATAATCCTAGGGAGCTAAAAGTGCAATGTAAAAATGGAACCCTGGATTTACTTGAGTAAACTTTTGAAGCCAAGACAATTAAACAAGGATAGGAATCCATGTGCTTCAAAGACATTATTTTAATACTGTTCCACTTAAAAAGTCATCAAGAGCCAAGGGACAGTGGGATTAGGGAGGAAAAAAACACTACTAATTTACACTGGAGTTGTGTCATTGCTTCAAGCATCCTGTCTTTGCTTATAGACTGAAACTTTGGTACAGAGAAATTAGACTCCCCAAATTTCAGGTTAACAGATGTCATCCAAAAGCCATTTCCCAGTAGGGGGCGCTCCTGAAATACTGCTAGAATATGACAGTGGAATAATCACTTGGAAAAAACAGTAGTTAAGGCAGAAATAGGTGAAGGAACCTCAGACCCATGTGGTTTTTAGATTTAAAAAGTCCTAATTCCCTAGATGCATTATCAAAATTATCAGTAAAGGGGTAAATTGGACCTGCAGGCTTCTTTTGCAGAATTCTCTAAGAAACATAAATTACAGATATTAGCATCTCAGTTGGACACCAAGAAATAGAACAATCACTACCTTGAGGAAACACTCTTATTGAAAAGACAAGTGATACTGCTAATGCAAAGTTAAATTACAGAAAAGAATATCAGAAAACATGAAAAGCAGCTCTCAACTCTCATGTGGGAGGGCCCTGCTGTTCAATGGGGTGGGCGGGGGGGGAGGACTGGGAAACAGGAATGGAGATGACAGGACAAGGTGGGCCTGCAGCCGAGACGTGGCAAAGAAAAGACCATCTGCAGGGCCCGGCGGCAGCAGTAGCGGCTTCATCCTGGGAAATTTGGGGAAAAAAAAAAAAATAACAGATTATGAACAGACATGAACTTCTTATTAAGACACTAGCAGAGGGAGATGAAGAGATTTCAAGCTGGAGAGTGAAATAAGGGGAAAAGCTTAAAATTATTTATTTGACAATCAGGACGTTGTGGAGAAAACGGCAACTGGAGGTAACAAAGTGCTAACTCGGTTCCTGCTATAAACTCTTCATCATTTTCCAAGGTTCCTGCCTGATATTGGTGTCTAATCTCCTTCCTTTTCCACACCTTCTCTCCTGTCTACTAAGAATAACAATAATAGCTAATATCTACTACTAAGGATCTGTTTTCTGCAAGCAATTTTTTTTTTACAGACATTCTCTCACAAAGCAAAACCCAGCCTGGTAAGAAACATCAGTGTTCTACTTGTGACTGATTCACATTGCTGTATGGCAGAAGCCAATGCAATACTGTATAGTAATTATACTCCAATTAAAGGAAAAAAAGGAAACATCAGTGTCCTCTTGCTGATGAGGAAGGGTAAGAAGCACGCCATCTCTTCACAGCTGTTAAGTGGTGAAACCAGAATCTGATCGCCGCACTGTTTAACTTCAGTATCAGTATTCTTTTCTTGCTGTTTAGTCACTAAGTCCTGTCTGACTCTTTGCAGCCTAATGGACTGCAGCAAGTCAGGCTCCCCTAGCCTCCACTATCTCTTGGAACTTGCTCAAATTCAAGTCCATTAAGTTGGTGATGCTATCTAACCATCTCATCCTCTGCCACCCTCTTCTCCTTTTGCCTTCCATTTTTACCAGCATCCGGGTCTTTTCCAATGACTGGCTCTTCACATCAGGTGGCCAAATTATTGAAGCTTCAGCTTCAGCATTAGTCCTTCCAATGATATTCAGGGCTTATTTCCTTCAGGTTTAACTGGTTTGATCTCCTTGCTTCCAAGGGACTCTCAAGAGTCTTCTTCAGCACCACAATTTGAAAGCATCAATTCTTCCCCACTCAGCCTTCTTTATGGTCCAACTCTCACATCTGAACACTGGAAAAACCATAGCTTTGACTATGCAGACCTTTGTCGGCAAGGTGATGTCTCTGCTTTCTAATACACTGTCTAGGTTTATCATAGCTTTCCTTCCAAGGAGCAAGCAGCTTTTAATTTCATGGCTGCAGTCACCATCCACAGTGATTTTGGAGCCCAAGAAAAGAAAATCTGTCATTGTTTCCACTTTATCCCCTTCTATTTGCTATGAAGAGATGAGACCAGATGCCAGAGTCTTCATTTTTTGAATGTTGAATTTCAAACCAGCTTTTTCACTCTCCCTTTTCACCTTCATCAAGAGGCTCTTTAGTTTCTCTTTACTTTCTGCTATTAGAGTGCTATCATCTGCATATCTGAGGTTCTTGATATTTCTTCCAGCAACCTTGATTCCAGCTTGTGATTCATCCAGCCCCACATTTCCCATGATGTATAGAAGTTAAGTAACCAGGGTGACAATATACAGCCTTATCACACTCCTTTCCCAGTCTGGAGCCAGTCCGTTGTTCCATGTCCAATTCTAACTGCTGTTTCTTCACCTGCACGCAGGTTTCTCAGAGACTGGAAAAGCGGTCTGGTACTCCTCACCTGCACGCAGGTTTCTCAGAGACTGGAAAAGCGGTCTGGTACTCCTAACTCTGTAAGAATTCTCCAGTTTATCGTGATCCACACAGCCAAAGGCTTTAACGTGATCAATGGAGCAGGAGTAGAAGCTTTTCTGGAACTCCCTTGCTTTCTCCTTGATCCAGTGACTGTTGGCAATCTGATCTCTGGTTCCTCTGCCTTTTTTAAACCCATCTTATACGTCTGGAAGTTCTTGTTTCATATACTGCTGAAGCCTAGCTTGAAGGATTTTGAGCAATACCTTGCTAGCATGTGAAATGAGGGCAGTTGTATGGTGGTTTGAACATTATTTGGCATTGCCCTTCTTTGGTATGGAATGAAAACTGACCTCTTCCAGTCCTGTGGCCACTAGTGAGTTTTCCAAATTTACTGACATACTGAGTGCGGCACTTTAACAGCATCATCTTTAAGGATCTGAAATAGCCCAGCTGGTATTCTGTCATTTCCACTAGGTTTTTTTGTTGTGATGCTTCCTAAAGGACACTTGACTTCACACTCCAGGAGTTCTGACTTTTTACTATGCCTTAAAAATTAAGGGAAGCTGAAGAAGACTACAGATAAGTGCGCTGTCTTTCTGAAATTAGCAACCTGTGGGAATTCTATGAATGACTACATTTCACGGTTAAACATCTTCGTGATACCTCCCTCGTTTGCTGTTAGTCATATCTAGTGGGGAAAAACTGAAGATTGAGAAAACTAGCCCCCTGAAATGTCACTTGAGTTTTTAATGTATAAGCTACTCCTTCACACATTAAAGACACAATTATTTAATATCTGCTATCTACTAGGCATGGGGAATCATAACCTAATAGCAAAGGTGGAAAAGCTGTCTCAGTAACACACATTCATGTGCAACAAACAGACAACTGAGCATTTCACTATCTCATACACCACCATCTAACTTGAAGGACAAGATCACTTTTAAAAAATTGGAATAAACTTTAACTCTATGGAGCAATTACTGCATATACCTAGAGGTTCAGAAGGTACATTTTGCTAACATGGCAGTGTGGGCTTTTTAGAAAGCCTCCTCTTTCTTTAAATTTAAGGTCACTTTGATGTTAGATCATTTCTAACCTTGGCCATACATTCACTCACATACCTTCCTACAGTAGATGATAAATAGCAGGATGTCAGATGTATATGCACCAAGCTGCTGATCTCTTTCCCTAACCAGTGAATGCTTAGTATTATAGATTAGTAATGGACTTCCCTGGTGGCTCAGTGGGAAAGAATCCTCAAGGCGACACAGAGGATGAGGGTTCAATTCCTAAGTCGGGAAGATTCCCTGGAGAAGGAAACTGCAACCGATTCCAGCGTTCTTGCCTTGGAGATCCCACTGGCAGAGGAGTTTGGCAGGTTACCGTCCATGTGGTCACAAAAGAGTCAGACACAGCTTAGTGAGTAAACAAAAGATTAATACCATGGAAACTCTGATGCCACACTCATTGTCAATTACTTGTTAATGCACTTGTAACACTTTACAAAAGACGGAACACATGGCACCTTGCCTTCTTTCTCCTGGTTTCCTGGAAGTCTGACTGGGAGCTAGACTAAGGGTTCTAAATCACATTCAAAAGGGAATATATACAAATGTTCCCATACATATACACAAGGCATCTCTAGAAGGTCACTTAAGAGACTCAAACATTGATTCTCTCTGGGAAAAGAACCTAGTGGATAGAAGACGGGCTTTTCACTCTCTGGTATCTTGAATTTTGAACTATGTGAATGAATTTTCTATTCAAAAAATTTAAATGAAGGTTAAAGAATTACATCTGTTGTACCTACTCTCACTTCCAGACTGGACTTCTGCTCAAATGGACTCTGACTTGGGACCACAGTGGCTCTAAGTTTCCTTTGCCAAGATTCAAAGAGTCTAATTTTAATTATACAGAAGAACTGTAGTGCACAACAACACAGTTTCTCAAAAAAGTTTTTTTTCCCTCAAACTTTAACCAATGGAAGCAGAAACGGGGGTATTTTCAGCTTTGTATGAACGCACATGAGCTCCCTGTGGGAGGATTAGCGATGCTCACCCTGATTAGCTTACATCTCTCTGCACGCCTCCTTTGGGAAGCCCCCTCCCTCTGTTTTATGGTGCTTCACTGCTTTGGCCAGCTGGAAAACGGAGAATGTGACTTAGGCAAAGGCTTAAAAAGAGCTTATGTATTGAGACCTCCTACAGGGAGCCCCCTAACTATTATGGGAAGGAGCCTGAGGCAGTCTGAGATGGTGAGACGTCTGTGGTCACCGCCCAGCTGCCACGGAATGACTTCCACATTTACAAGCAGGAGTCTCCCTACACCAAGCAGCCGATACTTTCCAGAGCACAAGTGAGCTGCCCTGAACCTGTACAGCCCAGACCAGAAAACCACCCAGGACTGCTTTCAAGGTCTATGTTTGGGGGGATGGTTTATTTAAGTCCAAAAGCTAACTGATAAAGTCTACAATATACATTAAGATTCAATTAGAAAACGGAGTGAAGTAAATCTTGGAGCTATTTTAGAAGTTTCTCTTTTACTTAATATGTGTTGGATAGCTTTCATATCAGTAAAATTACATCATTATTTTTAACAGCCCCATTATATTCCATGGTAACATGATTTAACATTCACTACTTGATATATATTGTATAAAATTCACCTTAACTGACAACAATCCAAATTAAATTCTTTCCAGGATAATAATGGGGTGCTAACAATGATTAACTCACTGCAAATTCTACAGTACGATCAATTATGTCTGAATTTTTGGATCACATTCACAAGCAATGTATTCCTCACATTCCTCAGGAAAGCTTCTATCTCTTAGGTTGACATATTAAAATTTGTTTCCTCTTAAATCTCAACATTACGCTTTTCATTATACATTTCACCCCAAAGTTATTCTCCATCTTTCCTGAAATAGACATACATTCAGATGACTTGAAGACTCAGAATTCCAGGACTTACCCAGTGGTCTAGTGGCTAAGATTTGACTCTCCCAGTTCTGGGGGACCAGGTTCAATTCCTGGTTAGAGAATTAGATTCCACATGCCTCAACTAAAGATTCCACATGCTTCAACTAAGACCCAGCACACCCAGATAAATAAATAAAAATTCTTAAAAAAGACTCAGGATTCCATTAAACAGCCAAGTTCTAGCCACTGTGTCTTATGATAGCTACAGTAGTTAAAACAGGTATTATTCCCTGAGAAATTCACCCACACCAATGTTATCAATTTATTTCCCTGTTTGTTAAGCAAGAAAGACAATATCTGATGATTCACCTGCATGTCACAACTTCGTCGGCTGAAGATATGAAGTTTATTAGTTTTGGGACAGAATTTATAGGTTGATCACCTATGTTGAAGAGAAATTTTATTTTTTTAATCTCACTCTTGCTTTATATTAAAAAGATCCATAACATATTTATTTGTATGAAATTTAAATAACATATATTGAAGAGAATTAGGTGCTTCACTTCTATACTTTATATTTAATTAAAATAAAGCCAAATATTTATAAATGCATTTTATTTTGTTTAGATTAGTTTTTCCAAACCAGTAGGTAGCAGAGATTCTCTTCAAACAGAGTCATATATGAAATCCACCTAAATAAAGTATAGTTGCCTGATTTTAAGGAGCCCATTTTGGGCAGAAGGCCTGAATAGACATTTTTCCAAGAAGATATACAGATGACCAACAAACACATGAAAAAACCCTCAACACTGCTAATCATCAGAGAAATGCAAATCAAAACCGCAGTGACAGATCACCTCACACTTGTCCAAATGGCTACCATCAAAAAGTCTGAAAATAACAAAATGTTGGCAAGGATGTGGAGAAAAGAGAACCCTTACACACTGTGGTGGGAATGTAATTTGTTGTAGCCACTACGGAAACCAATACAGAGGTTCTTCAAAAACCTAAAAATAGAACTACCATATGATCTAGCAATTCTGCCACTGCATATATATCTGAAGGAAACAAAAACACCATTTTGAAAAGGTATATGCACCCCAATATTCATTTACAATAGCCAAGCTATGGAAGTAACCTAAGTGTTCATCAACAAATGAATAAAGAAGATGTTATATACACATCTACTTAGAAGTTGAAATTTCATACAACAGAGTGTATTTGCATTTTTCTGACAAGAAGGTGTATATATTTTACAAGATTATCAGGAGCTGAGGTCACAGAGATAATTTAAAAATTGGCCCACTGGAAAAAAAAAACTTATGGTATTCTTTAAATCACATTCCCCTGACATTCCTGCTTGCGTGCACTGTTCCCTGTATCAAAATATCTTTCATTTCTCTTTCTACCCAAAACACTGCTTGGTTTGAACCTCCCTTCTGGGAGATACCCTTTCTTACTTAAAAAAGAAATGTACAGTTAGGTACCTTCCGTGAATTCTCATAGCACCTGTGGCTCTCATATTATGTATATTATATACGAATATACACACATTCTGGCCTTTGAGACTGAGATGCCGGAAGACAAGGATTTTATCCTGGTGTGAGAGGTGGAATAATACATTCCCAAAGATACCCTATTCTCTAAAACCAGTGAATATGCTAGCTTACGTGGCAAAAGGGACTTAGCAAAAGTGGTTCAGTTGGGGATTCTAAGGTAGGGAAGTTGTCCTGGTTTATCCTAATGGGCCCAATGCAATCATGTGGTCCTTATATGAGAGAAAGAGGTGCGTCAGAGTCAGAAAAGGAGATGTGGCCATGGAAGCAGAGGCTGGAGTAATCAGAGAAAGGGGTTCATAAGCCAAGGAATGCAGATAGTGTCCTGCATTCAGCCTAAAAAGACTAGGGGCAGGCTAGGACATGCTCCCTTTCAGAGCCTCAAAAAGGAAGGAATGCAGTCCTGCTGACAGCTTGATTTTTAAGACTTCTGAACTCTAGACCTATAAGATAATTTGTTCTAAGCTGCTAAATTTGCAGCAATTAATGACAGTAGCACAAAAATACTAGTACACTGGATAATGTACAGTTCATCATAGTGTAATAACATTGTACAGTGACAAATGATAACTAGACTGTATTGGTCAGTTTGTAATGTGTAAAAATATCAAATCACTAGGCTATTTACCTGAAACTAACATAATATTGTAAGTTAATTATATTTCAATAAAATAAAAAGAAACTGGTGCACTTGGTAATCTGTGTATTCTAGATCCTAGTAGAGTACTGAGTTTAGAATAAATAAACTTTTCCTAGAAGAATTTCTCTCTAGAGCTAAGTGTGGCTGAAGTCCTGACCATGTTGGTTACTCATTTTATGCCTAAGCTAAGTAGCCACTATTGATTAGTAATTTAATCAAATACTCTTGCCTATTTATGCCTGGCTCAGATGGTAAAGCGTCTGCCTACAAAGCAGGAGACCCGGGTTCGATCCCTGAGTTGGGAAGATCCTCTGGAGAAGGAAATGGCAACCCACTCCAGTACTCTTGCCTGGAAAATCCCACGGATGGAGGAGCCTGGTAGGCTACAGCCCATGGGGTCGCAAAGAGTCGGACACAACTGAGCAACTTCACTTTCACTTTCAAAAACAATCTATCTTAGCCCTCTTAACCTCTTTGAAGAGGTACGAGAATATGAAGACTGAATTAATTAAGAAAAGTGGTAGACTGTGGCCCTGTCTCTGAGAAAGTAATAATGATTGATTGAGGATCTGAAATATAAGCAGCTTTTAATGAGGCAGAAGTTCAGGAAGAGTATTCAGCCATTGGAGGTAGCTTTTCGTTCATGAAACTCAGTCATAAACTATCATCAGTTCAGTTCAGCTCAGTCACTCAATCATGTCTGCCTCTTTGCGACCCCATGGACTGCAGCACGCCAGGCCTCCCTGTCCATCACTAACTCCCAGAGTTTACTCAAACTCATGTCCATTGAATCGATGATGCCATCTAACCATCTCATCCTCTGTCATCCCCTTCTCCACCTGCCTCCAATCCCTCCCAGCATCAGAGTCTTTTCCAATGAGTCAGCTCTTCACATCAGGTAGCCAAAGTATTGGAGTTTCAGCTTCAACCTCAGTCCTTCCAATGAATATTCAGGACTGATTTCCTTTAGCATGGACTGGTTGGATCTCCTTGCAGTCCAATGGACTCTCAAGAGTCTTCTCCAACACCAGAGTTCAAAAGCATCAGTGCTTCGGCGCTCAGCTTTCTTTATAGTACAATTCTCACATCCATATATGATTATTGGAAAAACCTCTCATCTGTTCTTCCAAGGTCCTGGTTGTCGTTCCTAAAAATCACTTACTCTCCCCTCAGAGGCCTACATCTCCCGGCCCTTTTCCCTCTTAAGATATTTAAACCTAAATTCTAAGCCACTTATTTGAGTTACTCATTTGTTTGTGGATATCTCCCACATATACATGAAATATTGGGCTTCCCAGGTGGTGCTAGTGGTAAAGAACCTGCCCGCCAATGCAGGAAATGTCAGAGATTCAGGTTCAATCCCCAGGTTGGGAAGATCCCTTGGAGAAGGAAATAGCAACCCACTCCAGTATTCTTGCCTGGAGGATCCCATGGCAGAGGAGCCTGGCAGCCCACAGGGTCGAACAGAGACACAACTGAAGTGACTTAGCACGCACGCATACATGAGATTATGTTAATAAACTTGTTTATTTTTATCTTTTTAATCTATCCCTTATTATAAGAGTCTCAGTCAAGAACTCAGAAAGGTAGAGCAATTTTTTTTCCCTCTCCTACAATATTAATTATAAATCTACATTTTAAAATACCAATCTATGACCTTCCTGGTGGTCCACTGGTTAAGACTCTACCTGACAATGCAGGGGATGTGGGTTCAAAGAAGATTCCACATGCCATGGCGCAATTGAGCCCGTGTGCCGCAACTAGCAAAGCCCATGCACCCTAGGGCCCGCACACTGCAACTACCGAGACAGGCGCACCTAGAGCCTGAGCTCTGCAATCAGAAAGGCCACTTCGGTGAGAAGCCCGTGCGCCACGAGGCTGTGACGGACAGCAGGCCCTGCTCACCACCACAGGAGAAAGCCCAAGCACAGCAGTGCAGGCCCAACGCAGCCAAACATAGAATAAATTACTAGTTTTTAAATGCGAACCTATGAATATTCTTACAAACCAACAGAACAAAATACAAAGCCCAGCTACAGACTCAAATACACAGATGCATTTATTTCTTTTCAACAAATATAAAGGTAGCATTTCAATTCAGAGTGAAAAAGGTGAGTCCGTAGCTCACACCTTACACCATATACAGTTCCAAGTAGATATAAAAACTTAAATATTTGAAACAAATCTCTAAACGTAATCAGAATAAATCACAAAAATTTGTCTATATGTGCACACATGTAATATCTAAGAAAGAGGAAAATCATTCTTCTAAGTAAGAAGAAATCCAGAAATCATTCAGAAAAAAAATGGATAAACTGAAATACATAAAAACAAAATGGTCTGGCATGGCAAACTAAACAAAAAGCCCAAGTAACCTGATGGGAAAAACAGACAACAAATTGAACAAATAGTTTAAGGAGAAAGGAAATAAAAATGACTCTTTATGAAAAAATGCTCAGTCTCAAATTAACCAAAAAATTAAAACTGTACAGATAATCTCCCATGCAGAAAATTCCCAATAATGCATGCTGATACTCCTTCCTTAAGGAGGTGGAGCAGGATTTCCCCATTCCTTCAGGACGGGCTGTACACGGTAACCGCACATGGTAACTTCTCTCAAACAGCACCACTGGGAAAGGAGGCAGGGGGAACCTGAACTCAATAGCACAGAAACCTTACAAACACTAACTCAATCAGGTGACCAAGGCCAACGCCAACAGTAACATGGTGCTGACACTATGGGCTCTTACGTCTATGTGTATTGATAGTATGTACTCTTGATATGATGTGATGAGAATAGCAAATTACCTCTGTGTTCTTCCTCCCTAAAGGGTCTTCAACACCAATCTAATCATGAGAAAAACAGACAAATTCGAACAGAGGAACATTTTAAACAAAATACCTAACCAGTACTCCTCAAAACAGTCAAGATCATCAAAAATAAGGGAAGTCTGAAAAACTGTCATAGTCAAGATAAGTCTAAGGAGATATGAAAATTAAACGTGAAGGAAAAGGGCTTCAGAAAAACCTAAGGATGTCTGAATAAAGTATGGAATTGAGTTAATAATAACGTATCAACACTGCTTCATTAATTGTAATAAATGTACTGTGCCAATGTAAGATATTAATTAATAATAAGGGAAATTGGGCAGGGGGTTAAGAAAACTATCTTCATGATTTTTCTGTAGATCTAAAACTATAATAAAAATAAATTTTATCTTAAAATAAAACATTCTATCCAGATACACCATTTTAAGTTATTAGATTGGCAATGCTTAAAATTTTATTTTATACTTTGTTGGTGAAAGTGTAAAGAAACAGGTGTTTTTATACATTATGAGGTGAGTAGGAGCATACACTTCTCTACTGAGGGCAATTTGGCAAAAAATACATTTTCAGTTAGTATCTCTTCCCTTAGCAATTCCATTTCAACGAATTTATCATAGAAAAGACTCATGGGATTTTGCCATTTGAAGCAACATGGATGGACGTGGAGGGTATTCTGCTAATGAAATAAGTCAGAGAGAGAAAGACAAATACTGTATGATCTCACTCACGTGTGGCACCTAAAAAATACCACAAACTAGTGAATATAACAAAAAAGAAGCAGACTCATAAATACAGAGAATAAGTTCATGGTTATCAGGAGAGGGAAGTGGGGAGAGGCAATATAGGGATAGGCGGGTAAGAGGTACAAACTATTATGTATAAAATAAGCTACCATGATATATTGTACAACATAAGGAATATAGCCAGTATTTATAAATTACTATGAATGGAGTATAACCCTCAAAAACTACGAATCATATTGTACACCTGTAACATAAAATATTGTACATCAACTATATTTCAAATAAAAAAGAGACCAATATTTAAAAGAAGTTCATTACAAAAATTTCTCATCACTAATTTTATTTTGATCTTTTCTCACTGTTTATCTATGGGTTGCTTTATGTAATACATTCTTTCCAAACATAACCCTAATGATGTTAATATTTATTCCTAATTCTCTTTCACCAACACACTCCTTTATTTCCTTGGTAACCCAAGTTGTCTAGTCTGTTTGTCAAAGATTTGAAAGCAAGCCTCTCCCTTCTTCTGAAAATGACTGTTATAATGCCTTTAATATTCTACTTTTTCCTATAAAAGCTCAATATTTCAAGTGAATTTATTTAAGTGTCAACTATGTGTTAGATTTAAGAAAGAGTGATAGAAATGTAGCCCCTGCCCTTGAGAAGTTCACCCTCTGGGGAACTATTGAGTCATTAAATAGCAGCTATGATTTTGGAGTCAGGCCAACCTGATTTGAATTCTGGATTCAAAAAGTATTAGTTTTATTCCCATAGGCCAATTACTGGCCTCCTTGAGTCTCAGTTTTCCAAAGAGCTCCTTTTCCTTCTTTGGGTCCAGATGTGACTTATTTAAAACCACATGACAGAACTTCCTTGGCAGTTCGGTGGTTAAGAAGAATCTACCTGCCAATGCAGGGGACACAGGTTTGAGCCCCGGTCCAGGGAGATCCCACATGCCACAAGGCAATGAAGCTCACGAGCCGCAAATACTGGAGGCCTCAAGCCCTAGGGCCTGAGCTCCTCGACCAGAGAGGCCACCACAATGAGAAGCCCGCCCACCACAGTGAAGAGTAGCTCCTGTTCCCTTCGCAAATAGAGAAAGCCCGAGTGCAGCAACAAAGACCAGTGCAATCAAAAAATTCTTTATTAATTTTTTAAATTGAGAAGAAAAAAAAATGAGAGAAGATCCCTTCTAGTACTGACTCTTGTTGGCCCTGTTCTCAATATTCACAAAAGGTGGATTTCCATTCATACACTGTATAATATGGGTCTTCTCTACCATACTCTGAGCTATATAAGGGCAGGGACCACAACTATTGTTTTCACCAGTTCACTTAGCTCCTAACACAACCTTGGCACATAGAGCCCACTAACAGATACAAGCCGTTCTTATTCTTTTTGCCTTGGTTTCCAGGATTCAGCCTGAACAGACCCATTTACTCTGACCCTTCCTAGTAAAATCAGGCACTTGTCCCGTGTGTAACAGTCTCATCTGTCATATCCCCAACCAGACTGTCAGCATGAGCGGAGCTTTCATCAGTTTGAGCCATCACAGAAAACAGAGTTAGGTTCCCTGAAGGATCATTAATACACAGTGAATGGACAAATAAAAGACTAATTGCAATGCTTTTATTTCACTGGCTTTTCAAGCCCTTAAAAAGGTTCCCTTCAGATGGAGCTGTGTCACTCAAGCAACCATCTTCCCTGTACAGTCCCAATCACTATAGTTCTGTTTTCCAGGTCAAAAAGATTAATTCAAATGCTCTCTTCTATTCCTTCATATTAGATTACATGGTCTGAAAGTACATCCCTCTTTCTCTAGGACCTCGAGGCAAACCTGAAATTGTAAATAAAAATCAAGAGAAGC
This sequence comes from Alces alces, assembly GCA_015832495.2. Taxonomy (NCBI): domain Eukaryota; kingdom Metazoa; phylum Chordata; class Mammalia; order Artiodactyla; family Cervidae; genus Alces; species Alces alces. Next base: position 2,816,829 of record JADEYB020000010.1, on the reverse strand, counting down.
TTCGAGCTATACACATTGATTTTGGAAACAAGAAAGATAGGGTTTTTCTGCTCTGAAAATAAGAAAAAGTAGAATGAATAGAACCTTTAATGAAGAAAGAATGACAGACTGAAATAGTGGAAAATAAATAACAAATAGCCAGAATTGATTTTCTTTGAGTTACTGAATTAGACTTCTTCTGTTATTTCAAAGACTGACGCTATCACATTTTTTTTTTTTTAATCCTGTGCTGGTCTCCAGGTCAGAGTCTTTAGGCAAAAAATTTTTACAGTAGGAGACAGTTCATTCACGATGCTTTTAGAAGACAGACATCATAACACTTTACTCAAAGTCTGTTTTGCCCTGAGAGTCCAACAAAGCACTCTACTAGGAAGGTTTCCAAGTGACATTTGATCTTTCTGTTCTAGTCTCCCTGCTGGTTTGGGCTCCCTCTAAAACAGATTGACAATTAGACACTGTCATTAGCTATCAATAGCCTAAGCTCACGTTACTCTCACCTCAGCCTTACAAAATACATTGCAGGTCATACACATTCATATTCTCAAGTCTACAGAGTTCTAACTGTAAACAATAAAAGTGTAAATGATGAAAGTACTTGAGACCATAGACTAACCCTTCTCTGCCCACCTTCTATCCCCTCAGAGCAGAGGACAAATTATAGATAGCTAGCTTTAAAAGCACAGTTATGAAATAGAAGCGTCTGGAGAGAGTACAATAACCAAAAGCTGACTGTTTGGGTGAAGGATCAGACATAAATATTAACAGGAAGGAAGAGCATCTGGCAACTGTGGCTGGGACACAAGCAACAGAAGCATAGGTAGGCTTTCCTCCCACTTTGACCCTGAGGTGACCCTGGAGGCGGGGGGATCTTGCTGGCTTGCTGAGGAGCAGATCTGCTGCCTTTCACGGTAGCATAAATTTACTGTGTAAACAGAGAGAGAAGGAAGAATCTAGAAACTCGTTGGTCTAGACTCCTTCCATCTGGCAGATGCCTTACCAAGGTTAGGATTCAATGCTTTCACTGCTGTGGCCCAGGTTCAATCCCTGGCAAAAGAGATTATGTTGGCCCAGTAGACAGAAGAACAGAGTTCATCCATTTCAAGGTTATAAGATAAAAACAGTAATACTGATCAGAAAATGGACTGAATATAAATGAGCCAATGATTTAACTCAAGGAAAATTACAACTCAAGCTAGAAAAAGAGCCATTGAATAAATTCAGAGAAACATGTGTGCTTAGTCACGCAGTTGTATACAACTCTGTGACCCCATGGACTGCAACCCACCAGGCTCCTCTGCCATGGGCTTTTTCAGGTGAGAATATGAGAATGGGTTGCCATTTCCTCCTGGGTCTTCCTGACCCAGGGATTGAACCCATGTCTCCTATGTCTCCTGCACTGCAGGCAGACTTTTTACCCACTGAACCATCAGGGAACCATACAGGAAGGAAAAAATAAAGATAATAACAGAAATTAAGGAAATACACAACAAAACAGTAGGCAGAGAATGATCAAAAGCAGAAATCAACTATAATGGAAACTATCTGGACATGAGCTGCCCAGATTCCCCTTCATGAAAGAGGGTGTTGTCAGAAGACAGTCTCCAATGTCAGCCCCTGGAAGAGTCCCTTAGCTGCAGGCAAATGCCCTTGCCCAAGGTCATACCCTTCCCTGAGCAGCCCACAACCCAGTAACTTGGCTAGGATATAGGGCAGAAACACCTGACCTAAGGTGGGCTAACACATTTTAGCACCACAACTGGTCCCAGAGGTTCTTCAGAGTCTGCTTCCTGAAGAACCCTACCTGGACATTGGTCTTTGGAAAGATGAATAACATGAATAAACCTCTAAAAAGACTGAATAAGAAAACAAAAGAAAAATCAAACAAAACATAGAATCTAACAGAAATCAACCAAAAGAGCAGAAAAAAAAACCCTACAGTGATAACTTTGAAAACCCACAAGAAACAAATTTCTGCAAAAATATGAAATAAGTAGCATAAAAATAGAAAACTTGAACAAACCAATAATGATTTAAGAAACTGAAATGATCATCACCTATTTCCCTCAATACAAATCGTGCCTAGACGTTTTCACATGTGAATCACAAGCTTTCAACTACTAAACAATTCCCTTATTATACAAATTGTTTCAAAGACTAGAAAGAGATATTTCCAAATTCTATAAATGAACCCATATAATCTACATTATTAAAAAATTGGTATGTAAAAAATATGATCAAGTTAATCACTCATGTAAAGCAAAAATTTGAAATAAAATTGAGCTATTTGAATCTAAGAGTTTTTTTAATGCATTATAATATTAATTGTTCATAGCACATAATCAAAAGTTAAATATAAAAACAATTCTAATTAAAACATAAATAAATTTTTTAAATGTTTTTAATCATGAGGCCATAATGGTACTCAAAAAGGAAAGGGGGAAAGAAAAATTCTTTACAGTAGAATGTCAGCTAAAAATTGAAAAAGATTGATAGGATTTTGCAACCTTCAGTGTAATTACTGATTCAGATATGAATGACTATTGGTTTCTAAAACTCATTAAGGAAAGGTTTGTTGGGAAGAGGCAAGACAGTCACATAGTATCAAAGTATCACCTTAAAGAGCAGTTACAAATTCAAAATGAAATCTGCATCTAGACCTTGAAGAAATCTGGTGGTCACCACTTTAATAAAGTGTTAATATTTTTAATATAATGATGAGACAATCTGAATTGTGTACCTTCTCACATAATGCAGTATAAAGTCCTCAATCTCATGCATGAAGTATTCTTGCCAAAAATGTTTTATCTGAGTCTAATCAAGCTTTCAAGCTTAATTTCTAGTTTACAGAAAATATAGAAAATTAGTCAAAGAACACTATAAGGAGACAAACAAACCAGAACATGGCATACTGTACAAGAAAACTGACCTTTTCTCTTCAAAAAGTCAGTGTCATTAAAAACAAACAAAAAGAAACATGAGATCTTTTTTCATTAAAAGGAACTAAAAAGATCTAACAATCAAATAGAATGCCTAAAACTCTATTCAAGCCTAGATTTTTAAAAGAAAACTACAGAACATATTTTGAGGACAATTAAGCATATTTGAATATGAACTAGATATTAGATTCTATTATGGAATGGCTGTTTATTTCTTAGGTTTCATAATGATAGCATGATTATGAAGAAGAATGTCCTTATTCTTAGAAGATGTATCGAGGGGACAAGAATGTGTCTGCTTACTCTGTCTGGCAGGGTACCAACCAACAACAAACAGAAAATGAGGTTAATCAAATATGGCCAAAATGTTAACAAATGGTAAATTATTTCTGTTCTTTCAACTTTTCTTTGGTGCAAATTTCTTCAAATAAAGCATACAAAATGTAATAACAAAATGAATCATGATAAGCTAGCAGTATAAAAAAATACAAGTGTGTTTCAACATTTGAAATTGATCAGTTTGGGGTTTTTGTTTTGTTTTTATCACACTAAGGGGAAAAAGCAATTTCTTTCAGTAATGCTTTACAGTTTTTGTGTACAAGTCTTACGCCTTCCTAGTTTATTCTTTAGTATTTTATGTCATTTTTGATGCTATGGTAAATTGAATCATTTTAATTTCCTTTTCAGATAATTAATGCTAGTATAAAGCAATACAACTGACTTTACTATGTGTTGAGTTTTACCCTCTACCAATCTAATTAGCTCTGATAGTTTTTGGTGGATGATTTAGAGTTTTCTATATGTAATATCATGTTATGTGTGTACAGACATAAATTCATTTCTGCCTTTCCAAGTAAGATAATGTTTTCGTTTTCTTGCCTAACTTCTCTGGTTAGAATTTCCAGCACCATGTTTAACAGGAGTGGTAAAAAATGGGCGTTCTTGCCTTCTTCCTGATTTTAGGAGGAAAACTTTCAGCTTTTCACCCCTGAGTATGAGGTGAGCTGTGGGCTCTTCATATGTGACCTTTTACCTCATTGAGGAAGTTCCATTCTAATCTTTGATGTTTTCATCATGAAATAGTGTTCTGTACATGTGTGCATGTGAAGCCGCTTCAGTCTTGTCGGACTCTTTGCTACCCTATCGACTGCAGCCTGCCAGCCAGGTTTCTCTGTCCACGGGATTCTCTAGGCAAGAATACTGGAGTGGGTTGCCATGTGCTCCTCCAGGGAATCTTCCTAAATTTTGCTAAATGTTTTTTCTGCATCAGATGTTTTTTTCTTCCTTCATTCTATTAATGGGTATATTATATTGATACTTCTCCAGAGAAGACATATAGATGGCCAAAAGGCACATGAAAAGATGTTCAACATCACTAATTATTAGAGAAATATCAATCAAAACTACAACGGGGTAACACCTCACGGTGGTCAGAATGCCCATCATCAAAGTCTATAAACAGGGAGCTCCCCGGGGTCCAGGAGTTAGAACTCAGTGAGTTCACTGCTGGGTGCCCGAGTTCGGTTCCTGGTGAGGGAACTAAGACCCTGCAAGGCCAGCAGCCCAGTGGGGGGGAAAGTCTACAAATAATAAATGCTGGAGACAGGGTGGAGAAAAGGGAACCCTTTTACATCACTGGTGGAAACGTAAACTGGTACAACCACCACGGAGAACAGTATGCAGGTTGCTTAGAAAACTAAAGACAGAGTTGGCATATGGTCCAGCAATCCTAATCCTGGGCATATACCCAGAAAAGACAAAAACTAGCTGGAAAAAATACATACATCCCAATGTTCATAGTAGCACTATTTACAATAGCCAAGATGTGGAAGCAATCCAAATGTTCATCAACAGATGAATAGATAAAGAAAATGTGGTGTGTGTGCATTGGAATACACATCAATGAAATATTACTCAGTAATAAAAAATAATGAAATAATGCCATTTGCAGCAACATAGATGAATCTAGAGATTATCATACTAAATGAAATATATCACACAAAGGCAAATATTATATCACTCATATGTGGAATCTAAAAAAAATGACACAAATGAACTTATTTACAAAACAGAAATAGAATCACAGAAGTAGAAAACAAATTTAAGGTTACTAAAGAGGAAGAGGGAGGAGGAATAAACTGAGAATTTTGGATTAATAAGTACACACTACTATATATAAAACAGATAAACAAAGGCCTACTGTACAGCACAAGGAATATTTTATATCTTGTAATAACATATAATAGAAAATAATCTGAAAAAGTATACCTATGTACGTGTGTATGTATATGTATACCTGGGCTTCCCCGTGGCTCAGTGGTAAAAGAACCCACCTGCCAAGCAGGAGACCTGGGTTCAATCCCTGGGTTGGGAAGATTCCCTGGAGAAGGAAATGGCAACCCACTCCAGTATTCTTGCCTGGGAAATCCCATGGACAGAGGAGCCTGGTGGACTCTAATTCCTGGGGTCACAAAAGAGTTGGACATGACTTAGCAACTAAACAACAAATCTGTATACCTATAACTGAACCACTTTGCTACATACCTGAAATATTATACACCAACTATACTTAAAAAAAATAAAGTAGGACCTTCTGCAAAACAGCTGACTAGACTCCTCAAAAAACACTGTAACTGGGAATTTACTGACAATACAGTGGTTGGGACCCCACACTTTCACTGCTCCTGAGCAGTTCAATCCCTGGTAGGGGAACAAAGATTCTGCAAGTCACATAGTGAGGCCCCCCCACCCCAAAAGACTATAATGAAAATAATGGGGAAATTGATTCTGAAAAAGATTTAGTAACAATATAATGTGTAAACATTGGCTGGATTTTGCCTAGAAACATTTTGAACAAATGTCAAAATGAAATACTCTGGTTACTAGCTATTATGGATGTGTATTATTTTCATCAGGATGATAATGGTATTATGCTCATTTAATGATTATCTTTTTCTTAAGAATTACATGCAGACTTTCTTGGTAAAATATCATGATTTCTACATTTAAATAATTCAGTAAAAATTTGTATATGCTAAAATAATACATACAAAATATAGAAAAATATTAACACATTAAATTTAGGTGGAGGGAATACAGGTATTCACCATATTGCTTTTTCAATTCTATGTATTCTAATGTTTTCATAATGAAGTGAAGTGAAATTCGATCAGTTGTGTCCAACTCTTTGAGACCCCATGGACAATACAGTCCATGGAATTCTCCAGGCCAGAATACTGGAGTGGGTAGCCTTTCCCTTCTCCAGGGGATCTTCCAAACCCAGGGATTGAACCCAGGTCCCCCGCACTGCAGGTGGATTCATTACCAGCTGAGTCACAACGGAAGCCCAAGGATACTGGAATGGGTAGCCTATCCCTTCTCCAGCGGATCTTCCCGGCCCAGGAATCAAACTGGGGTGTCCTGCATTGCAGGCGGATTCTTTACCAACTGAGCTATCAGGGATGGAAAGGGAGATAATTAGGAATATACTATTCACTGTTTCATATACAGTTTCATAATGAAGGTCTGGAGAAGAAAGGGGAAAGCTATGCTTTCTCTCCCCTTAATGTATCACAGCCTTGTCCTGGCAAAGCGGCTTGCCCCATAAACGACTACTGGAAAAACAAAAGCAAAAAGCAAAGAGAACATTTTGCGGACAAAGGTCTGTACAGACAAAGCTATGGTTTTTCCAGCAGTTATGTAGGATGCGAGAGTTGGACCATAAAGAAGGCTGGGCTGAGCGCATAACTGATGCTTTCAAATTGTGGTGCTGGAAAAAACTCTTGCGAGTCCCTTGGACTGGAACGAGAATCAAACCAGTCAATCCTAAAGGAAATCAATTCTGACTATTCATTGGAAGAATTGATGCAGAAGCTGACGCCCGGATACTTTCTTTGGCCACCTGATTTGAAGAGCCAACTCATTGGAAAAAACCCTGATGCTGGGAAAGGTTGAAGGCAAAAGGAGAAGAGGACAGCAGAGGATGAGATGGTTAGATAGCATCACGGACTCAATGGACATGAATTTGAGCAAACTCCTGGACATAGTGAAGGGCAGGGAAGCCTGGCAGGCTTCAGTCCATAGGGTCACAAAGAGCAGGACACGACTTACCAACTGGACAACATGACTTCTCTTCAGGAAATATGCAAGTAAGAAAAAGAGCGAAGTGATATTTAAAGTACCTCAAAAAAAAAATTGTGTTTGGCAAAATTATCCTTCAAAAGTGAAGGAGAAATACTTTCTCAGACAAAAACGGAGGGACTTCCTCACCAGTAGATCTGTCTCCAAAGAACAGTTAGAAAATTTTCAGAGGAGGGTGCGGAAAGAGTGGAAAGGCTGAAAAAAGTTTTCCGAAGGGTGGTGGCAAGAGGCTGCCGTCACTGGACCTTGCCAAGTCCTAACGTCGCTCTTTCCCCGTCGCGAAGGCCACTAGCTGCCGCGCAACCCAGGAACCTGTGCGGCCCCGTCTGCGTGTGCTTCCGGGTTAATTCCGGCCGGAGCTGCAATGCGAGACGCGCGGGTTCCGGGAAGGTGGCTCACGCCTCCGGACCAAAGAGAGAGCGGACGCCCTCTCTGCTGGGGCCCCGCCCACTGACACATTTCAGGACAAGCCCCGCGCAGCCAGGGGCCTTTTGAAGGTGCTGAAAGAGCAACGTCTCCCAGAAAGGGAGCTCTGAGGGGATGCTTGGGGCTTGGGAAACTCTATAAAGGTCCCTAATCCAACTGGGGTTTCAGGGAGGATCGAGAGCTGAGTACAGAAAGAGTTATCTAGGCAAAGAGGAATGGGAAGAGCCTTCCAGGCAGAAATTGGCGGAGAAAGGTAGAAAAAAAGTGGGGCTAGACTTGTAGGCAGAGGCGGATTTATAGTGAAGCTAATGAAGCTGAAGTTTCAGAACCTGTCACTTGCACACTTTCAAGGCTCGGTACCTAAGTTTTGCATTATTTTTCTCAAAGAAGAACTCTGGAATTGTGTAAGGTTTAGACCTCCCAAAACGACTACGCGTAGGGAGCCAGTGGAAAAAAGGAACATGATCAGATAATTATTTATAAGAATGATCATCTGATAGGCGATAATCGGAGTAGGTAGGAGTAAGGTGGGGAGGTCAGATGAGAAAAGACAGTGGTCTGGATTACTCCGGTGGCAGCGAAGAAGGACAGAAGAGGATGGATTCCACATACAGTTAAGAGAGAGAAATGCAGGACTTGTTGGCTTACTGACCCTATCTTATAGATAAAACAGTACCTACTATGCCAGCAGTTAAGAGCTGTGATCTTACCCTGCTTTTATTCTTTTGACTTCTTACCACCTGATAGGTATTTTATTTTCTTATAGTCTAAGTAATTTTCAAAAGGTTGAAAACAGATGTCTCAAAAAAGTATAAAATGAACACGTGACAAAGAGTTTACTCATCATAATAAATTATTCACCCATTATTATCTTAAATAATGAGGGAACCAGTAATATGGTAGGTAAGACTTGTTCAAATAAGAATGTGTATCAGGGATTTAGATCATCAGCCGAAGGGAAGCTGAAATAAATTTGCAACTATTAAGTTGCAAAAGCATCAATATCCTATTAAGCAATAAACTGTAATGTCAGGAGCTATTTCTACTACCAGATGGAAATAACTCCATCTCTAGTAACAAAATCCATTTGTGTTACTAGGGATAGGAATTATTTATGTTGCTCTCAGACAAGAATTATTTGCATTTCTATCAGTTTTCTGGCCACTTGTCCTCTACTCCTACAAAGTTCTAAGACAGCTTATTCAACACAAGGTCAAAGATATACCCCAGGTGAAGAAGGAAATGGCAAACCACTCGAGTATTCTTGCCTGGAAAATTCCATGGACAGAGGAGCCTGGCATGCTACAATCCATGGGGTTGCAAAGAGTAGGCCATGACTGAGCCCGCACATATGCATACCCCAGCACTGCAATGAAAGACATTGAGTAATCTTTTTCTGCCCATTTATAAGTTCTGGGCAATATTTTCTGGACACCTATATAGTCACTAGACTGTAAGATTTAAAAGAGCAAGGATTTTGTTTAACTCATTGCTGAGTTATCAGCACCTAGAACGATACATGGTCTATAGTTGGCTTGCAATAAATATATATTGAATTAGTGAGTCGGAGATGAGAAAGTAAGAATGTGAGTGTGAACAATGTCTGGTACAAGGACCTAGCAGTTGTAATGTGGAGGGAGGTACATGTATAGAGACAGGCCTTTAAAAAAATAAAGTTCATAGATGTTTAAAGCCAGATAAGGATCCAATGAAGAGAGACACTGAATCCGCTGGTGAGGAGGTGTTCCAGACACAACTGTTTTCAAAGGTTTACACCAAATAAGAATGTCAGGACCAGAGCCGCAATCTCCCTGGAACTCTTCTCACTCCAAGCCTCTAAAAATTGAGGGAAGAGAGAGACCGTTGGACTAGCTCAATGATTCTCACCAATTTGGTCTTGTAACTCCTTTGCACTCTTAAAATTGAGAATTATTGAGATTTTGCTTGTCTATCAATAGTTGCCAGATGAGACATTAAAACAGAAATTTTTCTAAAATATTTGTTCATTAAAAATAACAATAAACCTGTTACTTAAGTATCTTTACGAAACAATATATTTCTCTAAAAGAAATTTAGCCAGAAGAGTTACATTGTTTTACAAACTTTTTGCAAATTCATGTCTGGCTTAATAGAGCTGGATTCTTTTTTAAAGAAAGCTTTAGAAAAAACATGATATAGGTCAGAAGCTAAGCCCCCAAAAAAGGAAGATTTCTAGAGAAGAAATAAAAGAAGCTAAAAATATTTTATTTTCTTATTCCTAATTGATCTAACAAAATACATGAAGAGATGTCCTAATCGTATATCACTCAGTTCAGTTCAGTCTCTCAGTCACATCCGACTCTTTGTGACCCCATGAAACACAGCACGCCAGGCCTCCCTGTCCATCACCAACTCCCAGAGTTTACTCAGACTCATGTTCATCAAGTTGGTGATGCCATCCAGCCATCTCATTCTCTGTCATCCCCTTCTCCTCCTGCCCCCAATCCCTCCCAGCATCAGAGTCTTTTCCAATGAGTCAACTCTTTGCACGAGGTGGCCAAAGTATTGGAGTTTCCAGCTTTAGCATGTATCACTAGGGAATTGCAAATTAAAATGGTACTCCTGCACACCTTTAAGAATGGCCAAGATCCAAAGCACTAACAAACAACCCCAATGCTAGTGAGAATGTGGAGCAGAAGGAAGTCTCATTCATTGCTGGTGGGAATACAAAATAGGAGAGCCACTTCGGAAGACAGTTTGGCAGCTTCTTACAAAACTAAACATACATTTATAACATTCAGAAATAACACCCCTTGGTATTTACCCAAATGAGTTGAAAACTGTGTTCACACAAAAACCTGCACACAAATGTATATAGCAGCTTTATTCATAATTGCCAAAACTTGGAAGTAAACAAGATGGCCTTCAAGATATGAATGGATATATTATGGTACATCCAGACAATGGAGTATTCCATATTAAATCAAAAACTGCTGAAAAAAGTGTATTAACTAAAACAGAACCAAATTACATTCTATCAACACATAGCTAGTAACAGTCACTTTCAGGTAAACCTTAAGTACAGAGTACAGACATTCCCATCGTACTTAAGGCAACAGGCCACACTGAGGATGGTGAGAACAGAGAATAGCAGTCATCGGGATGTGAATCCCTTTAACTGTGGGCTCTCCACCATTTATCCTTTTCCCCTTGATTACTAGTAAGGAGATTGAATCAGTAATCAAAATCTTCTAATCAAGCAAAAGTCCAAGACCAGATGACTTTAGCGGTGAATTCTAACTTTTTAAAAACTGAGATAAAATCATATAAAGCATTACATTACAGAGGTACAGGGCTTCCTAGATGGCACAGTGGTGAAGAATCCTCCTGCCAATGCAGGAGATGCAGGTTTGATCCCTGGGTCAGGAAGTTTCCCCTGGAGAAGGAAATGGTAAGTCCTCCACCAGCATTCTCGCCTGAAAAATTCCATGGACAGCAAAGCCTGGCAGACTGAAGTCCGTGAGGTCCCGAAGAATCGAGCACAACTGAAGGACTGAGCTATTGAGCACACACATGTACACACCCACTACAGATATGCAACACGGTAATTTGATATTTGACACTACAAAAACCTAGTTACCAGATTACCGTAATTACCCCTTCACCCACTTCCCCACCTCCCATTCCTTCCCCTCCGGTAATCACTTAGTCTGTCTTAAGACATGGCCCATTTGAAAGCAATGATGTTGATGTATCCAAACCAGCTTTCTTCCTCCTCCCCACTGCGATTAACCTTTTTGTAATCTTCTTATTCCTATAAAGCAAATCAGAAAAGAATTTTGAAAAAATGTTTAGAATAAGATAGATTATCCCATACCAAATCCTTGAAAATGATCGATAAAATAAGGAATACACTTCTGGAGTCTGAGTAGTTTGCCCTACCACCTAAAAGATTTTAAAATTAAAAAGATTTTTTAAAAGTAACAAGATTTTATGTGGCAAACAAAAGAAATATTGTCCACTTAATATTAGGGCTCCTATTCTGTACACTACAATTGGTTCTGCCACCTTTATCTTTATACCCTCCCTTTCCTCCTCACAGCTCTCCAAATGCCCTCTTTGTTCACAAAGCTCTTGGTATTCCCTTTAAAAACAAAAAAGAAAAAGGGAGGAAGGAAGGAGGGAGGGAAAGACACAAACGAGCTCCCTTGGTATTATTGCCTCACCTGCTAGCTCCTCTTGCTCAGTTCAAGTGGTAGAGATCATCGGTATGACCTGTTCCCAGTTCTTCATATGCTCTCCCCCACCTATCACCTGACCCTCTCAACCTGCTCTCAGAAAGACCACCAGCAGAGCCCCAAATTGACGTTTGCCACAGCATTGCATGGCCGTCTCACTGCCAACCATCTCCTTCTGAAACTCTCTACCCTTGGCTTTCTCACTTATCTCCCAATCTCTAGCTGCACTTTTTCAGTCTTCATTGCTCACTTGTCATCAATAAGCTGATTCTCTTTAAGATTCTTCTTCTGCTGCTGCTAAGTCACTTCAGTTGTGTCCGACTCTGTGGGACCCCATAGACGGCAGCCCACCAGGCTCCCCCATGCCTGGGATTCTCCAGGTAAGAACACTGGAGTGGGTTGCCATTTCCTTCTCCAATGCATGAAAGTGAAAAGTGGAAGTGAAGTTGTTCAGTCGTGTCCGACTCTTAGTGACCCCGTGGACTGCAGCCCACCAGGCTCCTCCATCCATGGGATTTTCCAGGCAAGAGCACTGGAGTGGGTTGCCATTTCCTTCTCCAATGCATGAAAGTGAAAAGTGGAAGTGAAGTTGTTCAGTCGTGTCCGACTCTTAGTGACCCCGTGGACTGCAGCCCACCAGGCTCCTCCATCCATGGGATTTTCCAGGCAAGAGCACTGGAGTGGGGTGCCATTGTCTTCGAGATTATTCTGCAGTCCCTCCTAATTCCCAAAGATGTTTCTCTCTAACCCATACTTTCTGAACACTGGACACATGTCAAGCATGTACCACATATAATTTTTGGCCATGGAACTGAACTTCTATTAATGGGCTTCCCTGGTGGCTCAGAGGAACTTCTATTAATACCTAGCCTCTAATAAGATGGCATCCTGTTTCTCTACACTCCTGCAACTCTTACATTTCTCTTTAAATTCTTTGTCAAGTCATAAATTATATCTTCCTAGAATTATTACAATAATCTCTTACCTTCCAATCTAGTCTCCATTGCAAGATTTCAGTCTACCATCCAAAAAAAATAATACTATAATTTCCCTTCACACCAATCTTGAATCACCTCCAGCCAATCCTATCACCATATGCTGGATTTTGTACTTATGGATGACCATTGGGAATTATGTGTCTACATAAAACCTAAAGCACTGCTTGTGTGTATTCCTAATGTGTATTTTCTTGGATGGAGGGTATGTCATTATCATCATTTTCTCAAAGAAGTCTTATGTCCCAAAAGTGATAGAGACTATGACCTGCAGGATAATAAGAGATCTTTAATATAGATATTATATACTATATATAATATACTATATATAATATACTATATATTATATAGTATATATTATACTATATTATATTATAGTATATAATATACTATATAATATATAGTATATTATATACCTTTATATACTTACTTCAATTTACTTCAATTTATTGGCCTATTTGCAGTCCATAAGTAGGTCATATCCTTCCACTTTCAGGTATTAGCATGGGCTGTTTTCACTACCAAAAGTCCCAATTGTTAATTTCTAACTGGTGAGCTCTTCCTCAGTACATGTAATCCCTTCTAAAATTTCCCTAAATCACTCCAATATAAGTACTACCCATATATTTTCATAGCATCTCTTAGTCATTTTCATCATGGCATGCTAAATGGGTTTTGTCTTATTAATTTTTGTATTCCCCAGCTAAGTATCTGACATATGGTAAGAACTCTGATTTTTTCTTTCTTAAAACAGATCTCTCGGACTTCCCTGGTGGTAGAGTGGATAAGAATCCAACTGCCAATGCAGGGGACGAGGTTTCAATCCCTGGTCTGGGAAGATTCCACATATCGAGACGCAGCTAAGCCCATGCACCATGACTACTGAAGCCTGTGCCTAGAGCTTATGTCCCACAAGAGAAGCCACCACAACAAGAAGCCTGTGCACACTGCAATGAAGGGTAGCCCCTGCTCAATGCAACTAGAGAAAGCTGGCATGCAGCGAAGAAGATCCAGCACAACCAAAAATCCATAACAACAAAAGGAATAGATCTCTCTAAAATTGAGACAGTTAAGGTCCAACTTGTCAGATGCTTTGTTAAGGTTGCTAAGAAGAAGCTGTATTTATCTGAGTTCTAATCTACCACTAAATTATTTTTGCTTCCTATTTCCCTGAAAGTGAAAGTCGCTCAGTCATGTACAACTCTTTGTGACCCCATGGATTACACAGTCCATGGAATTCTCCAGGCCAGAATACTGGAGTGGGTAGCCTATCCCCTCTCTAGCGGATCTTTCCAACCCAGGAAACAAACCAGGGTCTCCTGCATTGCAGGCGAATTCTATATGGCTTTCTGGATATATGGCATATGGATTCTGATCTGTATGGCAAATTAATGAAACAGCATGCTTCCCCTCTGCCTTCTCCCACCAAATTATTCAGAAACCCATCTAGCCATCTAGCCATACTTGAAAATATACTTACTTTGGGACTCTGTGGGAGAAGGCGAGGGTGGGATGTTCTGAGAGAATAGCATTGAAACAAGTATACTATCAAGGGTGAAACAGATCACCAGCCCAGGTTGGATGCATGAGACGTGCTCAGGGCTGGTGTACTGGGAAGACCCAGAGGGATGGGATGGGGAGGGAGGCGGGAGGGGGGATCGGGGTGGGGAACACATGTAAATCCATGGCTGATTCATGTCAATGTATGGCAAAATCCACTACAATATTGTAAAGTAATTAGCCTCCAACTAATAAGAATAAATAAAAAAGAAAAAAATATATATACTTAAGGGGTACCTCTTAGCACATTCAGGGCATAACAGGTTATCTTCCAAGTCTGGGGGTGCGAAAGTGCAGGCAGGTAACATGAAGAGAAAGGTCATCCTCCTGGGGGTGTCAGGCACCCAGGCCTGACCTGCTTGGAACTGTAGGCGAACCCAACCTTCTGTGTCTGCCAAGAGTGGTCTGCCATGGACCACACACCACCGGACACCTAGACAGGGGAAAACAAGCAAATGTAAAATAGCTAAGATCAGATAACAGCACCCCAACTCAACCCCTCGGTGAGTCTCTCTTAATTTCACTCTTAGATCCTGTTGATGAATCAACTGAATAAGAAGCATAAAGAATGTAGACCAAAGACACCATAATCTGATTCACAAACTGCATAGCACACGGGACACCAGCAATTGACTTTCAGGAAAACTTGCTTTGTGTCTAGGATTTTGCTAAGTGATTCACATGTATTAATATATTTATTCTTAAGAACATTATTAGTATTTGCTTTAATTTACAGGTGAGGTAAATGAAGCTTACAGTGTGAAAAGAACATAATTTTCCCAGAACCAAAACAAGGATATAGGTATTCTAGATGCATGGTCCATTTGCCTAACCACTACATTGTACTACCTCAACCATAGAAAACAGGCAGAAAGATCTTTGTTTAAAAGTCTAAGGAACAATCTAATTGGGGAGATATTTGAAAGACAACAGAGGAAGTCCTGTCTATTGGGAGTAGATATCCAATGTCTGAAACTTAGAGAAAGGATCAATCAATGTAGGCTTAAGTAGCTATAAAAGCTCCCCACACTATAAAAGAGTAGAGATTACCATGCTCTTGGATAGTAGAACTAATATTGTTTAAATGGCTATACCACCCAAAGCAATCTACAGACTTAATGTGATCCCTATCAAATTACCCATGAGATTTCTCACAAAACTAGAACAAGTAACCCTAAAATTGATATTGGAATCATAAGAGCCTGAATTACCAAACAATCCTGAGGGAAAAGAGCAAAGTAGAAGCATAACCTTCTCAGACTTCAGATAACACTACAAGGTACATTAATGAAAGCAGCATGGTATTGGCACAAAAACAGACATGTGGGCCAATGGAATGGAAAAGAGAGCCGAGAAATGAACTCACACACTTGGCTCAACTAATCTTTGACAAAGGAGGCAAGAGTGTATAATGGAGAAAAGACAGTCTCCTCAGCAAATGGTGTTGGGAAAGTTACAGCTGCATGTAAATCAATCAAGTTAGAATACATCCTTATGCCACATACAAACACTAATTCAAAATGGCTTAAAGATTTAAATATAAGACATGACACCATAAAGGTAGAAGTGTCCATATAATCCAGCAATTCATCTCCTGGGCATATATTCAGACAAAACTGTAATTCAAAAACATACAGGCACCCCAGTGTTCATAGCAGCACTATTTACAATAGCCAAAACATGGGAAAAAAAATCTAAATGTCCATCAACGAATGGATAAAGAAGATGGAATGGAATGCAATGGAATATTGTGCTCACTCATTCAGTCGTATCCAACTCTTTGCAACCCCATGAACTGTAGCCCACCAGGCAAGAATTTCCCAGGCAAGAATACTGGAACAGGTTGCCATTTCCTTCAGGGGATCTTCCTGACCCAGGGATCAAACCCAAGCCTTCTGCACTGGCAGGTGGATTCTTTACCACTGCACCATCTGGGAAGCCCCAGTGGAATATTACTCAGCCATAAAAAAGAATGAAACAATGCCATTTGCAGCAACGTGGATGGGCCTGGAGATTATCATACTAAGTCAGAAAGAGAAAGACAAACACCATATGATACCACTTACATGTGGAATCTAAAATATGGACACAAATTAACTTATCTACAAAGTGGAACAGACTCAGATACAGAGAATGAATACTTGTGGTTGCCAAGGGGGAGGGGTGTGGGAGGGATGGATGGGAAGTTTGAGATTAGCAGATGCAAGCTATTTTACATAGAATGGATAAACAACAAGGTCCTACTGTATAGCACAAGGAACTATATTCAATATCCTGTGATGTCATAATGGAAAAGAATATGCAGAAGAGCGTATGAGTATATGTAAATGGATCACTTGCTATACAGTATAAATTAACACAATTTTATAAATCAACTATGACTTCAATAAAATAAATTTTAAAGAAATAAATTAAAAAAGAGTAAAGATGCTACAGCACAATATACATGGTGGCTAGGCACTCGCCTGTATCCCAGTAGGTGCTTGATAACTGCATGACGCACCTTGATAAACTGGATGAAGAGCAGCTAAAAGGGTAAGTCTGGGGTGCCACTCGCTCACATGGCACATCAATGAAAATTAGAAAGAGGTGTCCACGTTGGGGAAGCAGGTCTCTGAGACAGCTTTGTGGCTGGATACTGCTTTTGAACACTAGTAAAAGGCACTCATTTCTCCTCACAGAAGGAAGTACACCCGGGGGGTGGGGGGTAGCCAGCAGGCCAGTTTTAGCTCCCAACCTGTTCTTTTTTCCATCTGGGTTCTTTGTGTGGTGAACTATGCCACACAAGTCAGTCCTGAACAACAGGCTTCAGAACACCTCTGGAAATGGGGTGGAGGGAGGAAAAGAATTTAAGCCACAGAAGACAGTGACTGTGTACTGACCTGAGGGAGGTTGACCTGGAAATGAAAACAGAAATACCAACTAGAGGAGCAGGAACTGAAGAAAGATGAAGCTAAGTTATGCTCATGCAAGATTTTTCAAGAGGACAGGGGCCCCAAATATTTCAGTTACTTATTGCCTACTTTTAATAAGCCAAGTTGTATCTCATAAGCCTCACAGTCATTCTATGAAGCTGAAGAGTTGATATCTTCAGTTTTATAAATCAGGATATTAGGGTTTACACTGAGAAAACCTTGGGTTTCTCTGAGAGAAAGGGGAAGATCTTTGGCTGTGGCTGGCCTCGTTATCAGATTATGCTTTCTTCCCACCTTCTGCTTAGTGATGAGAAAATATCCCCAACTCAGTCACCTGACTCAGAGCCATTCAGGCAAAACTTGACTATCAATCAAAAGCTAAGCCCTCTGTGAAGCTAACATTGCATCTGCAGATATTTTAACTCTCACTTTAACTACCATTAGTATTGGACTAAAAAAAGTGTGTCTTCTGGGACTTCCCTGGAGGTCCAGTGGTCAAGACTTCACACTTTCCATGCAGGGGGCACAAGTTCAATCCCCAGGTGGGGGGAACTAAGATCCCACGTGCCATGTAGTGAAACCAAAAAATAAAGTAAAGCATTTTTTTTTTAAAGACTGCCTTCTTTCTCTGGCATGGTAACCACTCTTTAAGGTTGATCTTACCTGAGGCTTGTGGCAGAAAGGACTCAGGGGTACGAAGGGCACGTGAACTCACAGCCTTTGGTTGAACAGCCCTTGCAGCAATTCTTGACCACGCTGCTAGCATGGCCGCCTGAGCTGAGGTTACCACCTCAACCACGCTAGTCCGCTCCTCACCCTTCCTCATCTTCCTTTTCTGTACACCTCCTCTGCTGGCCACCATGTTGTGTTTCCTCGAACACGAGTGCATGCGGGCCTCCCGTGATGATTTAGGAATATACTGCAAATGAAATGCACAATAAGCACGCAGTGAAGTGCCACTACCCTAAGCATGTTTGTGCCGGTTTTATCATTCTTCATGCGTTGACCTTCATGCATGACCTGTGTATGTCAGTGTAGAAATGGTTTAGGGATGCCAGTTCCCTCAAACTAGTGATTCTCAACTGGGAGAAATTTTGTTTGTTAAACTGTGTGTAGGAGGAGGGAGGCCACTGACACGTTGTGGGTAGAATCCGGGGATATTTAGCCTACTAAACATCCTAAAATGCACAGGACAAAAAATAAATAAATAAATAAAATGCACAGGACAACCTTTAGGAGAAAAAGAAACGAATTGGCCCCAGGTGCCAATTGTCTTGAATGAGAAACCTTGCCTTCAAGGTATTAGGTATAGAGATGGTGGAGAAGAGGGGAAATTTACAGAACTTACATCACCACATTCCTCACTCACCTGATCTTTTTCAGGATAAGCATGTTCCTGGAGTCTCCGATAAACTTCTATTTTCTAAGGAAATTAAGAAGGGAAATAAAAATTAAAATTAAAGGCCTTCCCTGGTGGCTCAGAGGGTAAAGCGTCTGCCTGCAATGCGGGAGACCTAGGTTCGATCCCCAGGTCAGGAAAATCCCCTGGAGAAGGAATGGCAACCAGCTCCAGTACTTTTGCCTGGAAAATTCCACAGATGGAGGAGCCTGGTAGGCTACAGCCCATGGGATCACAGAATCGCACACGACTTAGCAACTTCACTTCTCATAAAAATGAAAAGCTGGCAGCGCTCCCATGCTTGTTCCGAGCACCAGAGATTCCCGCCAGTGCACTCACCTGGCCGTCGGTACTCAGCTTAAGCTGTTGGCACCAGTAACGCAAAGTGTCCCGACTCACATCGTTAATTGGAGGCAATGTGGTCGGCAAGGGGCAAACTGATCTCCTAAAGCTGGAGCTTGGACAATCTTCCTCGAGCTCATTTATTTGAGGAATAGGAACTGAGGAAAGAAGGGGACCAAAATAGCAGTACATTAATCTATTTGTAAAATTCTTTTTAATTTTACGAAATTGTCACTCCCCGCAACTCAGTTTGCACATATACGTATCCAGTATTTCGTCCTCATCTTACAAATAAAGTAATAGATTCAAGAATTCAAGGACTTAACCAAGATCACACCATCATGAAAATGGCAGACCTAGGACTCAAATCCACATTTTGAAATTGTAAATTTTTTATACTACATTCAGTGAACTACTTTTTACAGCCATCACCAACCTCCTGAATAGAACATTACATTGGATTGCTCTCCAAAACGTCCGGATGCAGGTCCACAAACTATCTGTCCTTATAGAAACCATTGAAACCACACCGTCCAACAACAGTCCTCCTTTCTGTCCACCTGCCTCATTTTCCTCAACAAAGAAATGTTACCCTGTCTCACATCGCTTTGCCTAGCTTTAACTTGTCACTATCTGCTCTATCTTGAAGCCCTTGTTATTTGCCCCTGCCAAATAAGATTATTCTAAAAATACTTCTTTGATGCCTCTATACGAAGCCCCAAGAACAGATACGAAGAGTCTACTAGATATTTCATCAGTGATTACTCACCAAGCAAAAGACTAGATGTTTTCAAAGTGATTTAGCCTCCCAAATACCATCTGATCTTATATGTGGAATCTAAAAAAGCTGAATTCAGGCACAGAGAGTAGATTGGTGGTTGCCAGGAACTGGGGGCAAGGGAAATGGGGAATTTCCCTCGATCAAAGAGTACAAGTTTTCAGTTATAAGATGAGTAGGTTCTAGGGATCTAGTGCATATCAAGGTAACTATAGTTAGTGCTATAATGTATTCTGAAAAATTAAGAGAGTAAATCTTAAAATGTTCTCACCATGGTGAAGGGAGTTAACTGCGAGATGATGAATGTGTTCTTATTTTGTCATCATTTCTTAATTTCTTATTATTGTTCATAATCTTATTTGGTCATCATTTTGCAATAGACACATACATCAATCATCACATTATATACCTTAAAATTATAAAATGTTTTCTGTGTCAATTATATATAACAAAAACACTCAGAAAAGAATGATTTGGTCTTCGTAAGAGGTATGTAAAAAAGTGTATTCACCAAAATGAAAAGAAGACTGAGCTTCGTGGGTTGGGAATTTGAGCTCACATCTAGTTGCCACATAAGATGATGCTCTATTCAAAGCACTCCACATGACTATTTTTTTTGTCTTTTTCAAAGTAAGACAGTAAGGGTGCTTAGCAAAGGAGAAGTATGAGAGTTTGAGAAATCTCTTCCCACAGGTTATCAAGGTGAGAATTCAGCTGGGTGTCACATAGCTAAAAGTCAGGGGAACCTACTTTTCCTGGGAGCTAACCCTGTGGTCTTCATACCTTGATCATTTGTATTCGGTGCCTCTTTGACTTCCGAAGTTGAAGAAACACCTGGATCCACTTGATGGTCTTCAATAATTTCCTCGTTAACTGGATACAATGTAAGAATCACATTTTCTTCATCTAACGGCCCTTCAAAGAAATTCTGGAAAAGGAAGTGTCAGTGACTGTTCTCATTTAATGCTGTACACTAAGATGTGTAACTTCACGGCGCAACTAATGGATAAGAGACTGCGAAGCCAGCAGTCGGATGGAAAGACCGAGACTTGCTGAATTTCATATTGATTCGTAGACCCTTTATTGTGAAGTGTGAAAGTGAAAGTCACTCAGACATTTCCAACTCCTTTCGACCCCATGGACTATACAGTCCATGGAATTCTCCAGGCCAGAATACCAGAGTAGGTTGCCATTCCCTTCTCCAGGGGATCTTCCCAACCCAGGGATTGAACCTCTCCTGAATTGCAGGCGGATTCTTTACCATCTCAGCCACCAGAGAAGCCCCTAGTAGACCCTTTATTAGATAAGAAAAACAATGAGGAAATGAGCAAAAGCAGATTTACACCGACTCAATGGCGTGAGTCTGAGTAAGCTGTTGAGTAAGGAGTTGGTAATGGGCAGGGAGGCCTGGCGTGCTGCAGTCCATGGGGTCGGACATGACTGAGCAACTGAACTGAACTGACCGATAAGAAGAAATTAAATGGGTTTGGGGAAACCTCATAGCCTTTCTCTTCGTCAGCTAAAACATATTTTCATTTTATCTCCTAAATCTGTATGGAAGGTGTTTCTGCCTTCTCATCTTCTATTGTGTGATTCAAGTAAGCATCAGCTCTCACTGGCAGGAGCAATTATCTTCTGTTATTCCAAAATCCATCTATGCCCCTTCCTACAGACTGCTCTTCTGCTTATTTAAAAACACTTTAGTTGGGAGGAAGACTCAAACACAGAGGGATTATATGTAACCACTCCGATGGTTATAACATCCACTCTGATATTCTTGCCTGGAGAATCCCTGAACAGAGGAGCCTGGCGGGCTAAGGTCTGTGGGGTCGCAAGGAGTCGGACACGACTGAGTGATTAACACTTTCACACTTTCGCTTCTCATAGCCGATTCACTGTGTAGTACAGCAGAATCTGACACAACATTGCCAAGCAATTATACTCCAATTTTTAAAAGTAAATAATCATTTAATTATTAGGATAATAATTTTAAAAAATAAAATGTTTCCATTAAAGACAAAATTCCCTCATGCAGCCTGTAAATTCTTGAACAGCGGGGTCCCTGCCTTCCTTTCCAGTTTAAGACCCCTGAGCTTTCTAAGCTTCAGCCATAGCAACCTTGTTTAAGCCCCACGGCCTGAGGGAAGCAAATGTGTCTGTCTTACTCTCCACAGCAATCACAGGGTACACAGTGGACAGTCAGTGTTCTTTTAACAATTTCATGAGTGAAAGTTAAAGTGGATAGGTGGAAAGGAACTGATATTTGTGGGGTTTGTACAGTACGCATGCACTGTGCTAGGAGCTTTCTATAGTTCTCAATCCTGTAACATACTTGCAGTAATTTACTGGTTTTCCTATTTTACAAATTAGGCAACTCCTTGTGATCCTATAGACTCTGTCCGTGGGAATGCTCCAGGCAAGAATACTGCAGGCGGTTGTTGCCATGCCCTCCTTCAGGGGATCTTCCCCACCCAGAACCGGGATCTCCTCCATTGCAGGCAGATTCTTGACTGTCTGAGCCATCACAGAAGTAACTGAGGCTCAGAAATTAAATGATCAATGCCACAGAGTCACATCTGCTTAAGTTTCTTAACTTTTCCTCTCAAATCCAAGGGCAAATAAACTCCATTTTCTGAACAGCTAGATGCATCTGCATTTGCCACGCCTTTCCCTCTGTTAGTTCAGTCATCAGGTTGCGTCTGACTCTGTTCGACCCCTTGGGCTGCAGCATACCAGGCTTCCCTCCCCCTGTTTAAATCTTTTCAAAGACTTCCCCTTGCGTTCACACTTCAGCTTGCAACTAGGCATTTTGCGTTTGTCCACCACTTTTTCAAAATACTCTGGGACATACATCACTAAAAACAAATCGGCACTATTGGGAGAAGTATCATTCCAGGCAAGAGGTAAAAGCTGTATGACTTGCCCATAAATTCCACTCTGTCCTTCCTCCCACACGTGGTTCTGTGTGTGTCTGTGTGGCTCAGGCGTGTCCGACTCTGTGACCGCGTGGACTCTAGCCCACCAGGCTCCTGTCCATGGATTCTCCAGGCAAGAACACTGGAGTGGGTGGCCATTCCCTTCTCCAAGTGGTTCCTGTGAATGAAACCTCCTCAATTTATATTCTCATCTAGTTAATGACTACCCAAGCAAAGTCAGGAAACCTGTTTTGTAGCAAGGCCATTAGGAGTGGGTTGCTTCTTATCCCTGAGGGAAAGAAACCACTAGTCAATTCACTGTCTGACCTTACGCATATTACCCTTTTCACTCTTTTCACTGCAGCCGGCCATTTCTTTACCGTTTTATCTTGCCCAGGTACAATATGTCTTTCTATGAAAAAAGTATCTTACTTAGAACTAGAAAGAGAAATATTTAATTTCTCCCTTTTACTTTCACCCAACCACATGAAAGAAAATAATTCACTTGCAAAGAGGAGATTCTCAGAGGTTTCTCACATCCAGAAATTAAGACTTGTGGCAAGAAAGAAATAGAAGTGAGCTCTAGAAAAGCTTTAAAAAGTGAATCTGTGGGAAAATGAATGAAATCAAAACCAAACTTACCTTCCCGTAATTTGAGTATGCCATTTCAAGGAATGCTCAGAGAAAGGCAGAGTCACAGTGTTCAATCTCTGCACTTTAATCCTCTTAACCTGAGGGTTTCTAGTCCAGTTTCTCCTTCCTTTTGTAAGTAAATGTCCCCTACTTCCTCTTTCCCAGAAGAGCTGTATTCCTCCTCTTTCCTCCCTCCTCTTTCCCCCCTCCCTTGCTATCTGTCAGTATGATAATTTCATCAGCTTTATACACACTCTTGTCTATTAGGTGAGAGTTAAGTTACTGGGTAATTAATAATCACTCCTGATCTTTTTCAAAATTTTTGGTTGTATTCCTTTAAGATGAGACTTAGAAAATAAAAAATTAAAAACAGTTGTTAAGTTACAAACAAATGAACGATATTTGTAAATAATATTGATGATAGATTGAAGGATGTTTTGTGGAGGGAATAGATGTTCAAATGTATTTTGTAACTGATTTATGGCTGAGGGTGTGTTACTCACCGGGAGATTAGATTCAGATTGTAGTGTTTAGATAACAGGATCACTCCAAGATTTAGCTGTAAACACAAATTTTAAGCCCACAGTAATGGTGAGCTGAGTAGAAGGGAAAGGCTAGGCTATTCAGAATAAGAACAGCAGGAGACAAAACACCAATGCAAGAGATCTGCTAATGAATGCAGAAGGAACTGCTAGAGGATAATGTTGTGGGGAGGATGTGACACGAGATGAGGCTGGAGAAGTCACAGATGTTTCCATAGGTCATTCTAATGAGTCAGAGCTTCTAAAGGAAAACCTTCACAAACAACATGGCAGCCCTGGCATCCATTGGTCATCCATAATAGGCTTTCTCTTCCCAGAGGCCATCGGTCTCAGGACCCAGGGAGCCCGGGTAACTTTCAGTCAGTTGAGTCCTCAGTCATGTCCGACTCGTTGCGAACCGGTGAACCGCAGCACACCAGGCCTCTCCCTGTCCATCACCAACTCCCGGAGTCCACCCAAACCCATGTCCATTGAGTCGGTGATGCCATCCAACCATCTCATCCTCTGTCGTCCCCTTCTCCTCCTGCCCTCAATCTTTCCCAGCATCAGGGTCTTTTCCAATGAGTCAGCTCTTCACATCAGGTGGCCAAAGTATTGGAGTTTCAGCTTCAGCATCAGTCCTTCCAATGAACACCCAGGACTGATCCCCTTTAGGATGGATTGGTTGGATCTCCTTGCAGTCCAAGGGACTCTCAAGAGTCTTCTCCAACACCACAGTTCAAAAGCATCAATTCTTCGGGGCTCAATCCTCTTTATAGTCCAACTCTCACATCCATACATGACCACTGGAAAAACCATAGCCTTGACTAGACGGACCTTTGTTGACAAAGTAATGTCTCTGCTTTTTAATATGCTATCTAGAATTGGTCATAACTTTCCTTCCAAGGAGGAAGTGTCTTCTAATTTCATGGCTGCAGTCATCATCTGCAGTGATTTTGGAGTCCAGAAAAATAAAGTCAGCCACTGTTTCCCCTGTTTCCCCATCTATTTGCCATGAAGTGATGGGACCAGATGCCATGATCTTAGTTTTATGAATGTTGAGCTTTAAGCCAACTTTTTCTCTCTCCTGTTTCACTTTCCTCAAGAGGTTCTTCTTCACTTTCTGCCATAAGGGCGGTGTCATCTGCATATCTGACGGATAGCTTTAACTTAGTACTATGAAGTGTACTTCAAAGTCCAAGGACTCTGTCTCGATTTGCTTAAGAACTGGGGGGCGCAGTGGTAAAGAATCTGCCTGCCATTGCAGGACATTTGGGTTTAATCCCTGGGTGGGGAAGATCCCCTGGAAGAGGAAATGGCAACCCACTCCAGTATTTTTGCCTGGAGAATCCTGTGGACAGTGGAGCCTGCCAGGCTACAGTCCATAGGATAGAAAAACATCAGACACGACTGAGCACACACAAATGCATGGTTGGAAAAATAAACTATGAAACTCCAGCCAGACTCTCAAAATCAAATCCTTGAGCACAGGACAAGACCCAGAAATCTGTGCTTCAACAAGCCCTTGGGGTAGTTCTTCCTGCACCTAAAATCTATAAACATTGGCTAGATCAGGGTGTGACTGAATGGTTTTGGATTAAGCAGACAATGCTTGGAATCCTGGCTCCTCCCTTTCAGGGTGGAAACTGAATTGGCCCATAGAGATTCAGCCAAGAAAACATTTCATCTCCCCACTTGGGTGTGGTCCCACCTGACAGGCTTTTTCTGGATGATTTAGAAGAGAGTTGATCTGGTAGCCTGTACAGAATGAGTCCATTGCCTTAGGTTAAGATAGGACTTTGAGTGGAAAGACCAGTCAGTACCGTATTTCTTAGCATTTATTACAATGTAATTATCTTATTTATTTTCTTGGGCTTTTTATCAACTGCTTTTTGAAAACACTACACTATGGGAAAGTTCAAACATATAAAAACAGGCAGTAATATCTTCAGTCCTCATGGGTCAGTCATCAAGCTTTGACAACTATTGACCCCCAGCTAATCTGATTCAGGCTTCCTTATTAGCCCAGATGCTAGAGAATCTGCCTACAATGCAAGAGACCCCAGTTCAGATCCCTGGGATTCCCAGGAAGACTCCCCTGGAGAAGGAAACGGCAACCCACTAGAATATTCTTACCTGAGGAACCCCAGGGACAGAGGAGCCTGGCGGGCTACAGTCCATAGTAGTGTTAGTCGCTCAGTTGTGTCCAGCTCTTTGCGACTCCACAGATCGTAGCCCTCCGGGCTCCTCTGTCCATGGGATTCTCCAGGCAAGAATACCGGAGTAGATTGCCATTCCCTTCTCCAGGGCATCTTCCCAACCCAGGGATCAAACCCAGGTCTCCTGCATTACAAGCAGATTCTTTACTGTCTGAGCTATAGGGAAGAGAATGGGACACAACTGAAGCAATTTAGCACGCACGCAGTCTGATTTAATCTGGACGGCCACCTATTCTCCCTCGCTTGGGTTATTTTGAAGGAAATACCAGACTTTGTATCTTTCACAAATTCAGGAAAAAAGGACTTTTTCTAACCACAGTTATATATGGATCTATGAAATAAAATGCATCACCTAGGGCTTCCCTGATAGTCCAGTGGTTATGAAACCGCCTTGAAGGGCAAGGGACACCAGTTGGACCCCTGATCCAAGAAGACCCCACATCCCAGGGAGTGACTAAGACCATGAGCCACAACTACTGAGCCTGTGCTCTGGAGTCCAAGGGCTGCAACTACTGAAGCTCGTGCACCGGGAGCCCACACTCTGCTACAAAAGATGCCACTGCAGCGAGAAGTCAAGTGCCCGCCCCCCGCCAAACTAGAAAAAGCCCGTGTGCAGCAGAGACCCACTGCAGCCCAAAACAAAATTACAATACATTTCTAAGTCTTTTTTAAATGCATTACCTATTTCAATATATTTTACTTACTACATAAGTTAAATATGTAAAGCATTGTATTGTTTTGTTTAGATAAATGTTTTTCAAAAGCTTTTTTGTTTTCAGTCAAAGGAACATGCTCTATAATTTTGTCCCCTGTGTTGCAAGGCAGTTCTCATATATAAGAGAGAAAACTGGAGGCACTCTGGTCGAAAGTTAAAAACCTGTAAGAGAGCTCCCAGAACACTGGTTCTGAGAAACAGCGGTTCTGGGCACTGTGGCACGGTGTCCCTCTCAGGCAGAAGGGATAGCTGCTGAGTTCTTCCATTTCCTGAGGAGGAAAGGATAACTTGCACTCTGAAAGATGTTTCCAACCTTGCTGCATCATCCTTCATTTCAAGAATCCCCGCTTACAAGGATTACTGAAATTTTATTTCTACTTTAGAGCACTAGTTGCAGATCTTCACCTTCTGATCAAGAATATATTAGCAGATTTCTTTTTCTTTACAGAAAAAAAAAATCTCTATCAGGAAGCAACAGTCACAATTAGGAGAATCTTAAATTCAGAATCCAAACTAGTAAGGGCTATCTTGTGTTCTGTACTGACTCAAGAGGATGTGGTTAGGACAGAGCCTGACAGTCAGGTGAGATGAGGAAGCAAGGAAAACTTTCCATGAATGGACAGGGAGTTAATCTGGCTGTAGATTCTTCAATAATAGTTGCAAATGTAAGCCCCACCAGCAAGTGATCTTGGCCAGTCGAACCAAGTCTTGTCTCACCCTCCTCTTTCCATATTGAATGCATTCTGCATTTTCACCAAGATAAATCTCCTATGAGACATGGAATAGCTATGAGACAAGTTGACGATTCATGTTGTCCTCTTGACGTGGCTGAAGATCGGTGCCAAAATTTTTTGGACCCCTGAGCAATGGCCAGTATATGAGGATTGTGGGTGAGGAAGGATGGGGACTCAGGCCAAGAAATGTAAACTGAAGTCATTTCCTCCTATGTCCCTATCAGTCATTTGTTCCCTCCTGAGTTTCCACCTCTCACTCTTTACAAATTCTATCCTACTAGCATTCAAAGATGTTTAACTTCATCCCATTTAAAACACTCAGCTCTTCTAACACCATCATTTTATTTAATTACTATTCACTCTCTCTCTGTTCTTTCCCAGTTCAACTTTCTGAACACATCTTTTCTTTATCTTTTAGCTGCACTGGATCTTCATTGCTGTGTGCAGGCTTTTTCCAGTTTTGGCGAGTGGAGGCTACCCTCTAGTCGCAGGCTTCTCATTGTGGTGGCTCCTCGTTGTGGAGCACAGGCTCTCGGCACGTGAGCTTCAGCAGTTGCAGCACACAGGCTCAGCTGTAGTCACGCATGGGCTTAGGTGCCTCGCGGAAGCTGGGGTCTCCCTAGACCAGGCATCGAACCAGTGTCCCCAGCGTTGGAAGGCAGATTCTGAACTACTGACCCACCAGGGAAGCCTTGTACACATCTTTTTACTCTGTCTAGTTCCTTTCCACCTTTGTCTAATTGTTTTTCTGTCTCCTTTCCCACTCCTAAAATATTGATGTCCATCTATTCTTGATCATGCTTTATGCTTCTGTAGAACAGTTTCATCCATTTTTCCAATTTCAACTTCCATCTACATGCTGATGAGTCCTACATATATATTTCTAGCCCAGTCTTTTTGCCTGCCTTACTGACCCAAGTTGTGGCATATCCTGCTTATGCCTTTCAAACATAATAAGAAATAAACTCAGTGGACTCCCCCAGCAATCCAGTGGTTAAGACTCCACGCTTCCATTGCAGGGGACATGGGTTCTATTCCTGTTTGAGGAAGTTCTGCATGCCCACCTGCTGCATGTTGGAGTAAAAAAGAAAAAAAAATTAAAGAATAGAAAGAAATAAACTCAGTGACATCCCTACCAAATTTTTACCACCTTTGGTATTTCTTCTCCTTGAGATGTATTATCATCCACCTAGCCATCTAAAGGTGAAAACATAAAACACCCCTTTTCCTTAAATTCCAATAGGTTTAAGTCCTCTGGAGTCAAAGACATATCTTGCTTCCTATCGTTTCTCCTTAATTCTACTGCCATTGTCTTATTTCTTGTCTAAAGCATCTCTAATCATTTATTGAAATTTCTTGCTGACCATAATACCTCCCAGCCAACCTATTCTTTTTTTTAAATTGAAATACAGTTGATTTACAATGTTGGGTTAGTTTCAAGAGTACAGGAAAGTGATTTGATTTTGTATATGTATGTATGTGTATATATATATGTGTGTGTATATATATGTGTGTATGTATATATATATGCATATATACATATTCTTTTTCAGATTCGACCCATTTTTTTAGCATAAACATTTTAAAAAATTCATTTATCTTTTAATTGAAGGATAATTGCTTTACAGAATTTTTCAACCCATTCTTGATGCTGTGAAATACCAATATATGTTACCTCAAGCTGAGTTTCATGACTAAGGAATTTAGAATCTATGCACACCAAGGTGGGATAGGAAGCAGTTTGAGAGGTTTTGAATTGGCCTTCCTGCTGCAATAGTTCTTATTCCTCAGGCCAAGGACCCAATATGACAGTTACTTCATGTGACAAATACATCAATTCCAGTTTTTACATTCAGAGACTGGAAAAACAATCCCTGGTTTTCATAAAAAGCAATGGGCCTCCTTGAGCTAGACTCTAGCCAGGACTCAGCTACCACTGGACTCCTTTAAGCCCCCCAGCCAAGAAGAAGAAGGTCATGATGATGATTTGAGATCAGAGTCAAAACAGACCCTGTGTCCAATAGTCTTTAAAGGTCTCGTTTCTCTTTTCCAGTGTACAGTCACGTCGTTAGATGGCTATATGTAGCCCTTTGGGGAAAGACTGGAGGAATAAACATAAGCGATATATACTCTGCTTTTTATGGTGGTTATAGAGTCCTTCATAGGAAGCCAACCATCTCATCAGCTAGTGGATTCTAGATCTAAAAATCAGTTCAGGTCTGGGAACTAAGCAAGAGATGGTGACTTTTTTTATTAGAGTGACTGCCCTCAGCCTCCCGATTCTCTATTTTTTTTTTTTTTTTGCCTACACTGTGTGGCTTCTGGGATCCCAGTTCCCCAACCTGGGACCTCCAGGGAAGTCCTCCTGCTCCTCTATTCTTGACTTTAATTGTAGGTGCTAAGAAGCATCTTTTTTCACAATAGGTAAGTGTACCAATGGAGTAGGAAATGACAATCCATTCCAGTATTCTTGCCTGGAGAATTTCATGGACAGAGCAGCCTGGTGGGCTATAGTCCATGGGGTCACAAAGAGTCAGACACGACTGAGCACACATCAGCAGATGTATCAGACTATTGTTATACACCTTGAACTTGTACAATTCAGTTCAGTTCAGTCGCTCAGTCATGTCTGACTCTTTGCGACCTCATGAACCACAGCATGCTGGGCCTCCCTGCCCATCACCAACTCCCGGGGTCCACCCAAACCCATGTCCATCGAGTTGGTGATGCCATCCAACCATCTTATCCTCTGTCGTCCCCTTCTCCTCCTGCCTTCAATCTTTCCAAGCATCAGGGTCTTCTCAAATGAGTCAGCTTGTACAGTGGTTTATGTCAATTACATGTCAATAAAACTGGAAATTTTAAAAATAAAAGTATTTGCTCACCTTTACATTAAAAAAAAAAAAGAAGAAGCATCCTTGTTGGCTTCCCATCTACTTTGACCCTAGGCACCGCAGTCTATTAACCATCTCCACAGCCTCCTGGGAATCAAGCCCCCTTGGCTGCCCTCCAACCCTCCTGGTATTTGTATCCTCCTGGTTTCTGCTTGTTAAGTGGCAC
Source organism: Alces alces (assembly GCA_015832495.2). Classification (NCBI taxonomy): domain Eukaryota; kingdom Metazoa; phylum Chordata; class Mammalia; order Artiodactyla; family Cervidae; genus Alces; species Alces alces. The sequence goes on along the minus strand of JADEYB020000010.1, from coordinate 2,786,324 downwards.
CATCTGGCTCATTGACTTCAGGGCCCATCACCCCCAGAATGACATTAACGAGCCCAGTTCTGCGCCAGCCTCACCTACCATCCTCCTGGTCTTCAGAGGACCATTGACCTTCTCAGCAATACTGCTTCCCCTTCTCCATCACATTCCTGATGGCCATGGTGAAAGCTGGGCCCTCCCATGGAGCATCCTCTGGTGGGTTTCCAGCCTCACCTAACATTCCTGCCCTGCAGGTCCACTTTGCTCCCTCTTTATTCCCTCCTCCACCCTCTGCCAGGGAAGCTTGGGCATTTATACTTTGCTTGGCTGTTACTTTCCCCCTCTCCCCAGACCTCTAAGAATCATCCTAGCAGTGAATCTGTCCCATCTCATGAGATCCTTGCTAAGAGCTTAAATCCTGTGCAAAGAGAAAATATTCCCCCAACACAATGAATTCTTGCTTATCTAATGTCATGCTAATGCTAAGTCGCGTCAGTCGTGTCCGACTCTGTGCGACCCCATAGACGGCAGCCCACCAGGCTCCCCCATCCCTGGGATTCTCCAGGCAAGAACACTGGAGTGGGTTGCTATTTCCTTCTCCACTGTATGAAAGTGAAAAGTGAAAGTGAAGTCGCTCAGTCATGTCTGACGCAGCGACCCCATGGACTGCAGCCTACCAGGCTCCTCCGTCCATGGGATTTTCCAGGCAAGGGTACTGGAGTGGGGTGCCATTGCCTTCTCCGATCTAATGTCATAGTCCAGTCCTTTTGATCAATTGCTTTTAAAAACTAGCGAAAGAATTATCCCCCTAACCTTGCCAGTACATGCTGGCTAACATCTACAGATCCTTCAGTGTATGTTCTCTTTCCTCCCTTGCCAGACCCATCACGTCCTCAGCTGGGTTATGCTGGAATGTAATTCTCAGCTATTGGCCTAGTAGCTGGGAGAGGAATCTGGAGGACATTTTTGATGGGAGCACCTGTCACAACTATCTTTGGGAGGAGGGGGCGGGGGCGTTGTGCAGCATCCTCCAGCATACAGTTGTGTTAGCTCTTACTAGGGGACTGCAGACCAGCTCTGAAAAGTCTGAGAATTCACGGGGCTGTACAGAGCCAACACTTTCAGGGGCGTCCATTCCAATGTCCCCACCTGATGTTTCAGGGTCCAAGATTTTTCCCAATCAGTTTGCTGACTTTAGCATATTAGACCTGCCTTGGCTAAAATTTTAAGGCTCTGTAGCTCTGCAATTAGCTGTTAGAGCTCCTGTTTGCCGTTCAGCTGTGTCCATTCATCTAACAGCGGGAGATGCGGGCCTCTGGAAATTACTAGATGCTTTTTGGCTCTCACATCTCATATTTAGTCTTCCAATGCTTGTTAATGGCCCTCAGTTTCTCATTATCCCAGTGATGGACATTAATACAACTTACCAGTAAGCAGTCAACTCCACTAACTTTACAGGATCTCTGACAACTTTATTTTCCAAATGCCTGAATTATAGCACTTCTGAGGGCATTCCCCTCTACCAGGACATTTTGCCAGACTTCCTCCAGTGATACCTTCAGCGACTGGACCACCGCTGTGTGCCAGGGGCTATCTGTCCTCTGCACCGCACTCAGAATGCTGCGCTTCCGTGTTCACCAGCAGATCAGTGAGCCCGTTCCAGAATCTCATTACTTGGTTTCTTCTGACTGCTTCTGGTACGGTATGTATTTGTTCATGTCTTTCAAGAAGCAGATGGCATGAAGGGACTGGGTGTGCAAGAGACTTGGTATACAAAAAAACCGCAAAGGAAAATAAGAAGGGAGACGGAAGGCCAGGAGAGCTGTAAGACCGTGATGTAGGTCTGACCCATGTGAAGGACAGGAAGGGAGTTTGGGTAGGAAGAGTGTTGAAATACAGGGCCATTCTAAGGGTGTTTCAGCAAGGCTGATGAGGAGTCCTTGAGTCTAAGGCATAAGACTGCCCCAACTTTAGAATCCCTGCTACTCTTAGTGGCTGGGAGGAATAGATGGAAGTTATAGAGCAGGTGTGAACTTTATAGGAGTGGTGTGCAAGATGGGGCCAGTGACCCGCAGTACAGAGTTGAAAGGCACATTTGCCTGATTGTCACACCACAGAGCTATACTCCCTTCAATAGAATCCCTTGAAGAAAGAAGAGAAATATAGGACACTCAGATTGTGGCACCCTCTTCTGAACACATCAACACTTTATTCTTTTTCTCTGAAATTATAATTACACTCAATGATGAGAAAAGAACATGGGCCAAATCACTTGGCTTAGAAATCAATTCAGGAAAAGCACTGACATCTGCCAGTAGTAAGTGAGCTACAGCCAATGGAGAGAAGCTTTATGGAAAAAATATTTTCCAACTTATGAACTGTTAAATGGTAAGTGTCTTGTTCCATCACTTTATTTCCATTTGAAGCTAATTAAACTTAAGCTTCTTGCCCTTTTCTGACCAGCACTATTATCAGTCTTAGCAGAGACTTTCTGGGTCCACAACTCGGAAGGGGTAGTAACAGCAGCTTTCCCCATCTTGATCTTTTTCTCAAATGTAATAACTGTACAGACTCTTAGTCTGAGTAATTTATCACAAATCTTTTAGCCATGTGAAAGGTAGTGACTACTTCAATCTTCTTGCCTCATGTAGGGCATTGCTGAGGAATCGCTGAACTCTCTCTTTTTTGTTCTTTTAGTTGATATATGTATATATATATATATTTTTCTTTCATTCTTAGCAAGATAATATCAGGTCTCTTCTCAAATGTGACAATTTCTGGACCTTTTCTGCTAAGGTGAGCATATTCTACAAACAGGTCCCTCTCATGATCAGTGTCCAAAAGTAAGATACTACTACCATTTTTTTTTAATGAATGCTATTTATTTCAATAGCTCAACATGGAATGTGGAGAGAGTAATGTATGAGAATAGACACTAAGAATAATGTCCTCCCCTTCTTTATCTGCCTGCTTTCTTTATGGCCTTGCTTTATGCCAAAATTAGGCAAAATGATTCAGTGTAAGAATTATGATTTTATACTACTACTGCCTTCCCAAAAAGTGACTTTAAAAATAACGTGTGTTTACACAAAATTGCTTTTTCTTTCCTGCAGAAAATGAGAGAAATAAAAAGTTAATAAAAGAATTCACATTCCCATCTTTGTTCTAAGCAGCACAAATTCCCAATTTACTAACCTTACTATCACTACTCAAATTATATTGTTGGCACCAGCTACACAAAGTGTCTCAAGGTAGCCCATACATAGGAGCAGACTGGTTGGCCACGGAAATATTCTGTTTAGAGCAACTTAATAGTCGATATTCTGTTTGGGGCAACAGAAACTAAGAAAGGATGAAATAAAATAGTCATAAATAACATTTGCATAGACCTTCAATGAATGAAGTATATTATACATCTCTAATTATATGAGATGTTAATATAAATATATTAACGTCTCATTTATTTTTATAAGCCTGTGAGATAAATATCATCATTATTACTATTTAGGTAATGGATAATATCAACCATCTACTAAAATAGCACATTAGTCTCAAACCTAGGTGTTAGACTCCTTACTTCCTTAGTCTTTGCAAGTTATTAACACTTTACAAAACACACATATGTATCATCTCTTTTGTTTTATAGGCCCCACCCACAGGTCATATCATTGCATTAGATACTAGTTGAGTTATATTAACAAAGTCTTCGAATTTAACACAGTCGATGATTACCTTCATTTCACAATACCCTCCACACTACATACAACCCACCTGCGTTCCATTTGTCCTTGTTCAGTTGCTAAGCTGTGTCCGACTTTTTCTGACCCCATGAACTGCTACACTCCAGGCTTCCCTGTCCTTTATCATCACCCTGAGTTTGCTCAAACTCATGTCCATTGAGGCAGTGATGCCATCCAACCATCTCATTCTCTGTCATCCCCTTCTCTTCTTGCCATCAATCTTTCCAAGCATCAGGGTCTTTCCCAATGAGTTGACTCCTTGCATCAGGTGGCCAAAGTATTGGAGCCTCAGTTTCAGCATCAGTCCTTCCAATGAATCTTGAGGGTTGATTTCCTTTAGGATTGACTGGTTTGATTGCCTCTCTCCTAGGGACTCTCAAGAGTCTTGTCCAGCACTAGCGTTCCGTTACTGCCTTCTTTCACTCTACATAACTTCTTACACACTGCATTCTCCTTAAGGCCAGCTATTTGCTTACAGAGGAACATATTTAAATGCATACTTATTGCAAGAAACATAGCTATCATTAACCACATTATCACACAACCCCAAATATTTTTCTAGAGTTAATCCATAACTCTAGGCCTACAATATACCACTTTTCTCATTACACACTGGCCCAGAAAATTCATCAGAATTCCAGCAGGATTTTTGTGGCAAAACATGACATGCTGATTCTGAATTTATATGTAAAGGATTCCTTAAATCAATAATAAGAAAACAAATAATCCCTTCTCCCCAAAAGAACAAAATAATTTAACTGCTATTCCATCAAGAATCTATATGCATCTCCTGCAGGAGATGTAAGAGACCTGGGTTTCATCCCTGGGTTGGGAAGATCCCCTGGAGGAGGGCATGGCAACCCTCCATGGCTATGGTCCATAGGGTTGTAAAGAGTGGGACATGACTGAAATGACTTAGCACACACACATACATTAAAATGGGTAAATTTAACTGTATGTAAATAAAACTGTATGTTCAATAAAAACTAAGGCTAGAGAGATTAAATAAATTCCGAAAGCCACACAACTTTGAAATGGCTAACAAGTGCTTGGTAATTACAGATCACTCCAGTGTAGAAAAGGTAGAGACAAAACACGGTAGATATCACAGCAATTACTCTTGGCTGAGTGCCTGTCACTTTCCTAACATAATTTCTGAAAAAAATACTTTTTTTCAACCTAGCAAAGGTGAGCTGTTAACTTCACTGAGCTTTGAGGATAGAAACTTAACTGCCCTCAAAGTTTGAGCTCTTGTGTTTTTTTCCCCATTTTTAAAATATTTTACTTGGCTGTACCAGGTCTTAGTTGTGGCATGCAGACTTTTTTTGGAAGAGCTTTTTATTCAGAGAAGGTAATTTCAAAACCACAGTGAAATCTGAAGATGTCCTATAAAAAGGGACAGCTGTATGATAGTAGAAGTATGTGAAAGCCTTGGTTTGGCAATTACACATGAGTTCAAGTGGAAAGCATGTGAACTCTCAGATGAGGCATGTGGGTATCCAGTTCCCTGATCAGAGATCAAACCCTTCCCCCTGCATTGGGAGCTCAGGGTATTAATCACTAGACCACCAGGCCAGTCCATCTTGTGTTTCTTAACAGTAAGATATAAGTGACTTTCAACCCAGTATAGATAAAAAAGATAAGTTTAGTAGTTTTAAGAATCAGAATATATCAAAGAATGATACCAATGAAGCAAGATTTAATCAGGGCTTTTGAGGAAGAGCAGAAGTTCTGACATTCATTTTCGTTAGAGCTACAGGAGTCCTGAGACAGAGAAAATCCTGCCCAGTCTCTGTGAGCTTCTTATATAACCCTCATCAGTTATAAATTCCCCTCATGTCCTCCTCTTTGTCATCCATCATAAGAAAAAAGAGGGCCTCCTCAATATATTATATATATATGTATATATATATTATATATACTGAGGTCTCAGTATACAAATCCTAGGAGTGACAGACACCATTTCCTCTCTGATCACCAAACCCTTTTTCTTTGAGGTAAAATTTATAGTAAAATACACAGATCTTTAGTGTCCTATTTGATAAGTTTTGAAAAATGGTAGTCAACTTTCTAGTCAAGACAGAAAATACTTCCCTCACCAAAGAAGTCTCTTTTTGCCCCTTCCAGGAAATGACTCCCACCCTATGCATTAGTCGAATAAAGAGAAGTGTTAGTTTTCACCCTGGGTAGTAGACTGTAGATGATGAGAAGAGTTACGGAGGGCTGGTGCCCTGGGAAGACCCAGAGGGATGGGATGGGGAGGGCGGCGGGAGGGGGGATCGGGATGGGGAACACACGTAAATCCATGGCTGATTCGTGTCAATGTATGGCAAAAACCACTACAATATTGTAAAGTAATTAGCCTCCAACCAATAAAAATAAATGGAAAAAAAAAAAAGAGTTACGGAGGAAGAACACTGGGCGTCAACACAATAGAGTTTTTCCTGCCCAAGAGGTAACTCACAGCAATTACTTTCCAAAAGAATAAAGACAGGGCAGAGGTTTATTTTAAAATATAGATTTCTAAGTAAGTTGCAATCTGCCTCCTTTCCTAATTCACTTCAAACCTTTTCGTTCATCATTCATTGAGTAAACATCTATTGAGCACCAACCATGCGTTTGGCGGTTCTAGGAGGCTGTGATGCCCACATGCACAAACAAAGCTGACAAATCTTTTTATATTGTTGGGGAAGACAAACAAATTATACATTAGAGGAGATAAGTATTACGGAAAAGGGGGCGTGGGGTGTAAGGCACTTTTGGAAGGCCTTGTAAGTCATTAGCAGTACTTTGCTTTTTCCTCTGAATCAACAGGATCCGAGAGGGTTTTGAGCATTGTCATAATCCAACATATTTCAGAAGGATCATTTCATATACACAATGGAGTGTGTTATTTTTCAGTGTTTATAATCAACTTTATTTTAATATAATCTAAACACATATCATTTAGAAAATACCAAGAAAAATGTATGTACAAGAGTTGATGCTATCGCGTTTGGACAAAGCTGGCAAGTTCCTGCTACAAGCATATCCCAAGAGATACCACCGAGGAAAACCTAATATATTGGAGTAGATGTTGTGGCATTTGGCCCACAGTTTGATAGCCCTCAGGGTTAACCTGAAGTTGT
>JADEYB020000010.1:2724380-2774368 GCA_015832495.2 Alces alces | reverse complement strand
CCTTGAATTACAAGGAGATCCAACCAGTCCATCCCAAGGGAAATCAGTTCTGAATGTTCACTGGAAAGACTGATGTTGAGGCTGACTTTGGCCACCTGATGCTAAGAGCCGACTTATTTGAAAAAACCCTGCTGCTGGGAAATATTGAAGACAGGAGAAGGGGCCAACAGAGGATGAGATGGTTGGATGGCATCACTGACTCAATGGACATGAGTTTGAGTAAACTCTGGGAGTTGGTGATGGACAGGGAGGCCTGGCATACTGCAGTTCATGGGGTTGCAAAGAGTTGGACACGACTGAGCGACTGAACTGAATTTTATCTCCTGTAACTCTTATAAAAACATCATGAAGTAGGTATATTATTATTAACCTACTTTACCCAGAGCAACCTGGGAACTAGATTAAATAATGGTTAATGTCGCTTACTTAACAGATGCCAGGAGATACAGGGCTTTAGCTCAGGTAGTTGATTTTAGAGCCTGCTTTTACTTTTGTAATTCTTTAAAGAAAGGGGGAAAAAATTAATCCAGACTGCTGTCTTCTTCTGATGACTTCATTCATTCAGAACAGTATTTCTGTGGTCCCCAGATTAGCAGTGCCTGGGAAATTCTGGAAATGTAAATTCCCAGGCCCTACCCAGACCTGAATCAGAAAAATCTGTGACTGAGACTTAGGAATCACCATGCCTTCAGGTGATATCGATAATATCCTGAAGTGAGTCAGTGGTTAATATCAATTAAGCTTCTTTTCCCACCTGAACCAGAACCTGTTCTTAAAAAAAAAAAAAAGAGCTTACTGGGACTTCCCCGGTGGCCCCGTGGATAGGAACCCGCCTGCCAATGCAGGGCACACGGGTTATATCCTTGGTACGGGAAGACTTTACAAGCCATGGGGTGACTCAGCCTGGATGCCACAACTACCGAGTCCGAGCGTGCTAAGTGCTGAAGCTGGCTCGCCTGCAAGCCTGTGCTCCACAAGGGAAGGCTCCGCAATGAGAAGCCCACCCACCGCAACTAGAGAAAGCCCGTGTTCAGCAACGAAGACCCAGTGCAACCAAACTAGAGAAAGCCCACGTCGGGCAATGAAGACCCAGGGCAACCCCCAAGAAATATATATATATGTATTTTTTTTTTTTAAATAATGAGCTCACCACAAGTCTCTTGTGAGCGTACTGGCTCCGTCTTCACGGCCCTGGTTGTCATCCTGCTCCAGGCGGCAAACACAGCTTCTGAGTCGGGGGCAGAAGTCGATACAACTCCCTCAAGAGGCGGAGAAGCTCCCTCGAGGGCAGGGGGCCCCTCTGTAGGAGCAGCCCCTTCAGAGCATTCCAGGGGTAGCTCCCCCTTTTCTATCTTTATCCTTTTCGACAGTGACAGGATCCTGGCCTCCTGTGCTGTGGCAGGAAAGTTTTTTTGATGAGGGTAAGCGTATTCACAGAGTCGTTTATATCCATCTAGTTTCGGGCCTTTGGTGCTCAGTTTTAGCTGCTGGCACCAAGCTCGAATGACGTCCCTGTGGACCAGGTTGATGGGCGGCAGGACAGAAGGAAGCGGGGGGATGGGGATCCGCGCCGGGGTCCTCGGAGGTTTCACACCGTCACAACTTTGTGATGTGTCTCCTGGACCGCAGGCTGAAGGGGAATGGGAGAGAATGAGCAATAGTTAACTTTAATGTAGACCTTTAACATGTCAAAAGTGCAATCACTTTTAGTTCGCAGTAGTCTAATCCCCACTGTACAATTCAGTGACTCCCAAAAGACAGCCTAACCTCCCAGGGTGTGCGTGTGCAGTCACGGCTGACTCTGCGGTCCCATGGACTGTAGCCCACCAGGCTCCTCTGTCCATGGGATTTTCCAGGCAAGAATACTGGAGTGGGTTGCCATTTCCTCCTCCAGGGGAGCTTCCTGACCCAGGGATCAAACCCTCATCTCCTGCATTGGCAGGCAGATTCTTTACCACTGAGCCACCTGGAAAGCCATGAACTCCAAGGGACAGAACCTCAAACCTAAGGCTGACATTTCTGAACCCCTCAGTTTTCTTACTTCCTATAACCCCTCAGTTTTCTTACTTCCTAAGACTCCCCAGTACTCACACACACTTGCTCTTTTGTGAGAGCAATAAGCCACAGACTCTGAAGAGGCTGAGACTCTAGAGGTCTTGGACCCAAGACCCAAGTGCAGTCCAAGACTGCACTTCTCTCGAGGCTGACCTAGACAGTGCACTTCCAATTCCCGAGGCAATAACAGAAAGTTTTAGAACTGAGGTCATCAATACTCAGTGATGCCTTGCCCTCTCACCACGAGACAATGCTACACAACTACCCGCGCCCATAACTCCTGCAGCCCACCCCAGCCGGGGCAGCGCTCCGGTTTCCTCATGCACCTCACATACGCTTACCATTCAGGAACGCTTCCAAGGACACACCTCCAGAACAGTCACATCTATAGTGACACTGAGTATAGCTTATTTACCTAATTATTCTGAGTGAATTACAGGTGACCCTCCACCCTGACCTTGACCCAGCTTAGCATAAAGTGAAGCCTCAATGGTGGGATTTCAAACTTATGCCCATCTGTACTCAGCTCTCTACACATTGAGCTCCTTATCTCCCAGCGCAGAGTAGGAGAGAGAATGCTCAGAACCAGGAGGTGAGACTTAAGCGAGGCTTCAAAGTGTCGGATTTACAGGATGAAAATGTCTTTCCTACATTTTCAGAGAAGCCCCTCAGTCTTCTCAGACCCAAGGAAAGACGATTTGAGGAACGGGGGCTCTCTTACCTGTGCTAGTTTTTGTATCTCTTTTTCTCTTGGTCCCCTGTGCTGAGGTTTTTGCTATCTCTGTTTCAGCAGAAGTTCCCAGTCCCTCTTCAACTTCTACTGATGTAAGCCTGCAACTCACATGTTCTTCAGATTTCTCTGTGGAGTTGTTCTGGGGACAGAGGAACCAGCCAGTCATTGTTTTGGGGTCTGACCCACTGCACCCACTGCCTGACCTCAGGTACCTCTGGTCCAAGGCACTGAGACAATCATTGAGCTGTGTTGGCAGTGTGGAATCCCTTCCGGACATCATCGTAACACTCGGGTTTTTTATAAGAAAGGGAAGCTGCGATGGGGACATGGAAGGTCGATTTGAAAGTACGAGAAAAGGGGATTCCTTGGCTGCCCTGCGGTTAGGACTCTGTGCTTCCACTGCCAAGGGTCCAAGTTCAATCCCTGGTTGGGGGGTGGGGGAACTAAGATTCTGCAAGCCAATCAACACAGCTCCCTTCCCCCCAAACGAAAGAAAAGATAAAAGACATAGAAGACACTAGCCTCTGCGTTGGTGAAAACCCTAAGATCTCTCACCATATCCTTTCTCCCTCACCTGGAAGGTTTTTTCCCCCTATTCCCCTCCTTGACCTTTACCAGATAAACCTCTCCCGTACCATAGCTCCAAGCTACTGTCACAAAACTCCTTCCCAAACTATTTACTTTGCCGGAAGGGATATCACTCAACTCTACACACACCACCATCCCTTATATTCATATCCTTAAACTTTAATCCTCCTTCAGAAGCTCACTTTAAGTGTTAAGATCATCTAATAACCTTTACTTTATAGACCAATACAAATCAACTGATTCATTCCTACCACTTGATGTAGGTTTATATTTGCTTGTGTGATTTGATCCATACCTGTTACTCCATTTCATTATGAGGGTAGAATTCCTTTCCCTTTTGTTGTAAGAAATACTGGTTAATTCAAAAGAAACAAGAGAACAGTAGGGATAAAACTGTTTGACAAAGAAACTAACATCTGTTGAATCTATACCTTCTATCAGGTATTGTTCCACAGGACAACACTCCTTTTCTTTCTTTCAATTTTCAGATGCAGAAGTTGAGGTTCAGAGGTTACATAACTAAGGACACACAGGTAAGCATTTAAGATAGAAATCAAACTACAAATCATTATTAAAAATCCCAGTTTTGTTCCCAAATCTAAATCCTGTCACCTCCAAAATGGAAGTATGGGACAAATTAACATTTGTATGGCATCTTTACATCTCTATAGCAGGTTTACATTCATACTCAAATCTCACATTTGCGTAGCCCTTACACAAATTACTAACTTTGGGGCTGCACAAAAGGGTTTTTTTTTTTTTTTTGTCCACACCAAGAGGCTAGTGGGATCTTAGTTCCCCAATCAAGGATCAAACCCTGGCCCCAAGAAGAATGCTGAGTCTTAACCACTGGAACGCACAGAAAATTACCCCCTTACTAAAGTCTTAATTAAAATTGGGAGGGCAAAAATGACTTGGTTCTGGGAAAGAGATCTGGAGAATGCTCAAGTTTCTCTGGCAGAGGAGCTCACTGTTTCTAGACAAGCCCCACAGCCTCTCCAGCCTTAATTGCTGTCTGCAGTACTCCTCTGTATGTCTGATTTCTGATTATTCCTTGGCCCTAATGACTCGGGGAAACAGTGAATGCAGATCCAACGACTTTGGTTTCGAACCTGTGTCTATAGAAGGGAAACTAAAGGATCTCATCCAATATACCAGGCGACGATCCTGTCCAGGAGTTTCTTTTTTTTTAACAAGAGAAGGAAATTCTTAATGTAAGAATCAAGGCATCTTCTTTTCTCCTCAAAAAGAAGTGAGGGATTCTAAGGGAACTCCCAGAATTCCAATTCTTAAGACGCCTTCTCTTCTCCTCAAAAGAGAGATGAAGTGTGCCTGACAGTGATTCACAAAGACAGACGGAAGCAAACCCACTCAGACGGTACTCACCTCCTTGTTTGTGTTCCCCATGATCAGAAAGGTCAAGGTTGATAAAATGAAGGCTCTCCTCACTTCTGAAATGGCTCCGGCCGAGATTGCTCTTTAAAAAGTCTCCTCCTCCTTCCGGCGCCCGTAAGCACTTTCCTTTTCCTCCTCCCCTCTGCCCCTCCCCCGTAACGCGTGAAAGCCAAGCTTGGCGGCTTTCTTACTCACGAGTGACTGTCGTGTGAATGGGACTTCCCTGGTGGCTCAGAGGGTAAAGCATCTGCCTTCAGTGCAGGAGACCTGGGTTCCATCCCTGGGTGGGGACCTGGAGAAGGAAATGGCAACCCACTCCAGTATTCTTGCCTGGAGAATCCCATGGACCGGAGGAGCCTGGTGGGCTACAGTCCATGGGATCACAAAGAGTCGGACTCGACTGAGTGACTTCACTTTATTGTATAAATGAATACATTGGAGGTCCTTTCCTGTGAGTTTTTTAACATTATCATTGAGGGTGTGGTTCTGGAGACTTTGGGAAGTTGAAAGCTCCTTCAGAAAAATTCCAAGGGAACACCTACAATTCCAACTCTAAGAGTTGGACACGACCTAGCTACTAAACAACAGTATACATTTACTACTTAAGATTTATACTTAAAATGGGCTTCCCTGGTGGCTCAGATGGTAAAGAATCTGCCCGCAATGCGGGAGACCAGAGGTTCGATTCCTGGGTCGGGAAGATCCCCTGAAGAAGGAAATGGCAACCCACTCCAGCATTCTTGCCTGGAGAATCCCATGGACAGAGAAGCCGGGTGGGCTATAGTCCATGGGGCTGCAGAGAGTCACACAACTGAGTGAGTAACTCTGAAGTACTTGATTGAATCATCTTCATTTCCCCAGTGTAAATGAAGGTAATGTTTCTGAGTTATAAAGCAAGAGATACCTAATCCTGGGCAAGATACAGTCTGCAATTTGTGTGTTAATAAATAGAGTGTGTGTTAAGATTATAATTTAGAAATTCTTAGGCCAACCACCATTGGGGGAAACATAATTCTGAAAGAATTCACCAACCATTTAAAAAAGGGATAGCTTATGTCTTACAATAAGAAGGATTAGAATAAGTTAAAATTTTTGAGCATAATTAAAAATAATACGTCTGAGTTCTTGAATGAAACAAAAAGCCAAATAACTTTCATATTAATATATATATTATATAAATATACATATTTATTACATATATATAATCCAAGCAAATAGACATTCTATTATGATGCTTGAAAAGGAGGAGCATTTGGCAGCCCATGATAGGGGTTTAGACTTCATTAAGGAAGTCAGGAAAGTAGATCTGAAGGTAGAGCTTACCTAACTGAACAGAGGAAGGTGGGGAGGGACCAGCCCAACCCTGTTCTGAGGAGGAAAGTGTAAACTGAGTCTGGACAGGGTGGCCTTTCCATCTGTAGGCTGAAAGCAAGAGAAAGCTAATGAAAAATTAAAGATGGTGGTGGAGATGGATGGGAGTGGGTGGACTCTGATGAGCATTATTTTAAAGATCTCTCTAGGACATCCCTGGTTGTACAGTGGATAAGAATCTGCCTATCAATACAAAGGACACAGATTCAATCCCCTGTCCAGGAAGATTCTGCCTGCCGCAGGGGAAGTAAGCCTGTGAAACACAACTATTCAGCCCCCACTCTAGAGGCTGTGTATTGCAACAAGAGAAGCTTGTGCTCTGTGACTGGAGAGCAGCCCCTGCTGATTACAACTAGAGAAAGCCCACACAGCACCAAAGGCCTGGTGCAGCCGAAATAATTTTTTAAATTTAATTTAATAATATTTAATTTAATAATTTAAATTTAAATTAAAAAAATAAAAGAACGATTTCTCTACTGCAGTGAGGAGAAAGAAGTGGAGATGTGTTGAAAAAGAAGACAGATTAGAGAGACATGAGTATTTCTTCCTGGTTTTCTTTTCTCTTTGTTTTTGTGTTTCCTCTTCCTCCCCAAATTTTGATTTTGAATAAAGTAAGCTGAGTTAATGAAGCCTATAGTTGTTTACCTGGAGGCAATGAATCCTAAAAAGTCATTAATCTTCATACACAGAAGACAAAACAGGATTATATCATACACAACCACCATGTCACATTTGCGGAGATAGAGATTTTGTGGGAGGTGTGACTGTGGAGGCTGGTTAGAGAACTTGTTTGAATCTCTCTGCACTGTGTATTCATGGAAATGCTATGTTCAAAGTTAGGCTTATTTAAAATGTATTGTTGTTGTTGAGCCACTAAGTCGTGTTTCACTCTTTGGAACACCGTAGGCTGTAGCCTGCTGGGCTCCTTTCTCCATGGGATTTCCCAGGCAAGAATACCGGGCAGGTTGCCATTCCACTCTCCAGGAGATCTTCCTGACCTGGTGATCGAACCTGAATCTCCTGCTTGGCAGGTGGATTCTTTACTGCTGAGCCACTGGGAAGCCCCATTTAAAATTTATATATAATTCAATTCATATCCAGAATGATTTTTACCAGTTTAATTATTCAATTATGACACAATTTATGACCATCTACTTTTTAAATCATATCTCTCATAGTGGGAAATTATTGCTCTTTATGGGTTATTTTATTTTAAGAAACAGGCTAGTCATTTAGAAGTAAATCTAGACAGTAAAGTAGACCATCAGGTTTGTTAGTAACTGGTTAAAACAGGGAAAAACTGGGGACTTTCCTGGTGGTACAGGAAACAGAAATCCTCCTGCAAATGCAGGGGACACTGGTCTCATCTCTGGTCCAGGAAGCTTCCACATGCCACGATGCAGCCAAGTCCCTGAGCCACAGCTACTGAGCTCCCGCCTAGAACCGCAAGAAGAGAAGCCACTGCAATGAGAAGCCCGGGCACCACGACAGAGTCGCCCCCACCCGCCACAGCTAGAGGAAGCCTGCGCGCAGCAGTGAAGATGGAGCGCAGACAAAAGCAAACAATTCTTGTTTAAGGAAAAAATTGGAGGTAGATGGTGGAGCTGATATCATGAAGCAGAAAAAAAAATCTCTCTCTTTGTAATCTCCATCTCAACTTCCTTCCTCCCTGTCTTCCTTCCTTCATGTATTAGGCACAAGGAAAGTTATGACCAACCTAGACAGCATATTAAAAAGCAGAGACATTACTTTGCCAACAAAGGTCCGTCTGGTCAAGGCTATGGTTTTTCCAGTGGTCGTGTATGGATGTGAGAGGTGGACTGTGAAGAAAGCTGAGCGCTAAAGAACTGATGCTTTTGAAGTGTGGTGTTGGAGAAGACTCTTGAGAGTCTCTTGGACTGCAGGGAGATCCAACCAGTCCATCCTAAGGGAGATCAGTCCTGGGTGTTCACTGGAAGGACTGATGCTGAAGCTGAAACTCCAGTATTTTGGCTACCTGATTCGAAGAGTTGACTCATTGGAAAAGACCCTGATGTTGGGAAAGATTGAAGGCAGGAAGAGAAGGGGACAACAGAGGATGAGATGGTTAGATGGCATCACTGACTCAATGGACATGAGTTTGGGTAAACTCCAGGAGTTGGTGATGGACAGGGAGGCCTGGTGTGCCTCTTCACAGGGTCGCAAAGAGTCAGACACGACTGAGCAACCGAACTGAACTGAACTGAATAAGAAGGTGGTTTAGATTCTTTCTTCACCGTAGAAGTTTCCAAAACATGAGCAAATATAGTGGCATGAATTACATATCTAGTTTCCTTTGACATCCACTTTAAAGAACACGACATGCTAATTGAGGAAGGTTTACCATGAAGGGACTAAAGTTTAGGTTCTAGGTACTTGACTTAGAGTGGCTCATCCCAATTCCTGTGAAGACTCTAGCAGTTGTGTGTTCATAATTTTATATTATTTTTCTTAAAGAGGGAACTCCGCAGTTGTACAAGTTTTAGGTCCTGTAGCTCTGTCTCAAAGATGATTCACAAATTCTGCAACGTTTGCGCAAGACAATAGCATTCTTGACAATCACATCTAGTGTGTTCCCCTTCCCCTTCCCAGATTCCCTTCTCTCCTTCCAGTTAACTGCTCCAGGAGAGTCATTACTTGCTTATTAGGTTTCTAACTTCTGATCTTCCTGTAGGTACTAAGTGCCAAAGTTGTTGTGAAATTACTTTGAAATTTAGTATACATCTGAAACTGATAACACTTTGGGGCTGGCAAATTGCAAAAAAGCAGCCATCCAGGTGGGCCAATTAGAAAAACGAAGTTGCCACTTTCTCCAGGCTGATGCAGCCCTGAGTGAGGCCACAGGCCTTGGCAAGAGGCCCCTGAGCTTTATTCCCGCTTCAATTCACATCCTCTCTCTGTGGCTCCTGTGTGAAGGCCACAGCCCGTGCGATGTACTTTCACCCTGGCAGTTCGGTGTACCTGGTTATTTCTTTTCTTTTTTCCCCACACTGTGTTTCATATGGGATATTAGTTCCCTGACCAAGGATGGAACCCGTGCCCCCCACAGTGGAAGTGTAGGTTCTTAACGAAATGGACAGCCAGGGAAGTCCCCCTGGTTTATTTCAAATATGTTTCTAAGGACATCTTCAAATGCTTTTTGAAGGCAAGATATATCTTATCCGTCAATACTCTAGAGATTCATCACTGCCGTGGAGGATACTAATGTTTCCCAAAGGTTGTTCTTCACCAAGCCAACTGATAGTATTTGTAGATTGATGAGTGTTGATTTACCAAGTCTTTGTATGTTACTGGGGGAGAGGGGCAACTGTGAGCCTGCAGGCCTTAATGAACCAGTTTCAACAGAAAGCAGGGTAATACCTGGTTCCATCCTAGTCTTCGTGATCATACAAACTCACCTAGACACAGTGACCTTCTTCAAAGAAAGCAAGGAGAGTAGAAAGATTTGGACCAGACATGGTGACAAAAACTGTGATAGGGAAGAACCTGCTGTAGTTTACTATAAACCAGTCACTAAGAGGAGGTTGCCCATAAGCTTAAATTATACGTGAGGGCACATCTCTGGGACCCAGCTCTAGGTAATGACCCTGAAGCTAAAATACCTTTGTTTAAGCTCACAGGAAACATCCTAAACAGGCCCACCTACGGATGACTGCAGAGAGGTAGAAATTAACACATCCCCCTCTGGAGGCTTCCCTGGTGGCTCAGAGGTTAAAGTGTCTGTCTCCAATGCGGGAGACCTGGGTTCAATCCCTGGGTTGGGAAGCTTCCCTGGAGAATACCCACTCCAGTATTTTTGCCTGGAGAATCCCATGGACAGAGGAGCCTAGAGTCGGACACGACTGAGCGACTTCACTTCACTTTTCACTCACTCTGGAGGCTGAACAGATAATGACTGACTTTACTCCCTCCCCCTTTAGCATAAAAGAGAGCGGAATTCACACTGTGAGGTGTGCGGGATCTTAGTTCCCGGGCCAGGGATCGAACCCACACCTCCCACAGTGGAAGTGCAGAGTCTTAACGACTGGACTGTCAGGGGACACCCAGAGCCCAACTGAGGCAAGATGGTTCTTTGGGGCAGGAATTCACCGGCTTCTCCGTCTGCTGACTTTTCAGATATCGACACTGTTCCCTGTCCCAGCAGCTGTCTCTCGATTTGCTGGTGTGTTGTGCCGTGAGTAGTGTGAACTTGGACTCGGTGAGGAGACCATTGCTCCTGTTTCGTTGTGAGAGACGAATCCCTACTCCTCCTCCTCATTGCCCACCAAGGCCGGTTGGGTCCATCTCCTCAACGTTTCCCAGCGCCGCCACTCCTCATCTTCATCCTCCCAGCTACCCTTGTGCTCAGGACTTCATTTCTTCTCCCCTGAAGCACTGCGTAGCCTCCTTTTTGCCCTCCTTTTCTTTATTCAGTCTCCCCTTTCTAAACCACCCTTCACACCAGGCTTGCTACAGGAGGCCGTGCTGTCCACCTCCAGGAGACAGAGGCCTGAATGGGGTCCCCGGAGTCCTTTCAGTTCTAGGGTTCCAGTGACACAGGCAATAGGAAGTAGGAATACATGAATTTTTTTTTTTTAACCTAAGCGACCATCCCAAGGAATTTAGGAGTGATATTTTGTATAAAGGCAGACTTAATTTAATTCTGTGGCATGTATTCATTTTTCTTCTCAGAAGTCTTAACTACTTTTAAATATAATTCACTCTCTTTGACTTTAAATGTTACCCAGCTCTGAAGTACGGTGGCTTTTATAAGAACTGCTTTCCTCCTGAGCTAAAAGCATAATCATGCATAGAACAGGAAGAGCAACTTAAATGAGAATGATTACTAAATAACTGCAGCCTCAAAGAGGAGATAGGTAATAACGTTTTGCATTCAGACAAGCCTGCCTTTCATCTGAGTATCTCAAAGGAAGGCGGGGAGCTGATGCAGTGTCACGGTTGAAAATGACAACTGTGCAATTTCCTTGTTCCTGAGGGTTTCCCTTCTCAACTATGATACGGAGTTGAAGCACCTCTAGAATTCAGCGTGTACTGGTTTTGAACACAGGTTTCTTTGTTCTCCCCTCTGACATCAACCCCGAGGTGTGAAGACATCGACGGAGCAGTGTCTGCCTTTGCTGCACTGAAGCATTTGCCATCATGGAGAAAAACACAACGAGGAGTGATGGATGGGCATTTTTCTGAGCTGTTCTAAAGTTCTGATGGAAAAATACACAGGTGAAGATGGACATAAAACAATCTTTTGCTCCCCAGAATCTATTCAATCACAACGCTAACACTTCAAGAACTCCTAGGAGAGCTGGCCTGGTCACTCTGCAAGGGCAAAAGATTTACAGGATGTGCTCAGTGGCAGAGATGGAAATTATGCCTATGAGAGCCCTGAACTGCACTACTAAGAGCTTTTTGCATATTGATAGTAGATCTAGAAGTTTCCAGAAATACATTGCAACTGATCCTCTTTACACACTTTCTTTTGTGAGTTTGTAATCTCGTATTGTTTTGGTGACTTGAAAATGTTCATATAGTACCTGACTATGCTCAGTCACTTCAATCATGTCCAAATCTTTGTGAGCCAGGTACTGTGTAGCCCATCAGGCTCCTATGTCCATGGGATTTCCCAGGCAAGAATACTGGAGTGGGTTGCCATACCCTCCTCCAGAGGATCTTCCCAACACAGGGATCGAACCTGAGTCATCTGTATCTCCTGCCTTGCAGGCAGATTCTTTACGACTGAGCCACTGGGAAAGCCTAGTACATGTCTATTGTTGCTGTGTAGTTGCTTGGTCATGTCTGGCTCTTTGCAACTCCATGGACAGCAGCGTGCCAGGCCTCCTTGTCCCCCACCATCTTCCAGATTTTGCTCAAACTCTTATCCATTGAGTCTGTGATGCCATCCAACTGTCTTATCCTCTGCCACCCCTTTCTCCTCCTCCCTTCAATCTTTCCCAGCATCAAGGTCTTTTAAAGTGAGTTGGCTGTTTGCATCAGGTGACCAAAGTACTGGAGTTTCAGCTTCAGTATTAGTCCTTCCAATGAATATTGAGAGTTGATTTCCTTTATGATTGACTGGTTTGATCTCCTTGCAGTTTAAGGGATTCTCAAGAGTCTTCTCCAGCACCATAGTTCAAAGGCATCAATTCCTTGGTGCTCACCCTTCTTTTTGGTCCAATTTTCACATCGGTTCTTGACTGCTGGAAAAACCATAGCTTTGATTTTACAGACCTTTGTCAGCAAAGTGATGTCTCTGCTTTTTGATATGTTGTCTAGGTTGGTCATATAGCTTTACTCCAAGGAGCAAGCATCTTTGAATTCCATGGCTGCAGTCACCATCTGCAGTGATTTGGGAGCCCAAGAAAATAAACACTGTCACTATTTCTACTGTCTCCCCATCTGTTTGCCATGAGGTGATGGGACCAGATGCCATGATCTTAGTTTTCTGAATGTTCAGTTTTAAGCCAACTTTTTCACTTCCCTCTTTCACTTTCATCAAGCGGCCCTTTAGGTCTTCTTCACTTTCTGCCATAAGGGTGGTGTCATCTGCATACCTGAGGTTATTGATATTTCTCCTGGCAATCTTGATTCCAGCTTGTGCTTCATCCAGCCCAGCATTTCCCATGGTGTCCTCTGTCTATAAGTTAAATAAGCAAGGGGACAAAATATAGCCTTGATGTACTCCTTTCCAGGTTTGGAACCAGTCTGTTGCTCCATGTTCAGTTCTAGCTGTTGCTTCCTGACCTGCGTACAGGTTTTTCTGGAGGCGGGTCAGGTGGTTTGACGTCCCCTCTCTTTCAGAATTTTCCAGTTCATTGTGCTCCACAGTCATGACCAGTACCTGTCTATGTGTGAATTCACTTTTGATTCCTGACAAAACAGAAGTCACACAGCAAGCCTCTAAATCTCTAAATAAGTTTTTAAAAGCAAGAACATTTTTGATGGTTAATCACTCATAGAAAAAATAATGTAAGCAAAAATAAACAGTATATTTTTCCTCAAATAATAAAATGTTCATGATAAATAAGACCAGGTGTTACCATTAACGAAATAAAATTCATATTTTATGGCAATATGAAAAAAATTTAAGCGTGACATTTTTTCCGTCTGTTCAGGCCTCCTCCCTCACCTTTAGTGTATACTGTGCATCCACATTCACCAAACCTCCTTAGGAGGTAACATTCCTTCTTAATCTCATCAAGGGTCACAGCTCCTTAGGAGATAACCTTCCTTCTGAATCTTGCAGAGGGACACAATGACCCATTACCCGCTACTGGCTTTCTGTGTGTAGATCTGGATTGTGCAAGCTGTCAATGATACATTATTTAATGTGCAGCCATTTGTCTCAGAAACTTACATAATTGTGCTTTGATCTCTAGGGTAAAACAGTTCTTAGGGATGTCCAAGGGGCTGTCCCCAGGTTATAATCTTCTTTTTGGCGCCACTGATTTTTTGTGGCCCCCATAAAGAAAACCAAGAGATCCGGCTTTCACATTCTCAAAGAGCCTCACATTTAGATGTCTGAAAGATCTCCAAAAGAGGCTCTCCAGTCAGTCAGAAACATACAATCTGTAGGAAAAGAAAAATAAATCAGTTGTGTGTATTTGGTCTTCATTCCCCCCTTTTTCATCCAGAGCTGCTAAAACTTGACATTTCTGAATTGGTAGAGCAGTAAAGGCATCTTTTCTTATGTTAAGGGAGTGATTTTTGAAAAGTACTTAGGGGCGGGGGTTGGTTGCCCAGGGAACCAACTGGCGAATTGGAGGATTGAAACGTCCTGTATCTCCCTCCACTCCCACCTGACTTCTGGGGAGGGGAAAGGGAGTGGAGATTGAATTTTTCACCAATAGCCACTGATTTAATCAAGTGTTGGACTTGTGCGGCGCCGGGGGAGTGACACCCTCGGAGAGGACATGGAAGCTTGTACCTCCTCCCCACGCCTTGCTCTCGGCCCCCTTTCCATCTGGCTGTGCCTGAGTTATATCCTTGTGTAATAAACCAGAGATCTAGTAAGTAAAATGCTTCTCTGAGTCCTGTGAGCTGCTCTCATACATTAATGGAACACGAGGAGGTGATTGCTCTAACCTCCAATCTCTAGCTGGTTGGTCAAATGTGCGGGTGATAGCCTGCCCTTGAGACTGGCGTCTGAAGTAGGGGGTGGGGGGCGTCCTGTGGGACTGTGGGGTCTGAAACTCTCTCTGGTAACATAGTGTCAGAATTGAGTTGAGTTGTAGGACACCCAACTGGTTTCAGGGAATAGCTTGTTGATGTGGGAAACAACTCCACCTGCACCCCACTCCCCTATGATTGCAAATGGCTCCAGAAAATGTGCATGTGTGCATCCTCAGTCACTTCAGTCGTGTCCAACTCTTTGCGACCTTATGGACTGTAGCCCACCAAGCTCCTCAGTTCATGGGATTCTCCAGGCAAGAATACTGGAGTGGGTTGCCATTTCCTTCTGCAAGGGAGCTTCCCAGGGATCAAACTCAACTCTCCAGCATTGCAGGTGGATTGGGCCACCTGGGAAGCCCCCTTATACAATATAATGTTCAATAAAGTAACTACTAGCCATGGGCACAATAAAGGACAGAAATGGTATGGACCTAACAGGAGCAGAAGATATTAAGAAGAGGTGGCAAGAATAGACAGAAGAACTATTCAAAAAAGATCTTTACAGCCCAGATAATCATGATGGTGTGATCACTCACCTAGAGCTAACATCCTGGAGTGTGAAGTCAAGTGGGCCTTAGGAAGCATCACTGTAAACAGAGCTAGTGGAGGTGATGGAATTCCAGTTGGGCTATTTCAGTTCCTAAAAGATGATGCTGTGAAAGTGCTGCACTCATATGCCAGCAAATTTGGAAAACTCAGCAGTGGCCACAGGAGTGGAAAAGGTCAGTTTTCATTCCAATCCCGAAGAAAGGATATTTCAAACAGTGCTTAAACTTCCACACAATTGCAGTCATCTCACGTGCTAGGAAAGTAATACTCAAAATTCTCCAAGCCAGACTCCAACAGTCTATGAACCGTGAACTTCCAGATGTTCAAGCTGGATTTAGAAAAGGCAGAGGAACTAGAGATCAAATTGCCAGCATCCATTGTATCATCAAAAAGGCAGGAGAGTGCCAGGAAAACATCTAATTCTGCTTTATTGACTATGCCAAAGTCTTTGACTGTGTGGATCACAATAAACTGTGGAAAATTCTGAAAGAGATAGGAATACCAGACCACCTGACCTGTCTTCTGAGAAATCTGTATGCAGGTCAGAAAGCAACAGTTGGAACTGGACATGGAGCAACAGACTGGTTCCAAATAGGAAAAGGAGTACATCAAGGCTGTATACTGTCACCCTGCTTATTTAACTTAGATGCAGAGTACATCATGAGAAACGCTGGGCTGGATGAAGCACAAGCTGGAATCAAGATTGCAGGGAGAAATATCAATAACCTCAGATTTGCAGATGACACCACCCTTATGGCAGACAGTGAAGAAGAACTAAAGAGCCTCTTCATGAAAGTGAAAGAGGAGAGTGAAAAAGTTAGCTTAAAACTCAACATTCAGAAAACTAAGATCATGGCATCTGGTCCCATTACTTCATGGCAAATAGATGGGGAAACAGTGGAAACAGTGACAGACTTTATTTTCTTGGGCTCCAAAATCACTGCAGATGGTGACTGCAGCCATGAAATTAAAAGACGCTTTACTCCTTGGAAGAAAAGTTATGACTGACAAGTATATCAAAAAGCAGAGACATTACTTTGCCAACAAAGACATTACTTTGTCTAGTTAAAGCTATGGTTTTTCCAGTAATCATGTATGGATATGAGAGCTGAACTATAAAGAAAGCTGAGTGCCAAAGAATTGATGCTTTTGAACTGTGGTGTTGGAGAAGACTCTTTAGAGTCCCTTGGACTGCAAGGAGATCCAACCAGACAATTCTAAAGGAAATCAGTCCTGAATTCATTGGAAGGACTGATGCTGAAGCTGAAACTCCAATACTTTGGTCACCTGATGCGATGAATTGACTCATTGGAAAAAAAACCCTGACGCTGGGAAAGACTGAAGGTGGGAGGAGAAGGGGACACCTGAGAATGAGATGGTTGGATGACATCACCAACTTGATAGACATGAATTTGAGTAAACTCCGGGAGCTGGTGATGGACAGGGAGGCCTGGCGTGCTGCAGTCCATGGGGTCGCAAAGAGTCGAACGTGACCTATCGGCTGAACTGAGCTGCACTGATCCGGCCTATGGTTTATTTTTAGTTCCTCCATTCTCAGGAGCTGCACTAATACAGTCAGTTAGCAATGATCACAGGAGAATAGTGTTAGAAACACACTGGAGTCAGTGTGGCCTTGTGTAGGACACGTCCGGGAAGTTTTCCACACTGCCTGTGTGGGCTGCTGCTGAGCCGCTTCAGTCGTGTCCGACTCTGTGTGACCCAGAGACGGCAGCCCACCAGGCTCCCCCGTCCCTGGGATTCTCCAGGCAAGAACACTGGAGTGGGCTGCCATTTCCTTCTCCAATGCATGAAAGTGAAAAGTGAAAGTGAAGTCGCTCAGTTGTGTCTGACTCTTCAGGACCCCGTGGACTGCAGCCCACCAGGCTCCTCCGTCCATGGGATTTTCCAGACAAGAGAACTGGAGTGGGGTGCCATTGCCTTCTCCGTTGCCTATGCATGGAGTTAGTTGTATTTGTTAATTTATTTTACTTTATTGTTGGTTGTGTTGCGTCCTCATGGCGGCACGCGGGTTTTCTCTCGTTGCAGTGAGCAGGGCACTCTCGTTGTGCTGCTTTATTGCTGTTTTATTGCTGTGGCTTCTCTCTCTTTGCAGAGCATGGGCTCTAGGTGCGTGGGCTTCAGTAGTTGCAGCATGTGGACTCATTAGGTGTAGCTTGTGGGCACAGTAGTTGTGGCTCACAGGGTTTAATGGCCCGAAGCATGTGGAATCTTTCCCGCTCAGGGATCAAAGCCGGGTCCCCTGCATTGGCGGGCAGATTCTTATTTACTGTACCACCAGGGAAGTCCCTAGAGCTAGTTTTTAAGAGGTTAGTTGACAGCATTCAACCCGCATGACCCTTATATTGTCCACACAATACCAAATGTGATTAGTTTGTTTGCACAGATTGAATATTCTATATAGACAGTGAAAACCATTCTGATTCACAAGTAAGGTGACCTAGCTATGAGTTTGGTAAAAGGATACAAAAATTCTTATGGAAAATACCTTTTTTTTTTTTAAAGCATACAAGAATATACAGGTATGATAACTCATTTGATATGATTCAAAGGCAATTTTCAGACAAATATTGGCCCTTTAAATCATTAGAAAGTAGCCAACCTGAAATTCAAAAAAATGTAAAAAAGTCTGTAAACTTCAAAAGTATAACCTGATTTGAAATGGATACAAATACAGAGAGGCAGTGCAGTCATGTCCTGTTATAAACCAAAGAGTGAGTAGAGAAAAAGAATATGTCAGTTCTTCAATTTATTTACAATTGTCCAAAGGAGATAGAAACTCCAGCTACTGGACATAAACATTCTTGATACTACAGTGAAGCAGATACTGTGAATATTAAATCCCTTCTGCTTACCTCAGTAAATTCACTAGTGAAGCCAGGCGTCAATTCTAACAAACATTTGTTGACTGCTTATGGGTCAGCACTGATGGGAATTTAATGATGAGCACAGCTGTGTTTCTTAGACAGGTATGATGGGAATTGTGCTTTATGAAAATTACTCTGGTGAGGAAGGAGTGTGGGATTCTTTTACAGAGACCATGAAGACTCGAATGAAGTTTTTGTTGGTTGGAACTGGAGAGACAAGGAAGATTCTGTGAAGCATGATGAGGTAAAATCCCACGGGAACTTATGGGGGGATTGAAATTAGTTATAAAAATATTGGGGGGCTGAATGTTGTGGAATATTGCGGGGCTGAAATTATTTATAAAAGTGAGGTTTAAATATGGGTACCAGGAAAATGGTGGTGTGATTAACACCAGGTTTGAACCAAAGAGAACATAGAAGGGAGATGTGTCCTGGACTTTAAATATGGCAGCACAGGGCCTCTGTCGTACTTCAGCGGCTAAGACTCCTCAATCTCAATGCAGGGGCCTGGGTTCAATGCCTGCTTGGGGAACTGGATCCCACATGCTTCAGCTAAGAATGAGCACAGCCAAATAAATAAATAAGTAGATTGTAGCACTTAGCAACCACCAATAGGTGTTATTTCCTGCCATGACCCACCCGATATATAATAAATCCAAAGGTATGTAATCAAGTATCTATCAGGCTTTGGTTAAAATTCCGAGGTCAGCATAGAAGGTAGAATCATCATGTATCTTTCTTTGTTAAAGAAAAGTGAAAATTTTGGAGTCCATTTAGTGGTCCAAAGTAAAACCAGCTTGATAAAAATGTGCTAGTTAATTATCTGACAAATTGCTTCACCCCATTTAATTCTGCCCTCCTTGCCTTTTGCAGATCTTGCAGGACTCTTATTCTATAGTATAACAATTTTCTAGATTAGGATTTCCTAGATTAAAAGGACTCTGAGTTTATTTAACTTTGTATTTTCAGCATATGTCTAAGAGCCTTGCACACAAATATTGGCTAAGTAATGAATAAATGACTGAATGGATGAGCAAACAAATTTTCCGGGGCTTGGTTTAGTCCTTCTCATTGCTACTGAGACGATGTTTGGGTGTCTGGCCACAGGAATCCCGACATTAGCTCAAATTGCTCTCCAGTTAGTAGTGATGTATAGTATGTGTGACTAGTCAGGTCTTTGGTTAGGAAGTCATGTTGGTGATGGTGATGGTGGTATGAGCTTAGGGGAGGGTATTGTGGTGATGAACATAGGAAAAACAGGATAGAGGATATAGGTATATCTATTTTTAATGCCCTTCTACTATTCTGATTAAATTTTGAGTTTCCTTTTCTTAATTCTTAAATAGGTAATAGGTACCAGGAACTGCATTAAGCACGGGGATACAAAATGCAAAGAGCAAGTCCTGGAGTGCAGAGTATTCCATCCAAGGGGAATGTGCCAAATCTCTAATGGCTCAAGCTGGCATGCCCGGTTAATCTTTGCTAGTCTTGCTTAACAGTGCAATGCGATACCCCACATTTATCTTATACTGCATCATTTCTTTTTGAAAGATTTTCTCTTACTTCAAAAAATGCATAATAAAATCTATCTTACCTAAAAATCTTTTCAACAACCTTCTATTTCATAGGGAGAATATTTCAGCTTTAGTAAAAATTAACATTAGGGCTTTACTAGTTGTAAAATCCACGTTTACTTTCCTTTAATTTAATGGCATCTTCGTAATTGTCCATAAGATTCAGCAAAGTTCCAATGGTAGTATTTAATGTTTTAAAGCAAGTGTCTTTCTCAGTGATTCTGATACATAGTATCTGTTGGATTTGATGATGATATCAAGTAATATATTGGTTAAAAAACAGACTTTAAATGTACATGTTTTTTAAAGAACTGACCTTGCTGTGGGAAGCAATTTTTTTCCAGCCACTGCTAAACAAAGCAGTAGTTACAAATGAACTCTAACTTCCTTCACCCTTATCATTGTCTGTTTGAGAAATAATATATTACATTCTCTAACATGAAAATTGGATACTTGTTTTTATGATTCATATGAATACTGTTTCTACTTTAAAGTCATACAAGAAAAAAAAAAAAAAAAGAACTAAAACAATATTTGCCAAACCCTGAGATGAGCACACTGAAATCGCAGGCAATAACAAAACAGCAAAGTCCCCACACCTCCTCCCCACCATCAAAAAAAGCCATTACATAATTATGGCCTCACCAGAAAAGGATATAAAGCTTGCTTGTCATTCTAAAGTAAAGCAGGTTATAAGAGAAACAATAAATGAGTGGTGAATTTAAATATGATTTAGCCCACTGACTCTCAAACTTTGGTGGGTATCAGAACCACCCTGAGGGTTTGTTAAAACATATCTTTCTGAACCTCACCCACAGAGTTTCTGATTCAGTAGGGCTGGAGTGAAGCTGAAGTATTCGCATTTCTAATAAGTTCCCAAGGAATGCTGATGATGCTGGTCCAGGGAACACATTTTGAGAACCATTAATCTAGACAAACTGTGGAACACTAGACACTTCTGAAATCAATGATATCGATGTATAGTTATTAACAGAGAAGGATAAATTCATAAAGGAACAAATGGGAGGGAAACAGAGCGTCTCTCTCAGTCCCCACCAACCTCATCGCCTTCAACTCATGGCACAGCATTAGAACTTGCTAAAACATCAGCCTTTTATCTTAAATTTGACAGTTAGATAAAAAGAATTACACTTGCCTCCTACAGTGTTAAGAATGTGATTTGATTGCCTGACAAAGTTAAGAAATAGACCCAGTAAGTATCAGAAAGTTCTCCTCTGCAGAAGTTACAGGTAGAGAAAATGGAAGGAATGATAGAATTGGAAAGTCAGTGTTTTGCAGCTCCTAATGTAATAATTCAAGCAACATCATTGAATGAAACCAGGAGGTGAAAGGCTGCTGGTTATGTTTACAACGGAGGGATTCAGTAGTTACCGCACAAATATACTGATATACCTACAGAAATACAGAGAAACAATCAGACATTGTGGTGCCTAACCCATGCATAAAGTATTACTGCCCCAAACAGTGAACTTGAATCTAATCAAGATTCTGGGGCACACTTTCATTTACAAAAACCGTGTGCGAAAGAGGCAAATTAAGTGATTGCGCGGGGAATGGAACAGACACATCCAGAATACGGCATATTCTCTCTGACAAAAGACACAGGGGAAAGTTGGAGGAGTCTACTTTAGATTCAGAGAGACTTAAGAGTCATAATGAGCAAATGTGCCATGTGGATCTTATGGAGATCTTGTTTTGAACAAGCTAAATGCAAGAAGGGATGTTTTTAATAGATTTATTTATCCTTATTTATTTCTTTGAGCGCCCTGAGTCTCTGTGGCTCCGGGAGGACTTTCTCTGGTTGTGGAGAGCGGGGGCTCCCCTCCAGCTGTAGTGCATGGGCTCCTCACTGCAGTGGATTCTTTTACTATAGCGCGCAGGCGGAGGTGCATGGGCTGCAGTCGTTGCAGCATGCAAGCTCACGGCTTGCAGGCCCTCGAGGGCGCAGGCTTCAGTCGCCCTCAGCACTCACAGGCTCACTTGCTCTGCAGCATGTGGAATCTTCCCAGCTCAGGGATTGAACCTCTGTCCCCTGCCCTGGCAGGTAGATTCTTTACTACTGCCCTGGGAAGCCCGGCCTGGTTATTAGTAAACATCAAAGATGATTCTTAATTTCGTTTGGTTGATTTTGACATTTAAATCAGAAAGAAAATTGTTGTTCAGTTGCTCAGTTGTGTCCAGCTCTTTGCGGCCCCATGGACTGCAGCACACCAGGCTTCCCTGTCCTTCACCAACTCCTGGAGCTTGCTCATACTCATGTCCATTGAGTCAGTGATGCCATCCAACTATCTCATCTTCTGTCGTCCCCTTCTCCTCCTGCCCCCAATCCCTCCCAACATCAGGGTCTTTTCAAGTGAGTCAGCTCTTCACATCAGGTGGCCAAAGTATTGGAGTTTCAGCTTCAGCATCAGTCCTTCCGATGAATGTTCAGGACTGATTTCCTTTTGGATGGACTGGTTGGATCTCCTTGCAGTCCAAGGGGCTCTCAAGAGTCTTCTCCAACACTACAGTTCAAAAGCGTCAATTCCTTGGCCCTCAGTCTTCTTTATGGTCCAACTCTCACATCCATACATGACTACTGGAAAAACCATAGCTTTGACTAACAGACCTTTGTCAGCAAAGTAATGTCTTTGCTTTTTGATATGCTATCTAGGTTGGTCATAGCTTTTCTTCCAAGGACCAAGTGTCTTTTCATTTCATGGCTACAGTCACCATCTGCAGTGATTTGGGAGCCCAAGAAAATAAAGTCTGCCACTGTTTCCATTGTTTCCCCATCTATCTGCCATGAAGTGAGGAGACTGGATGCCATGATCTTCATTTTTTGAATGTTGAGCAAGAAAATGGCCACATTTTAAAGGGATGCATGCTAAAATATGCTGATACAAAATAATATGATACCTAGGATCTGTTTCTTTATTGATTTGCTAATTTAAAGTACTTATCTATTTGGCTGCACTGGTTGTGGCATGTGGGATCTCACTCTCCGACCAGGGATCCCACCTGGGCCCCTCTGCGTCGGTAGCCTGGAGTCTTAGCCACTGGACCACCAGGGAAGTCCCTGGATCTGTTTTAAAATAGGGATACAAAGAGGAAAAAGAAGGATAGATGAAGGAAGGTGACATTTGGTAAGATACATTTGGCTTAGGGAAATGCGTGTTTGTGTTCTCTCCACTTTGTGTGACCTTCCCTGGTGGCTCAGGGGTAAGGAATCTGCCTTCCAAGCAGGACACTCAGGCTTGATCCCTGGGTTGGGAAGATGCCCTGGAGAAGGAAATGGCAACCTACTCCAATATTCTTGCCTGGGAAATCCCATGAACAGAGGAGCCCTGGCAGGCTATAGTCTATGGGGTCACAAGAGTTGGACATAATTTAGTACCTAAAAAGCAGCAACAACCAATTTGTGTTCATTTAAAAGCTGTCAAAAATGGAAAGAGAAATCCAGCATCCATAGCTTTTCCTCTCTTAACCCTAATTTGAAGTTTAAAAAATTCAAAGTAATTTTTTCTTTATATATATTCTGTTTAGAATCTTGCCTGCATGGCTTATCCATCCTCCATGTGACCCTCAGTAAAGTAATTATTAGGTTC
Source organism: Alces alces (assembly GCA_015832495.2). Lineage (NCBI taxonomy): Eukaryota > Metazoa > Chordata > Mammalia > Artiodactyla > Cervidae > Alces > Alces alces. The sequence continues at coordinate 2,751,429 of JADEYB020000010.1, read as the reverse complement.
CTTTTTTGTTAAATGGCAGTAATAATATTACCAATCTTAGGATCCGTATGAGGTTTAAGAAGATAATAGATGTAGTGAATTCTCTAGCAGTCCGGTGATTAGGAGTTCACCCTCTCATTGCCAAGGGCCCAGATTCAATCCCTGGTCAGGGAACTAAAATCTCACAAGCTCTGCAGGGTGGCCAAAAAAAGAAAAAAAGGTAATGGATGTAAATCTCTTTCCACAGGGTCTGACACATAGTAACCATTCAATTAACATTAGCTATTACTATTATTATATAAATAATTGTTTTTCTTCCCTATTCTCCTGGTGAACCAGGGGTTACTTTCTTCTCAGTTTGAGCATTTGTAGAGCAGATATTAACTAATAGGAAGGATATTGTCTAAATAATGAATTTTAAAGTGATGAGCTCTACTGGTATAATTGATTTATAAGGCTAGTAGATTATTTCGATATTTGTTAATGACATGAAAATATTTCAATGGGCTTTGGGGCTTGGGAAAATGCTTTTAAACATACTTTCATCATTCGTTGATGCTGGTGCAGCATGAGTTGCTCTTAGTTTGCAGAAATAATCTATGTGCATTCTTCAGGAAAGGAAAACATCTTTGCTAAAGCTCTTCATGAAGCCTAGCTGAATTCAGAAGTAGGCTACAATCCCAGCTGATTCAGTCAGCTTCAGAACTCTCTTATGCTTACGGATGGAGCGACATTACTGCACCTGTGATACCTTGGGTACCACGCGAGGGGGTCCAGAGGGCACTGGGAGATGAGTGCAGATGACTCCCACGTGCTTTGTGGACAAGGAAGTAGAAGCTAAGAAAATGTGGCGTGTTTCTTGGGAAGTATTTCAACACTGTTATTTACACAAGGAGGCAGAGAGCAATACAGCTGGAGAATTAGGCGCAGAGATGAGCACACACAGATGGGTAAGAAAGCACTGCTTTGCCAACTGGATGACATCTGCTACATTAGAGTCAACTGAAACACCTAACAAGCTAAACAAAAGTCCAAGTGGCAGATGCTTTCTTTTTCTTTCTCGGGAATGTAACAGCCCCATATAAGTCATGTTATGTGTGAAAAACAGATTCAATTAAAGAAGAAATTCTCCTTAAAATATATGTGGAATACACAGGTAGAATTAAAACAGTAAGAAATATGAGAAGAAGGTAGTTTATAGAAAACTTACACGGTGTAGTAACTCTGGTAGTGGGTTACAGTATAAAATACAGCAAATTTGTCTTCCTCCTAAAATTGCTATGGTTTATCAGATTATCAGCAGTGCTTACAAGGCAAAGCATATATAAAATTTTTTGGGGGGGAGGGGGAACAAAATATATATTGGTAATGAGTTACAGACCCACAACTATAATAAAACTTTTCTTTGAGGTAAGTTTATTTGTGAGATGCTCTGTGAGTTATCAATAATATTAAGATGCCTTTCTTGCCAAGATTTCTCTTCTTGATTCTCTCTATATTTTATATCACTATGGCCCAGGATATCTTTCTGAGACAGTGAATCCAATTTGAGTTTTAGTCACAGTGACAGAAATTAAAGTGGCATTAAAGATCCAATCTCTTTTTGTTATCCTCTTACTTCGAGGGAAGAGAATTCCTCAGATTTGCAAATCTACTTCTGTAATTCAATGTTTCATTATTGAAGAACTGTAATTTTCAGGTCTTCTAAAAAGCAATACTATAGTGAAAACTTTGTTATCTTTCTGATGCATTAAAAGTAAAGAATCCTAATGTTTCATCCCAATTACCATAACTGGATGAGAAGACAGCAAATCCACACCATTTTGCTGAAAGATAGTCAGCAGTATTTACTAAGCACCCACAGTGTCTCAAACAAATTCTAGGTGCTGGGAATAAAGCTGTAAAAAGAGAGACAAGGAGGAGACCTCCCTGATGGTCCAGTGGCTAAGACTCTGCGCTCCCAGTGCAGGGGACCTGGGTTTGATCCCTGGTCAAGGAACTAGATCCCACATGCCATAACAAAGATCAAGACCCTGCATGCTGCAACTAAGACCTGGGGCAGCCAGATAAATTTTAAAAAAGAAGAGGAAGAAGACAGACAAGACCTCAAGCACAGGAAGCTTTATTTTAGGGAAGTTCAGTTCAGTTCAGTCACTCAGTTGTGTCCAACTCTTTGCAGCCCAATGGACTGCAGCATGCCAGGCTTCCCTGTCCTTCACCAATGCCCAGAGCTTGCTCAAATTCATGTCCATCGAGTCGCTGATGCCATTCAGCCATCTCATCCTCTGTTGTCCCCTTCTCTTCCTATCTTCAATCTTTCCCAGCATCAGGGTGTTTTCCAATGAGTCAGTTCTCTGTACCAGGTGACCAAAATACTGGAGCTTCAGCCTCAGCATCAGTCCTTCTAATGAATATTCAGGACTGATTTTCTTTAGGATTGACTGGTTGGATCTCCTTGCAGTCCAAGGGACTCTTAAGAGTCTTCTCCAACACCACAGTTCAAAAGCATTAATTCTTCGGCACTCAGCTTTCTTTATAGTTCAACTCTCACATCCATACATGACCACTGGAAACACCATAGCTTTGACTAGGTGGACCTTTGTTGGCAAAGTGATGTCTCTGCTCTTTAATATGCTATCTAGGTTGGTCATATCTTTCCTTCCAAGGAGTAAGCATCTTTTAATTTCATGGCTGCAGTCACCATCTGCAGTGATTTTGGAGCCCCTTAAAATAAAATATGCCACTGTTTCCACTGTCTCCCCATCTATTTGCCATGAAGTGATGGGACCAGATGCCATGATGTTAGTTTTCTGAATGTTTAGTTTTAAGCCAATTTTTTTGCTCTACTCTTTCACTTTCCTCAAGAGGCTCTTTAGTTCCTCTTCACTTTCTGCCAAAAGGGTGGTGTCATCTGCATATCTGAGGTTATTGATATTTCTCCCGGCAATTTTGATTTCAGCTTGTGCTTCCTCCAGCCCAGCATTTCGCATGATGTACTCTGCATATAAGTTAAAAAAGCAGGGTGACAATATACAGCCTTGACGTACTCCTTTCCCTCTTTGGAACCAGTCTGTTGTTCCATGTCCAGTTCTACCTATTGCTTCCTGACCTGCACGCAGATTTCTCAGGAGGCAGGTAAGGTGGTCTGGTATTCCTACCTCTTGAAGAATTTTCCAGTTTGTTGTGACCCACACAGATTTTAGGGAAAGGAGAGACCAACAAAGAAGCCAGGCTGTGCCAGCATAGGGGGGAACAGCAAGCGATGATGTGATAGAGAGTGTCTGGGACTACTTTAGACTGAGGAGTCAGGCAAAGGCTGTCTGAGGAGGCCACATACAACTGAGAGTTAAATAACAAGCAGCCAGGTATACGAAGACCTGAGAGGCGAGAACATTCTGGGCAGAGGACAGCGCTCGTGCTCAGGCCCTAGGGCAGAAATCATCTTGATGGGGGACAAAGATGGAAAACATAATGCACATGGAATGAAGTCACTGGAAGGACTGATGCTGCGGCTGAAGCGCCAATACTCTGGCCACCTGATTCAAAGAACCGGCTCGTTAGAGAGGACCCTGATGCTGGGAAATATTGAAGGCAGGAGGAAAGGGGATGACAGACGATGAGATGGTTAAATGGCATCACTGACTCAATGGACATGAGCTTGAGCAAGCTCTGGGAGTTGGCGATGGACAGGGAAGCCTGGCGTGCTGGAGTCCATGGGGTTACAAAGAGTCGGACAGGACTGAGTGATTGAACCGAACTGAATGAAGTCACTGATTGTGTTACCGATGCTTAAACTGACAGTACTAATAGTAGAAAAACTAGTTCTGAGAGCAATTAAATTCAACGTATCCAAGAGTGGTGCTAATGACCGCAATGTGACTGCAAGAATAAGCAAGGCTAGCTGACAAAGGCCCAGATGTTACAGAATAAGTAAACCTAATTCCTGAATTAATTCCAATTGTTTTTGGCCTAGACTCACAGTCAACATAAGAACACCATCCAAATGGACTCAAAGAGTAGAATATTTTTTCACTGATGGAACATTAGGAAGAAGGCAGGCTATGACATCACTATTAAAAAGGCAATGGCTCATAACAACCCCCTTCTCATTTTGAAGCAGTCCTGAAGAAGCACTGCAAAAATATTTCATGAATACTATTTTAGTTCTCTTGCAAGTATTATAAGCAGATAGAGTAGGGGGTCCCCAGAAAAAGAGAATCAGGAATGGCTTTCTTGAGATAAGAGAAACCATTCTTGGCTTAAGCAATTTTGTGATCTAAGCCTGGCCACAGTCCTTTCCCTGGAATAGGTCTCAATAATTAATGACCTTAAGTGGATGAAGGAACAAAGGAAAAGTTTGTTTACTCATGGCTTTGTGACTCCATGGACTGTAGCCTGCCAGGCTCCTCTGTCCATGGGATTTCCCAGGCAAGAATACTGAGTGGGTTGCCATTTCCTTCTCCAGGAGAACTTCCTGACCCAGAGATCGAACTTGAATCTCTTTGCTTGGCAGATGGATTCCTTACCTATGAGCCACCAGGAAAGCCGATAAAGGAAAAGCAATCAATAAATAATAGTTCAGTGATAAAGGAGAGTCCTAGTTCCTCTTTAAGGGATATACATAACAATCTGATATGTACCTTCGAGTTCTGCAGGACCTAACGCCTCCGCTGAGGTGTTGCTATTGCCAAGTCAGACACGTTCAGTTGCAACCCATGGACTGCAGCACACCAGGCTTTCCTGTCCTTCACCATCTCCTTGAGCTTGCTCAACTCATTGATGCCATCCAACCATCTTCTTCTCTCTAGTCCCTTTCTCCTCCTGCCTTCAATCTTTCCCATCATCAGAGTCTTTTCCAATGAGTTGGCTCTTCTCATCAGAGCTTCAGCTTCAGCATCAGTCCTTCCAGTGAATACGCAGGGTTGATCCCCTCCTTTAGGACTGACCAGTTAGATCTCCTTGCAGTCCAAGGGGCTCTCAAGAGTCTTCTCCAACATCACAGTTCAAAAGCATCAATTCTTTGATGTTCAGCAGGTGGTAACTGCAACTTGAGACCTCGCACAGATCTGAACCTAAGAGATGCTGATGTTGACCTTTTCTGATCCTCAAGAGTTCAATCAACTAAAGGTTGGACCTTGGCAACCTTTGCCCAATTCTATGCTGAATTCTCTTCTGCTGAAGTCTCTTCATGAATATTCACATACCCTTAGCTTAAAACTTGCCCAATTTTGCTGTTGGGGAAACATTGCTTTAGGAAAGATTCCCCAGCAGTCTCCTTACTTGCTGTAAGTAATAAGACCTGATCTTTGACTTGTGTCTTTTACTGTGTTTTTTGACACCTACCAAGAGGTGAACTCCCTTTTTCAGGTAACAGTATTGGTCAGTAAATATTCATAATCATCATTAGTAAGGAAAAGATGTCTAAAATTTCCATTCCCCTTCTAATGAATTATTTTAGATTATTTTTGAGTGAAGTTTGCATTTTCATAAAGTTGTCCTTCTACTCTGATTCATCACTGGTAGTTTCAATGCTTTTGCTAACAAGTTGTCAAGCGGTACGTTTAAATAATAACTACTTGTTGAGGCTGAAAGTTTAGAAAACCTAAAGAGAATGAGATGCTCTCTTGGCAGTTTCCTCTTAGGTAATGGTCCTTTATAAAGGTAATTTAAGCTAAACCTTTTGAAGCCCTATATTGAAGCCCTGAGGCTAAACCATAGTGCGAAAAATTAGAGTGTCTGTTTTCTCTTTTCCTTACACTCATGTTGCCCCAATATAAGAAGTCTAATGTGAAAAGAATCCATTTTATTAAAGAATGGGGAGATGTTGTAGACCTTTTGCTGCAACTTAGGAATTATGGAACCCTACGTGTTGGTTCCAGAAGTTAACCACAGAAGTGACAGAAAAGGGCTGGCCAAAAATGCCTGGGGGCCTCATTCCTGTGCTGGGTGGGATTTGGGAAGAACCAACTCCTCAGAGACGCTCAGTTACAGGACGGGAGGGAGAGTTGGTTTCTGGAGACCCTGCAGATATCAAAATCCTTGACTGCTCAAGTCCCTTATATAAGAAGGTCGAGTACAATGAAGCAACAGTTAGAACCTGGCATGGAACGATGGACTGGTTCAAAATTGGGAAAAGAGTATATTAAGGCTGTATTTTGTCACCCTGCTTATTTAACTTATATGCAGAGTACATCATGCGAAATGCTAGGCTGGATGAATCACAAGCTGAAATCAAAACTGCCAGGAAAAATACCGATAACCTCAGATATGCATATGACACCAGCCTTATGACAGAAAGCAAAGAGGAACTAAAGAGCCTCTTGATGAAATGAAAGGGGAGAGTAAAAAGCTGGTTCAAAACTCAATATTCAAAAAACTAAGATCATGGCATCTGATCACATCACTTCATAGAAATTAGATAGGGAAACATGGGAAACAGTGACAGATTTTCTTTTCTTGGACTCCCAAAGTCTCTGTGGACAGTGACTTCATCGATTAAATTAAACGATGCTTACTCCCTGGGAGAAAAGCTCTGACAAACCTCGACAATGTATTAAAAAGCAGAGGCTTTACTTTGCAACAAAGGTCCGTCTAGTCAAAGCTATGGTTTTTGCAGTAGGCATGTACAGGTGTGAGAGTTGGACCATAAAGGAGGCTGAGTGATGAAGAGTTGATGCTTTTGAACTGTGGTGTTGGAGAAGACTCTTGAGAGCCCCTTGGACTGCAAGGAGATCTAACTGGTCAGTCCTAAAGATCCGTTGGACTACAAGAAGATCAAACCAGGCAATCCTAAAGGAAATCAAGGATGAAAATTCATTGTAAGGACTGATGCTGAAGCTTAAGTGCCAGTATTTTGGCCACCTGTTGCACAAAGCCGACTCATTGAAAAAGACCCTGATGCTGGGAAAGACTGAAGGCAGGACGGGAAGAGGAAGACTGAGGATGATGTGGTTGGATGGCATCACTGACTCGATGGACATGAGTTTGAGCAAGCTCCAGAAGACGGTGAAAGATGGGGAAGTGTGGCATGGTGCAGTCCGTGGCGTGCCAAGAGTTGGCTGCCGCTGAGCAGCTGAACAGTACAATGAACACAGGCTTCCCTGCTGGCTCAGTGGTAAAGAATCTGCCTGAAAATGCAAGAGACGTGGGTTCAATCCCTGGGTCAGGAAGATCCCCTGGAGGAGGGCATGGCAACCCACTCCAGTATTCTTGCCTAGAAAATCCCATGGACAGAGGAGCCTGGTAGCTACAGTCCGTAGGGTTGCAAAGACTCAGGCGTGACCTAGAGACTAAGGGTTCCTACTGGCACTTTGGATGAAGGATCACTTTTGTAGGAACATTTTGAGTTTTGTATCTTGTTCAGGGTTGTTTTATTTGACAGCCTGTGGCCTAGTAGAGAAAGCAATTCATCCTTACCATTAAAAGCCAGTGTGTCCATCTTGGGGTTAACCAGACTGCTCTCCTCAGTGTGGTTGAAAACCCCCAGGGAGAGAAGTACTTTTGCTGGTGACCAAACACAGAGAACTGAGAGGAGCCCAGGGGAATGCTAGGAGGGAAAATAAAGGAACAAAGGAAATCAGCTGAGCATGAAAAACAGCTGCTGGCCACTCACTGTGACTTCTGGGCAGTAATTTTCAACCTTGGAAAGATGAATGGTTTCCAAAGTCCAAAGTGCTCTGGTTGCAGCTCCCACCAATTACAACAGCCTCTCTGGAAAGAGGCTGCACACAGTTTCTCACATCCCCACCAGGTGATTCCAGAATAGTCAAAGCTGAGATCCCTAGCTTAGAAAGCACTACTCCAGCTTTAATCTGCTCATGAATTCCCCTGGAAGTGAAAGTCGCTCAGTTGTGTCTGCTTTTTTGTGACCCCATGGGCCATACAGGCCATGGCATTCTCCAGGCCAGAACACTGGAGTGGGTTGCCGTTCCCTTCTCCAGGGGATCTTCCCAACCCAGGGATCAAACCCAAGTCTCCCACCTTGCAGGCGGATTCTTTACCAGCTGAGCCACAAGGGAAGCCCAAGAATACTGGAGTGGGTAGCCGTTCCCTTCTCCAGGGGATCTTCCCGACCCAAGGATAGAAGCCAGGTCTCCTGCACTGCAGGCATTCTTTATCAGCTGAGCTACCCGGAAAGACAAGGGAGCCTGGGGAGCTTATGAAAATGCTTTCCAAGCCCGCTAGAGGTAAAGAGCCCGCCTGCCAATGCAGGAGACACGAGACACGGGTTCAGTTCTGGGGTTGGGAAGATCCCCTGGAGGAGGGCATGGGCAACCCACTCCGGTATTCCTGCCTGGAGAATCCCGTGGACAGAGGAGCCTGGCGGGCTAGAGTCCATGGGGTCGGAAAGAGTCGGACACGACTGAGCGACTTTGCAGGCACGCAGGGTCCAGTCTAGGGCAGGCCTGACGCGAGTCGGGCATTTCCAGCCTGGTCCTGGGGAGTTACCCACACTGCGAGGGGGCCCCCGGCTGATTCTGGGCCGTGACTTGACGGTCCATCATGAAACCAGTGCTCAGTATTTGAGTGCCAGACCTTTTGAAATAGAAATCTTGAACATCCCATGAAGTTTAGAGTGCATTCGAAACGTGTGACTCTGGCTTCCGAACGTTTAAAGCGGTGGCGAGGATTCCGTCCCTGGACGCGCCTCGCTCTCCGGGCTCAGCGGGCTCCAGCTGCTCGCGGAGCGGCGCCTTTGGCAGCTCCTCCACGGCTGACCTCTCTTTTCAAGGTCTTCGTTCCTGCTTTTCTCTCCACCTCTTGGAGAATAGCAGCCGTGAGAGAAAAAGCCGCTGCCTGTCTGGGCCACCACTGCTGCCCACCCAGCCCCGAGAAATGAGCCTCCCACGCGGAGGGACAGACACGCGAGGCGCAAACGGAGGTAGGACTCTGGGGCGGGGGCAGGGGTTTTCAGTAACTACAAGCAGTTACTGAAGAGATCTCAATCTGAGTCTCACTGATAATGGTGATAATATCGCAGAAGTGTGGTTGAAACAGCACCATAGTGAGCCTAACCTTGGCTCAGGGACTTCTAATCCATATTTTTAGGAAAAAGAAGTTGAAATTCACATTTGCATCAAGGAAGAACAGTACATAGTTTATTTTTTTTTTAAAAAAAAGACTGTAGGCATAAACTGAAGCAATATGCTTTTGTATTTTTCAGGCCTTTTGTCTGAGTGAGAACCGTGGTCCTGGGAAATGATTGCTGAGCCTGGCTCCTTGGTGTGAAAGCTTTGGCTCTTAGACCAACTGGATACTCAGGAAACAGTCACTTCAGCAAATTACAGGTAATAAGCAAGAAAGACATGTCTGTGATTAGACTGGAAGGTTCAAATTTTTTAATGGTTTTTTATTGCTTTTATTTCTAGTTGGTCTTCACTCAGTTACTTTTAACTGAGTAAGTGCTCAATTGTACTTAATGTACTTGAGTTTGTGCTCTTAACACTGTGGTTTTGCAGTTTGTCTCTATTATTTTCATAGTTATACCAAAGTGGTTAACAGATGACATATTCACACTGTAATAAATTCAGTCAGTACAAAGAGATACACAATGAGAAGTAACCTCCTTTTCATCCCTGACCCTAGTTAAAAATGGTTAAAGACAATTTAGGTGATGCAAACACTTTAACACCACCCAAAGCATGCAGGCTGTGTTCCTAAGGGTCCAGAGAATGGCAAAGTGGGGTCAAAGGTAGGAAGCTTTTATAGGAAAAGAATAAGGAGCAAGGTAGTAGGTAAATAAGAGTTGGTTTGGTGTTTGGGGGTTGGCTGATTGCACATGCTTTGTTTCTGGTAAAGCAGAGCATTTATAGTACAAAATATCATCTACACTTTGATTTGCTAACCTGTGGCAGGAGTGGTGCCATCTCAGCGCTAGGAATTTATTTCCGTATCTTAGCCCCTGATTCCTCCCCAGGAGGCCCTCACTGTTGACAGTTTCCTGTGTGCGCTTCCGAGATGTTCTGTGCAGCATCTGTGCTTCAGTTTATTAATCTGCAAAATGGGTGGTCACAGGGCCGAACTTACCAGGTTCATATGAGAGTTAAATGCACTAACACGTGAAAGCACAAGGGTACCAGACATACACCGTGAATTTTACGATTTTGAAAAATTATGATGCGTATTCTAGTATGAAGTATGTCATTGTTGCCCAGATAGAAATATGAAGTGACCCAGATAGGTAATTTTAATTTTCCAGTAGCAAGATTAAAAAAATAAAAAGGAACAAATGGAAAGGTTTTAGTAATGTATTTCATTTACTCGAATATCTCTGAAACAATACTTCAACATGGGATCAAAGTAGACATATTTATTTTTTTAAACATATTTTAATATGATAATCTACAGCCTTTTTTGGTATTAATTCTTTGACATTTGATGTTTCATGCTTACAGAATACTGCAGCTGGGACTAGCCCCAATTCAAGTAACCCATAAGCTGCATGGAGCTGGTAGCTACTGTATTGGAAAGAGCGGGCCTATGCATATTAATCTATAAACTTGTCAGTTTTTTTTTACTCTCCAAATAATACCATTCCTTGCTCACTTGAATTCCATTGCAAAATATTAATATTTTGGATGAATTTGGTGAGAAGGAATATAAACTAACATGGTTTTAGAATTTCAAATGCCTTCATCAAAAAAATATTTCTAAAAATACTTACTGTGGTGCAAAGAGCAAGGGCTTCTCACTGTTCTTCGAGAAGACTAAATTCCTTACGGACCTGCTTCAGGGTCGGGTCTGCCTGGCCTGCCCCCTGCTGGTTCTGCGTCAGCCCTGCTCCTGGCTGCCCAGGAGTTCTCGTCCTGCGGGCACTCTCTCTCCGGGGAGCCTGCCCAGCTCCACGGGGGGCTGCTGCTTCTCGCTGACCCCCAGCATGCACGCATGCTCCCTCCTTTCCTCGTGAGTAAAGTAACAAGTCACTTCAAAGGAAAAAAAAACCCATGTCTTCAGATGTCCAGCTATCAGTTTAAATGATTTTATTACACAATAAAATAGTGCGCACAGAAAATTAGATAAACCGGGCTTCCCAGTGACTCAGTCGTGTCTGACTCTTTGAGACCCCATGGACTATACAGTCCATGAACCTCTCCAGACCAGAACACTGGAGCGGGTGGCCTTTCCCTCCTCCAGGGGATCTTCCCAACCCAGGGATCAAACCCAGGTCTCCGCATTGTGGGCGGATTCTTTACCAGCTGAGCTATGAGGAAAGGGCTTCCTAGGTGGCTCAGTGGCAAAAAAACCCACCTGCTATTGCAGGGGAGGCAAGAGACGCCGCTTCAATCGCTGGTTCGAGAGGACCCCCTGGAGAAGGAAATGGCAACCCAGTCCAGTATTCTTGCCCGGAAAATCCTACAGACGGAGGAGCCTGGCGGGGTACAGTCCATGGGGTCACAAAGAGTTAGATACCACTCAGCGCGCGCGCGTGCGCGCGCGCGCACACACACACGCACACACACACACACACACACACACACACACACACTTGTAATTCTGTCATATAGAACATCACATCTAAAATAAAAACTAAAAAAGAAAGATATTAATAATTGCTAAAAAACATACCAAAAAGTATGTAATAAAAATTAATTCTTGGGCTTCCCTGGTGGCCCAGCAGTAAAGAATCTGCCTGCCGGTTCAAGAGACGCAGGTTCAATCCCTGGTCTGGGCCACGTGCTGCGGAGCAATTACACCTGCACGCCGCAACTATGAGCCTGCGTCTAGCGCCTCCGAGCCGCGCCTCCCCAGCCACCTGCTGCAGCTGGTGAAGCCGCAGCGCCCGGAGCCCGAGCTCCTCAGCGAGAAAAGCCGCTGCGCTCTCGGCAACCAGAGGGAGCCTCGTGCGGCAGCAAAGACCCAGCACAACCAAAAATGAAAACTGAACCAATGAAAGTATCAAAAAATAATTCTCCCTCCTACCCACTGTCTCAGCCTTGCAGGCCACCTTCCCACTATATATGTATTTATGTAGCTCCGGAGATATATAGGGTATGTAGTATGAGCTTATTTTTACAGAGTTCTTGCATGCTTTTTCAAGTAACAATCCGCATTACTAACTTATCGGGGTAGATGATGGTTGTTGAAATCCTACTGGCACCGCGCCAGCGTCTGATGCCCGCGGCCCAGGTTTTTGTGAGCCCAGGTTGAGGGATGCTCAGGCGCTGTGCCGGGACCCGCTTCACCCCCACTGCCCCGTGGTACCTGAAGGACCGCGAAACCTTCATTCTCCTAGTGTTTGCGGGAGGCATTTGATCCTCATTTGGCAGGAATGCGGCACAGACACATGAAGTCAGTCTGCCTGAGAACATTAGAATAGTACTTCTTGGGGCCAACTCTATCAAAAACCACACGTTCAAATGGGTTTTGAAGCTTTGGGCAGAACTCAAGCATTAAAAAAATGCAGAAAATGTTCCATTTTTCTTTTTTTGCCATTCCACATGGCTAATGGGATCTTAGTTTCCCAACCAGGGAATGAACACTAACCATGGTAGTGAAAGCACCACATGGTAACACTTCACCCCCAGGGAACTCCTGGAAAATGTTTCTATTAATCTTTAAGGTTGTCATCAAAATGAAAATAGGAAATTAAACAAAGTCTTCCAGAGGACCTATGGGCCCAAGAATATCTCATGTTGAAAAACACAAGTCTAATTAGTTCTGTATGCGTACTCTTCACCCAAGTAAGATTTATGCGACAACCCTCAACTCCCCCCAGATTGAAACATGTCCCCCTGTTATTTGAGTATATACCACCAGATTCTCTTTTAATACAATCTGCTGCTAAGTTGCTTCAGCCGTGTCCGACTCTTGTGACCTCATGGACTGTAGCCCACCAGGCTCTTCTGTCCATGGGATTCGCCAGGAAAGAATACTGGGGTGGATTGCCACTTCCTTCTCTAGGGGATCTTCCCCACCCAGGGTTAAGCAATTAATTATATGGGCATGTGTTTAATCCTGTCTTTCCTATTACAATGCAAGCTCATGTTTACCCACCACTGTATCTCCAGTTCAGTTCAGTTAAGTTGCTCAGTTGTGTCCAACTCTTTGTGACCCCATGAATCACAGCATGCCAGGCCTCCCTGTCCATCACAAACTCCTGGAGTTTACTCAAACTCATGCCCATCGAGTCGGTGATGCCATCCAACCATCTCATTCTCTGTCGTCCCCCTCTCCTCCTGCCCCCAATCCCTCCCAGCATCGCCTAGCAAAATGCTTTTCACATAAAAGACACTTAATGAATAGTTTTGAGTGATCAAGTAAAGCAGCTGTAAGTCAAGAGACTAGGGTTCAAGTCCTGTCTTTACCTCTGTCAATGTAAATTTGACCAATAATTTAATGTCTTTAGGTCTCTATCTCCATATTTCATGAAGTGGGACATGTAGAATAGAATTCTCAAACTTGGCACCACTTGGAAAGCCTTCTAAATAATATAGAATGTATAGTTCCACCCGTAGCCACTCTGATTAGTTCTTGGACAAGGCTAGATAACCTCTTTTAAAAGTTCCTGCAGTTACTATATGCAGCTAGGGTTGGAAGTCCTGAATTAGTTCTAACATCCTTAAGTTCTTTGTCTGTATTTGTCCTTGCTTGAATGTAGCATGTTGTGACTGAGGGCCTAATGTATGCTAAATATTACTAGCACTAGGGCTAGTATGAGGGTTATTTAGATTTCCTGTCATTGAGGACTTGTTGGCTGAGAGATACTTAGGTGGTTTAACAGTTTTTGAACACATTGATAGCACAGGATGGGAAAACAGCAGGTAAAACACATTCTTTTCAGTCTGAAGTTTAGGGAGTGATAGCACAAGAGGTGAAGCGCGGGTTTATCACTGAAGGTTGGGGAAGAATTAACCAAGAGGGGAAAGTATATAAAGAGAGGGGACAGAATGTGCAGAAGTTCGAGAACATGAGAAAATCCAGTTCTCTAGTCTCCTATAAATGATTCCCGAAGTTGTAGCAAAGTCAGAGGTGGTGGAGTTTAGGAGGAGTCTCTGGATAGAAGCAGCTAAGGGGTTCAGCTCAGTGGCTGAGAGCAAATGTTTCTTGAACTAGAAAAATTTGGTTTATATCTTGGTTTTGTCACTCTTTTTCTCTCTCTGTGACCCAAGAAAATTAACTTGTTTACACTCTATTTCTTTGTCTGTAAAGTGAGGACAGTAATACCTGTCTTGTAAGATTTCTACAAAGGTTACATGAGGCAAAATGAGGCAAGATATGTACAACTCTTAACATACTGTCCAGTAGATTTTAACCAAAAAATGTGCTGAAGAAGGGAAGCTCACTGCAGCTTTACCTTTTGTGCTTTCCAGTTTTAATGACAACACAGTACCAATATTGTATTCAAAGCTTTTAAAAAAATAAACATTGTAATTGTTATTTTCACATACAGATAATTCAAATAGTATAAAATGATGTTTAGGGAAAAGTAAGCTTCCTTCTCAAAGCCAGATGTCTACTCTGTGATTTGTATGCAACCAGGATATACCAGTTGTTCATGTGCCCTTCAGAGATTGTCTTAAGCACATTTAAAACGGCCAAGAAACGATAAATCAAAATACTCATCAGTGTGGGACATGTCTGTGGAATAGGCACCCTTGGGATACTATGTAGCAACTTAAAAAAGCAAGTTGCAGAATGATGTGCTCCTTGTGATATCTTCCTTTTAAACACACATAATCATGTTACATATAAATGCATATACAAATATATATAAAATTTCCTGTTTACAATCAATAAGTAATGATTATGAATTAGGTGCTCTTTATTGTGGTATTTCCACAGTCTAACTTAACCTTTTAAATATTTATAGCTCAATGATATACCAGAGTGCTTAATGAATAAGCGTATTTTCTTGTCTGCTAACTTGAGGTGTTGCTCCGAAAAGTAATTTAGCCACTGTGACAGGATTTCTGACTAGGTCTGTATAAGTCAGTTCTCATAACCTTAGACACCAGCACATCATTTGAAATTCTATAACCGTCTTCGACAGAGTTATAGAGTGACTATGGATATTCTGTAATTTTATTGAACATGCTTCACTAGCAGAAACAGGTGAATGCTTTAGGTATGACAAGACATAACTACTTCCTTCGATATCCGTGATTGCAATGTTCATCTCTGATTTATACATAGCTGTTTTTCTTACATACTAAACATGCATATCAATTGTAAGATGCATTTGGATTTAGAAATGATCAAATGTTAACAAAGTCTTAAAATGATATCTAAAAGACATTTCTGTTTACTTTGGTAGGGAGAAATGATGAAAGAGGGAGGCTTATTATACTACGGGATCTCACAGATTTTCCGTTTAGTCTGGCTATTGTTTCGCAGTGCCATATTTTTACTTTTTAGTCACTTTTTAGTGGAAGAGAGCATTGTTTGCATGACTTTGCTTTGCTTTAACAGGTCAACAGTCCTTAATTTCCTTCAGGATTTTTCTTTTTAAAAACATCAAAACCCACATGTGTTTACTATATTGCAGATTTGTTATATATACTACATTACATGCATGACACGCCCAGGAGGTCTGGGATCACACAACTCATTCAAACACTTTAACATTTCACCAGCAAAATACATTTATTTATTATGTTAACATAATAAAATATACTTGCATAATAAACAAAGACTATATTTAGGCTCATGCAGGTTTTCGGCAGCTCTTACTGCCAAATGAATTTGTGTCAAACTTAGAAAATATATTTTATTTTCTTACAGATATAGGTTTCTATGACCATAATATACATACATATATGTGTTTGCATACACGCACACATACGCACACCTATATATAGGTCTTATATCAATCCAAAGATGTAAGATTTAACAGCTTCACTGTTTAATAAAGAATTAGATTTAACTCTCTTCATTCACATACTTTGCTTGACTGTGTGGAAGGCATTTTTTTTTTCCCTGTCAGGGTGCAGTGTGGGAACCTCTGTAGTTTGAAGAAATGACTGTTTTCTTTTTCTTAGCAATTTTATGATGTCAGTAGGGAATGGAAACAACAGTTAGGCACATTCCGAAAACATAGGCTTTGTATTTAGAGTTCAGTCTGAATCCCGGCTCCACCATTATTTGACACAATAATATCAACATGAATTCATGTAAATCAAACTTGGATTCATGTAGACCACAAATTGTTAGAGGTTGGGTAGTGGGCAACTTTGGGGCGATAAAATAAATAGTGGACTGTAATGGCAAAAGGGGGCCATTAGATGCTACTATTTTATTTCTTATTTCTTTTTTGATTTTCAGGTTTCACCACACAGCTTGTGGGATTTTAATTCCCCAATCAGGGATTGAACCCAGGCCTGGGCCACTTCAGTTAAAGCTCTGAGTCAGGGAATTACCAACATTTTATTTCTTGATTATGGTGGTTGCTATGTGATTATGTTCGTTTTGTGATAATTCTTCAGGCTATACAATTATGATGCCTACATCTTTCTGCATGTACTACTTCTGTAAGTATATTTAAGTGCTTATCAGTAAAGAAAAAAGTGAGTTCTAAAATGTAGTGACAGACTAACTTCTATAATCCACAAATCCAAAGAGGAAAATATTTTATAAAATCCATGCATACAATAAAAAACATTGAATAATGTCACAGATATTATTAAAATTAGATAGAAAATGCAAAAAATTTAGTGATTATTAATACGATGATATATCTAGGCAGTAGTTAGTAAATGTTGTTTAGGGGTCAATATGCAGGATTGAATAAAACTCTTTGATTAGGAGAATTTTCCTGCTACCTCTGGAGTTCTGAGGTATAACTTACCAATCCTTTGGTGTGGTTATCATAAAATTATAAACATAATTGTGTAAATGGCTTAGTATTTTTATTACATAAGAATCTTAAAAATAATTCAGAAGAAAACTTACATCATATTTTTTCTACTCTGAAGACTAGTGTTTTATGAACACAGTTTGGGAAATGTTGGCTTAGATTTTAATATTGTGGGCAATGGAAGCCATTTAGTATTTTAGGAATTTAGTATGTTAGTCTTATCTCCAGTAGTGGAGGATGTGAAGACCAGACTAGAAGAGAAATTAACAGGCATGGGGCTGTTTCAGTAGTTAAGGCAAGATGATGAGAACTTTAATTTTATTGATTAGAGGGGTCACTTGTGAAGAGAGAATGGATGCGAGAAATTTCAAGGTGGTAAAAATGGACAGGCTTGCTTACTGTGGTGGATACTGGGACCCAGGCCCAGATGCCTCATGAGTGATAGTCAGTTGCTTCCTTTGCTGGGCGTGCCCCTGGAAAGCAGCCTTCAGCTGCCAGCCCCTCAGGGATGATCTCAACTGCAGAGAGACCTTGCCCCCACATAGGAATGAGGACCAGTCCCGGCTTCGTGAACCTGCAATGCGCGCAGTCACACAGCACCCTGAGCACAGTGCTTGGTTTAAGGTTCCGCTGTTACCCTCTTGCAAACCCGAATTTTTAAGTAGAGTCTTGCATTTTCATCCTGCACTGGACTCTGCAAATTATGGTATTGATGATGCAGCATAAAGGCCTTGCCATCTAAGTCGATCTCGGGTAACTCTGAAAAGTCACTTCCAAGTATCAGAGCTCCCAGTGGAGTCAGCTCAGGCCCTTGTTGGGACTGCGTTAAAGCCTGCCTCCTCCTACTTAATCCTGCCTGATTCCCCTTCTACAAATGTCTCCTCCTGCTTAATCCTGCCTGATTCCCCTTCTACAAACGTGAAGGGCACTGCTTCCTTAGCTTCCTACCTACTAACCTCCGCCTCAGAGCCTGCTTCCTGGAGAACTCAGCCTGCACAAGCGTGCCATTTTGAATGTGGGAGAGCGGGGAGTCAAGGCGAAGTCTAGGCTGATTTCCTTGTCTCAGTGGATGAGGATGCTGTTCACAGGTGGGGGCTTCCAAAGGGGAGGAGCAGTTTGAAGAGGACATGTTTAATGAGATATTGTCACATTAGAGTCTAAAATTTCAGTTTTGTACTTTTAATTTTGATGTGATTGAAAGGCATCCAGAAGGAGATGACTGCGATATTGACCTAGAGCTCTGCCCAGAGGTGGGCTGGGGTGATGGGCTGATTGGACAGAGTGAATGCCACTGCCCAAGAAGAGTGTTGATACATGGGGAGAGGGCTAAAAGGAGACAACCGCTATCTCAGAGCTGAGCAAAAAGGTCCTGCAAAAGGGAGGAGAAAGAAAGACCTGGGAGAAAGGAGAATCAGGAGAGCATGTGTGCGAATCAAAGCCTGATGGAAGTGAGCTGACATGTGCGATGTTTGAAGGTAAGACAGGGGAGGTCAGTGACACAGGCCGTTTCTTCCTGAAATGTAGTTGTGAGAGGAAGGCAAGAGATTGGGACAGCTGGTGGAGGTAAAAGCTCAATGAGAAGATTTTTTTTTTTTGGTAATTTATTTATTTTTAATTGAAGGTTAATTGCTTTACAGTATTGTGTTGGCTTCTACCAAACATCAACTTGAAGACTTTTTTTTTAACAATAGAGAATATTTATTTTGCTAAAAAAAAAAAAGAATTTTATTTTGCACACTTTTTTTTTTTTTTTGGAAGAAGAATGCCTAGGTTCTAGAATGACTGACATAAAATACAAAGGAACTGTAAGGGGCTAAAAATAACTGCATATGCAGTTGGGACAAATTATGGACAAAAGATACAGAAAGAGCAAAAAGTGCCCAGAGCAAAAACAGAGTGTTGGGAACAAAAGCAGGGCATTGTGCATGCCCCCTGCACTCAGCATTGCCTGCGGGTGGGCACACCACCTAAGCCACCCCTCCGGCCTGACCCCCGGCCACACCTCTAACCTCACCCCACATAAGGAACGCGTTCATCCCCTC
This sequence comes from Alces alces, assembly GCA_015832495.2. Lineage (NCBI taxonomy): Eukaryota > Metazoa > Chordata > Mammalia > Artiodactyla > Cervidae > Alces > Alces alces. The sequence continues at coordinate 2,732,616 of JADEYB020000010.1, read as the reverse complement.
CCAAGGAGCAAACGAGCAAGGAAACCTGTTCTTTGTTCTTACTCCCCCTTGCTGCGGCAGCGGCCCCAGGAAAGCCTTGGTTGAGTTTCCTAGCTGGCCTCTAGTCAATGTCTATTGATTGGGGGCGGCTGAGAACCCTGGTTGTCATCAAAAGGAGGAGGAGAAGGGAAGCTTTTAATGCTGTGCCTTGGCGTTTCGGCTCGATCAAGGGCAACGAGTCCCCATGAATCACTTCTTTGTTTTGTCTATCATGGTAGGACATTATTGACAAGCCAGGGTATAACAAGAATATCTGCTTTTTGCCTTTATTGTTTTCATTTGATCTGCTCCATGTCCCCTATAGTTTCTTCAAGTGTTTACCGAGCTCTACCAAGAAGGTTTGGGTTCACTGGATGGTGCTGCACACCAGTGAACGAAACAGACCAGAGCCTCGCGATCAACCATCACGAAGCAGGGATTCTGGTGCGAAGAGACTCCAAAGAAACAAAGGAGAGTTCCTCAAAGTCCCCCCACGCGCCAGCGCGCCCCTGGCAGCCGCTGTCAGATGCTGCTCATCTTCTCTGCCGCCCGCCCAGCCGGGAGATCCCAGCCCGCCCTGCCCCTCAGGGCAGCGCTGACCAGGCCTGGAACTGAGCACCTATCTCAACAAGCTCGGTGGGCGCGTACTCTCTCGTCGTGGACATTTCCTGAACGGGGGCTGCCCTGCCGGCTGGGCCGTGGTGCTGTGCACTGCCTTTCTTTTACTAAGGGTTGCACCACGCAGGACATCTCGTCCATTTCATGGTCCATGGCCACACCATCCTGCTCGTCACTCTCCTCACTTTCCCAGGGATTTCACCTCTCATGTCCCAAACAGGCAGCATCATGTCCCAGAAGTTGCTGGTTTTTGTTTTGTTTTTCCCCCCGTCAGATATAGGAAGCTCCAAGAAGACTTCTCTCTGAATCTACTGAATCTCAAACGTTTCAGCTTAAAATAATCTTCATTTCAACTCTGGAATTCCAAGTGGGCCCCCACCATTTACAGCAGGCTGGCTTCCTAGGCTGTTTATTGTAGAGAAGAGGGGTTGTGAGTCACAGCTCTATTTGTACACGTGGTCCAGCTGTTGTCCACTGTGTATTCATTCTCTCATGGTGATGTGCAATGCCATTTTGCAGGCAAGAAGGGACAGAACCTTTTCTCCTCCTTTTCTTACATGTTATCGTCATAAACGTAGGCGTATGTGCCTGGAGTGTAAAGGAATTCAGAATGAATATGGGATACTTTCAGTAAAGTCAGGCTTCCTCTGTTTCCATTTTAATTGTGCTGCGCTTAGACTATATTTGAGGAAGAACCGCATCTCTTCACCAATAGACACGAATAGAATGTAATGAAGATGAGTAAAGGGGAGAGAAGTGTAAAGGTAAATGAAAATAGATTCAAAAGAATGGGTTGGTGCTTTCACTGAGAAGCACTCTTGCAGGGGTTCGTCACCTGGCTTTAGCCCAAAAGAAGTGTCATGGGGGATGCTTGGCAAAGTGGTGAAGAGAGACAGAGGCAGAAACAGGACAAACAGAAAAAGACAATAAGGCTTAATAATTATAATTAGCATTTAACTTTCTTACTGTCCAAAGTGGTTAGAATGAGCTTTACCTACACAGATCAGCATCCTTCTCTACGAAGTCTAAATTCGATTTTCCTACTATTCTGACTCACAACAAGGTCTCATTCTCATTGACAGAGCGTACAGAGACTTACAGAACAAAATCAGTTGACCCGAGCCAAATAATAAATTGCAAGGAAAAGAGAAGGTAGAGAGAAAACAGTATAAATGATATTAGGAAAAAGAAGCGAAGTGAAAATGCTGTCCTCTTTTTATGTGAAATATTCCACCATTCTGATTTGGGGTGGGTTCATGTAGCTCATGCAGGGTTATGGATATTTGAACCTAGGTACCTCTATTCTGGAAACAGAAAAATCACTCTAAATAGAACCAACCCAGTCGCACCAGGGATATGATGTGGATATCACTGGAACTATGTAATCATTCTGTCATATTAAAGGATGGAGGCTGGTTTGGCACTGACTGGTCCCACTTCGCAGGTGTTTATTGGCTATCCCTAAATAGGTTGCTGTGACTTTCACCTGGGAGGTTGGGATGCTGCACCCTAGGAGAATCCACCCGCGGTAACAAAAATCGCCAACCTCCTTCTCACAGCCAGGTGATGATGCTTCCCACTGGTATGGTCATCTGGCTGCTGGTTCTTGTCCTCCACTGGCCTGGAGGACATTATACCACCACAGACACCCTTACTAAATTTACCCAGCAAAAGTTAATGGCAGCTGGCAAAGCCTGTCTTTACTGAACACTGCAATTCTCTTGGCATTTGGACACGATGCCAAGAATACCATGGCCTTGAACATTATTACTGCCTCACAAGGAGGCACCTGTGTCATTATCCAGAGTGTTGTGGATACACACATGCCTGATGAGTCTGCTGAAGTGTCATCTTTATTAAATCACATGAAGACAGAAGTGAATGTCTTGACTGATCTGACCCTCAGCCCAGGAGATTTAATAAATCAGTGGTTCAGATCAGAGGGCTCTTGGTGGGGAAAAAAAAATCATTAGTTATTTTAGGAATTATTTCTAACTTTTTATTTTATTTTGGAGTATAGATGGTTAACACTGTGATAGTTTGAGGTGGACAGCAAAGGTGCTCAGCCACACATATACATGTATGCATTCTCTCCCAAACTCCCCGCCCACCCCAGCTGCCCCATAACATTGAGCAGAGTTCCCTGCCGGGAATCGTGTTGATCTGTGTTTTCTCTTGCATGTTCCCCTACTGCTGCTGGGTTGTCGCTTCCAGCGCAGCCAGAGAACCACTGAACCGCTTCTTACTAGCGCAACGCCTGGCGGAATGCCCAGGGCAGCGCGCAGAAGGCGGAGCGTGCGCGGGGTCTGGAGTCCGAGCAGGTCGAGACCTGGAGAGGACAGACCGCCGGTGGACCCGCGAACCGGATCGGGACACAGAGGCTCCCTCGCTCCCACCCAGCCCCGGAGTGTACGTTCCGCCCGCCCTTGCCGCGGCTGGAGCCATCTTCAAGGACGCAGCTTGGGGCGTTGAGCCCATCTCTACCGCTTGCGTGGCCCAACGCAGGTAAGGCTTCAGTGTAAACTTCTAAAGTTCTCATGGCGGGTACGGAGATCCATTAATACGATACCCTTGCGAGGGCTCCGGACAAGCCTGATAAGTAAGTTCTGATGCCTTACCCGCCCCCTGTTGCTTATTAAACCTGTGCTGCGCCTAGCCAAGTCTCTTCAGTCGCGTGCAGACCCTGGACTGTTGCCCGCCAGGCTCCTCTGCTCATGGGATTCTCCAGGCAAGAACACTGGAGTGGGTTGCCATTTCCTTCTCCAGGGGATCTTCCCCACCCAGGGATCGAACCCACGCCTCTTAAGTCTCCTGCATTGGCAGGAAGGTTCTTGACCATGAGCGCCACCTGAGAAGCCCTATATTATTAAACCTGCTGCTGCTGCTGAGTCGCGTCAGTCGTGTCCGACTCTGCGCGACCCCACAGACGGCAGCCCACCAGGCTCCCCCGTCCCTGGGCTTCTCCAGGCAAGAACACTGGAGTGGGTTGCCATTTCCTTCTCCAGGGGATCTTCCCCACCCAGGGATCGAACCCACGCCTCTTAAGTCTCCTGCATTGGCAGGAAGGTTCTTGACCATGAGCGCCACCTGAGAAGCCCTATATTATTAAACCTGCTGCTGCTGCTGAGTCGCGTCAGTCGTGTCCGACTCTGCGCGACCCCACAGACGGCAGCCCACCAGGCTCCCCCGTCCCTGGGCTTCTCCAGGCAAGAACACTGGAGTGGGTTGCCATTTCCTTCTCCAATGCATGAGAGTGAAAAGTGAAAGTGAAGTCGCTCAGTCGTGTCTGACTCAGCGACCCCATGGACTGCAGCCCACCAGGCTCCTCCGTCCATGGGATTTTCCAGGCAAGAGAACTGGAGTGGGGTGCCATTGCCTTCTCCGATATTATTAAACCTACTACCTACCAACCCAGAGTGGGCTGCCTCTTTCTTCCTTCTCTCCTTGCCCGCCGTGTTTGGGGCCCAGTTTCAGATCTTACCTGCTAAGCTCCCAGGTTATTTGGACCATCGCTCTAGAAAGCTCCAAATGGGTGGCTTTTCCTTTCCTCCTTTGGTTGGTTTTGGTTTATTTCCACAGCCAGGTGTTACATTCATACTATTTAGAAGTCTCTGGAGTAAGTTGCAAAGTAAAATAAAGAAAAATATTTTTTCTGCTGTGATATTTTCTATATATCTTTTATTTCTTTAAGTTCTCTACTGAGGTTTTTGAAATTCTCTCTGGCGCAGGTAGTACAGAAATTTTATTTGAAGCAAATTGGTTAATCCTAAAGATGACAGAAAAATCAATATGAGATGGCTGCAAATAAACCTACCATTCTCTAAGCTCTTGAAAAGCCTCAAACAGCAAATCTTATGCATTTTAATAAAAGTATTTGCACACTGATTTTAGCTGTAAAGAAAATGAGGAAATTCAAGTGTTAAAAGCCTGGGACTGTGAAAATGAAGTGTTTTGTCTAAAAGACCTGTTTTATGTTGTTGTTTAAGAAAAAAGATCTTCATAATTTCATAAACTGTTAGACTGGAAGCATCCTTTGTTAGTAGCAGCACCACCCCCACCTGCCCCCCGCCAGGCTACCTAGACCTGGAGCGATTAAAGGATCATTAGATTCTAGATAGATTAATATTCACATTAACTCTTTACACAATGAGATTTGGGAACTGAACCTTTCCCCCAACTACTCAAAAGTGGGCTGGTGCAAAAGGACTTGGACCATGGAGTGGGAGGCGGGGGTAGGGGTTGGAATATGTGGAGATACTGTATTTGAGTTTATAGTTAAGTTTCTAGTTCAGTGGTGGAAACCTGAGACTCAATTGAGAAGAAACTGGTGACATTTCTCTCTGGGAATACTGTAAAAGACATTAGTAATTTGAGAAGCTGATGCTCTTCGTAGAAGGCCACAGAACGATCTTTTGCGTCTTTCCTAGTTCCAGTTCTGAAGCCTTCCGGTTCGCTTTCCTTTCTGGATTTCCGGGCATGTCTCCTTTGCTGCCGGTACTCCTGTAATTTTTAGAACTGAAACACATGTGAGCAGAAGCCTCATGCGGCAGTCCTTGGAGTTGCCAAGTCGGACATGACTTAGCCTCTGAACAACAGCTACACATATATTCAAAAACAGTGTTAATACAGGCTAGTTTCTTTTTTGCCTCCTGAATAGTGTTTGTTAAAAAACAACAACAGCAACAACAACAACACTCAGCATGCAGAGTGGAAAGAGCGGGGGTTTCGAAGCCAGACAGACTGTCCACTTCCCCTGGACACAGGATTAGTATATGGTTTCAGCTTTGGTTTGCGTGTGTTTGTGTGTGATCAAAGTCAGAGCCTTTGTCCATTCTGTTTTCACCATCCTCTAAAGTGATGCAAAAATTCTTATTTCCCAAAGGGTTTGGTGAGAGTTAACTGTAAAGCACATGGACTTGCTCAAAGCAAACAGTAGCAGAGAAACCTAGTTGCCTTATCTCTCTCTCTGGTCCTACAAATGCCAGGCCGACCGACTTTCAAAGGAGGTTCTGCTGAATTCAAGTTCCAGTCATCTAATGTCTCCATTATAATTCCCCATGAACATGTATAGCTTGGGAAACTCACAGTTACTTTTTGAGGTTTGTCTTTTTTTTGGCAGGATTGGGAGGAGATGGCAGCATCTGGTTATATGCCTCATGTCCCTAACCAACCCGCTGGCCAGAACATAAGCTTGTTCATAATGAGGTATTGGGACCCCTGTCCCTCCAGCCACCCACCCGCAGACACTCCTGGTCACGGTTATGAAACTTAACTAGGCTATGAGTTTCCAGCTTTCTTCTGTGATAAAGCTAATTAAGCAACAGCAATAGAGAAAGCAGTCTTTTTCTTTTTTTCCAGAAGTTATCTCTTAATTAAAACCATTTTCATTTTCTAGATAAATGAGTTGAACTTGTTGATGAAGGTGTGCGCCTGCTTTTAAGAGTGTGGGAATTACCATCTTAAGCAGTTGCTCTGTTTCTTTGGCGTTAAAGCATAGCTACTTACCTGCTTTATCACAACAGGAAGTTGAGTACACTCCAGCCAGCACAGGCACTTTCAAAGGAGAATTTCAGCTTGAATCATGACTCCCCCAGGCTCAATTCTTTTGGAAGTAGCAGCTTAACTGTGTACAGCACAGAGAGAAGCTTTGTCTGGAGCCTGGAAAAGAGTAAATCATTCAGCATCTTTAAAATGTCCGGAGTAGTTGAATAAAGGCCACTGTACTGCAACTTTTAATGTAAAACATTAGGTGCACCCTAAGTAACAACAACAGCTTGGAGAGACTCTAATGGTCCCGCTTTAATTTTGTTGCTGACACCTGGCAACATTTGGAGCTATAAATAGTGGGAAGGAAGGAAGGAAGCCAAAGAGATTTCCTGTTGCTGTCTCAATGCATGCAATGAGAAGGTCTTCAAAGAAAGAAGGAAAAAATAAAAATTGCCTCTGGAAAAGAATTAGGGATCCTAATTGGAGAATGGTTCTATTGGAGAATGGGTGCTGCAGGCTCTAGTGGAGTATATTGTACTTAAAGCACTCTGAATTCTAGTTGGATTTGCAAGACTCCTCCTAATTACGGGTGAAGGGCAGGAAGCTGCTTAATCTTTCCAGGAATAAACCTAATTGTATGTCCCCAGGACCCTAGACTCTAAAGTCAGGGGCAGGAGCACAGTGTCCTCTCGCAGGTTTCGTCCCGGGGTGGAGAAGGCAGAGGGGGCAGACAAGGAGGGCAGTGGTAGAGTGAAGAGGGGAGGTTGAAGGTTCCCAAGTGATCTTGATTCACTCCTGGGGAGGACCTGTCAGCAACGTAGCCTACAGCCAGGGAACATTTCAGAAACTGCACAGTAACTGGACTGTTGAGCGTATTAGCCAGTGAACAGAAACAGAAGCTTTGTCTATGTCTCAATATGGACTGAGTTCTTTTTTACTTACTTCTCTTTGAGAAATCTAGGATTCTGTGGAGGCAGAAAGGATCACTTTTGGTAGACTAATAATCTGTTAGCAGGTGTGGGAGTGTAAGACACACCCTGAGAACGAAGGCTAAGCAGAATGGGCTCCAGCCTCAGCCCTGCTTCCATTAGCTCCTGATCTCGGAAGAGAGATCCAGGCTTCCCAAACCTTGGTTTCCAAAATCTCCCGTCTCGTAAATACACTGTGAGAATGAAATGAGTTCATCCCTGTCAAGAGCCCAGAAGGAAGCTCTGACAGTTATCTTTAGTTTCTCCTTTTCCCCTGGAATACAAAGAAATGCTTCTTTATGTATCAGATAAATGCATTTAACTATGATTTCTTGTTTTATTATTTATTTAGTTAAAATACATTCATTATTTTTATTGCATTATTATTATGCTATAAAGCCAAAAAAAAAAATTACTAGTGCTTTCTTCCTCAGGGAAAACTCTTGCAAATCTCAGATTTAAGAGTAAGTTTAACCGTGCACAGGTCTAAAACATTCTCAATAGTCAGGTTTCTAATCCCCTTTTTGTACCAAAGGAGTCTAAGAGATTTGAACATAATATCCAGCTATTTTAATGGGTTTCTAAGAGTGCGGATTGACTTATAATACAGACAGCCCCATCTTTTCATGCTAGAGTTGAAAAGGCCAACATTTTTTCCTAGGGATTATAGGATTACTTTTAATACTGTATTTCATAACCTGTTATAAGACCTGAGGAACTCAACAAATGCTAAATAATGATATCCAATGTGATTTTTTTCTTTTTTTTTTTTTAGCACAAGTCTATTAAACTTTGAATTCTTAAATTTCTCTAGTTAAGCTGTATTATAACTTAGTTCTGTATGAAAAAATCTGGAAGAGTCACAGAATATTATAATTACAAGTGATCAGTCTCAACCAAATTGACCCATGGCATTCCTCTTAACTGAACTTAGGACGTTTTCTCTGCATGTTGGTCAATCTGAATGGGGTTTCTGTTTCTATTGACCTTAGCTCTTTTATATTAACATCTGATAGCAACATCCACTTGAGTTTAAAGGTCTTTTACCTAAACTAAAAGCTTCCCATGTTAATAAAAGATAGGTTCTGTGGGTCACAGTGCTTAGCAAGGAGAGTTGCAGTGCACTCGTACCAAAACCAAATGGT
>JADEYB020000010.1:2650232-2706880 GCA_015832495.2 Alces alces | reverse complement strand
CTTTCTTATCTCTCCTTGCTATTCTTTGGAACTCTGCATTCAAATGGGTATATCTTCCCTATTCTCCTTTGCTTTTCATTTCTCTTCTTTTCATAGCTGTTTGTAAGGCCTCCTCAGACAATCATTTTGCCTTTTTGCATTTCTTTTTCTTGGGAATGGTCTTGATCACTGCCTCCTATACAATATTATGAACCTCCACCCATAGTTCTTGAATCCCTTGAATCTATTTGTCACTTCTACTGTATTGTTGTAAGGGATTTTATTTAGGTCATACCTGAATAGTCTAGTGGTTTTTCCTACTTTCTTTAATTTAAGTCTGAATTTGGCAATAAGGAGTTCACGATCTGAGCCACAGTCAGCTCTCAGTCTTGTTTTTGCTGACTGTATAGAGCTTCTCCATTTTTGGCTGGAAAGAGTATAATCAATCTGCAAAGAATATAATCATTTTTATACTTTAGTAAAGCTTTATTACATGAAAGTGCTGAGCAATCAAGCATTGTCACTGGCCCTGGATTCAATTCCTCTCCCCCAGAGGCCAAGAATCTCACCGTCTTTCATGGCTCAACAACAACCTATCTTCTTTGGGGCTCGTCCAGGACCTTCAGGACAAGGTAAGAACACTCAAGACCTCAAGCCTCTCTGCTTTCTCAGTATACGCATTTTCTGCTTTACTTTAGTAACTCTAGGGTGTGCTTGTGTGAGTGAATGAGACACCCTGCACGAAGCAAGTGTTGAGCCCTGCTCTGTGGTTTTGGGGTGTCGTAATGACTGAAGGCAGCCCCCAAAAGGGGAGCTTATTGGGGGTCTATACCAACCTGCCAATGCCAAGAGACACCCAGCGTCCCTGTGAGGGCAACGGCCAGAGATGGGCAAAGCATGCGGACCGAACTTTCCTTTCTCGGTCATCTTTTCCTGGTCTCTTTGACCGTTTCATAATTGCATGGAATTATGCAGTTCCATAACTGAACTAGAACTACCAGCCTCATCTGTTGGATCGTGGACTTTCAAGGGAATTGTGATCCATGCTGTTCCTATGTACTTTTACTTAAACCCCAAGGATGGAAGCACCTCGCCTCGCTAGGAGCTGAAAGTTACAAAAGCACGTTTGGGAACTAGGCGGAACTCTAGCTCCAGGAACATCTCTCAGGCTAGAGGTCATTCTCTTGGCTGCCTGCCTCAGGGGCCAGCGACCTGAAAGTGAGTCTTTGTTGTGGCTGTACCTCTGATCTATGTGGAGAGAAGCGTTGCTGGTGACCATGAGGTTTTTGAGAACACAGGTCCGGAATTGCAAGATGTGGTTAGATTGGGATTACAATGGGCTGCTTCTTTTGCTAGTGCTAGTTCTTAGCAGACCAGAGAAAGCTCTCTGATGGCTTTTGTCTCAACTGCCTAGATATTCCTTTTATGTAATCTGTGGAAATGAACTGGAAGGATTGGCCCTAATAACTTGAGGACAAAAATCACTTTTTCCTCGCTGACCATCCCTCCACAACTTTTTTTACTATTACGTATTCTGGCGTGGTGGCACTCAGAAGGGACATCTTGATTGTTGTTCATCTCTTTACGATTCACCACGTCTACTGTGGTCAGGAATATATACTAAGGAATATATATAGGCACACAGAACATGGATGCTTCCCCTAGGAGTCCTGGCTTGGGAAACACTCTGGGAAAACTACTTTGCTCCACCCCAGGTGGCATCAGAGGAAATGGGAAAATCAAACACAGGTCTTGGTGGTAAGGAACTGGACATCGGTCTGGGATGCCATGAGGTCTACCCCTGTTGCATCTCCACCCCACTTGGTGGTAGAACCAGGAGGGACAAGACGACTGCGTCAGTAAGGGAGAGACCAGGGAAGGAAAGCTTTGGTGCAGAGTCTGTCTACATCCCCATCTAGAGCAGGGAAGGACACTGCCACGGCTGCGGATGCCGCTTTTTTCTCTTTTACAGATGGGACCTAGCAGTTCCAGAACCACTCCTTTAAAATGTATTTAAAAATAAAAGCTGGGACAAGTTTGATCCCCAGAGTTTAAAAAGACATGCCTGATTTTCTTCTGTGATACTGAATGGCCATGGTATCCTTTGGAAGATGGGGAATGCTGGCCTGTTGAAGGGTCTCTTAATTATGATACTTTTTCACAACTAGACTGGTTCTGTAGAAAACAAGAGAAATGGGTAGAAGTGGCATAAGTGTTGCTCTTTACCTCTCTGAGAGACAAGCCAGACTTGTGTCCTAAGGGCACAGATGTGGGTGTGAAACCAGCAGAGCTGCTTCCTGCTCTCTTATTTTGCCCCTGTATGTGGGGCTGCCAACTGAAGTGGCTGAGGATCAGGGCACTCTTCTAGGGGGCACTGCCTCAGTCTCCGTAGACTATTTAGAGGATCCAAAAAGTACATAGAAGGCTTTATGGGACTAATTTTACTTTATGACCTTACTTGGAGAGATGTAATACATGTCTTAGGACAGACGCTGACTCCTGACTCGAGAGCTTGAGTTTTGGGGGAAGCTACTACTTTTGGAGATGAGTGACTTGAACGTGAGATAAGAGGAAAGAGGGAACATGAAATAGCCCTCCGCCCTACTGGGACCAAGCAGTTCCTGTGACAGAGCCAGACTGGGACTATAACATGGCTAAAAGAGGGCGGGATCAGAATCACTTTGTCAATTGCATTATTCTAGGGCTCAAGTGAGCACATGCTAAAACTTTATGCTAAGTTGGCTGACATAGAACAGGGACAGGGGGAAACTCCTGATAAACTCCTGGTAAATTCCTAGATAGACTCTGGGAGGCTCGCTGCCAATTTACTGATGTTGATCCTGAAAGTGCAGAGGAGAAATGGTCTTAAAGATATATTTCCTCATTCATTTGGCTTCTGGTATCTGCCATAAATTATGAAAACAGGTGTTTGGACCAAATCAGTCTTTAAAAAAACTGTTGCAGCTGGCTCAGATGGTGTATTACAGTAGAGAATACGAGGAGGAAAATAAGAGACAAGAAAGACCAGGGAAAGACTGAAACCCCAACAATCACTATTAGACCTGCTCTGAAACAGCCTGAGAAAAATGCCCAGAGGGACCCAGGTAAAAAGGGACAGGGCATCTCAAGCGGGATTGCCCTCAGGCATCTAAGTTACCCCAGGCTCCATGTTCAGTCTGTAAAGGACCATAGTGGAGAAGAGACTGCCCTACAAGATGTAGGCCCCAGGGGTCAGACTCTCAGGACCAATGGGACTGACATGCCTGGGGGTCCCCACACGAGCTCCTGTCCTAATTACACCTGAGGAAACCCAGGTATTAATAACTGTGGGGGGGCCAATCAGTTGATTTGTTTTGGACACGGGGCAAATTTCTCTGTGCTCACTGAAGCCTGCTCTGCTTTCCTCCTGATCCACTGCTGCAATGGGACTGTCAGGACGAGCCCAACGCTATTATTTCAGTCATCCTTTAAGCTGCGACTGGGACTCTGTGCTGTTTTTCTCACGAGTTTCTGATCATGCTGGATTGTCCCTCACCCCTTCTGGGGAGGAATATACTGAGCAAGGTCCAGGCCTCTTGTTTTCATAAATATGGAGCCTGCTCTTTCTCTCCCATTAACTGAACAAAATGTAAATCCTAAAGTGTGTGCTGATGGAAAGACTGTGGGTCGAGCACAAAATGCTCTTCCTGTCTTTATCAAGCTCAAAGACACTTGCCTATGTCCACATCAAAAGCAGTACCCACTAAAGCCTGAGATTAAAGAAGGATTAAAACCCATCATTGAGAATTTAAAGGAGCAGGGGCTATTAATTCCCTGTAATAGTCCATGCAACACTCCTATTTTGGATATAAATAAATCAAATGATAAATGGAGACTAGTTCAAGATATATGAACGATAAGTGCCTAATCCTTTTACTTCATTGTCTGAAATTCCTGAAAGAGCCAAATATTTTTCAATCATTGATTTGAAGGATGCTTTCTAGAGTTAAGCCTATATTAAATCATCCTCTACCTATGACTTTAACACAATTGAGAGGATTCTTGGACATTATAGGCTATTGCTGCATTTGGATTCTGGGTTATGGGGAACTTGTCCAGCCTTTATATAAACTTATAACTGAGATTCAGCAGGCCCAAACCAGTCTCTGAGTCCCCAGAGACTCAAAAGGGTTTTAAGACTCTTTAAACTGCTCTCTTGCAGGCTTCTGCTTTGAGCTTGCCCACAGGATCAGAGTTTAGTTTGTTTGTTGCTGAAAAAAGGCTATAACCTTACATTGCTTAAGGGTAATTTCTACTATTGTTTTGCTAATGCCTAAAGCTCATAAGTTTACTAATTGGCAAAATTTTACTGTACTGACTTCTCATGATATAAGAGGGATCTTAAACTCTAAAGTTTAGAGTGGCAATGTCTCCGCCTTTAAAGCTGCTGTAACTCAAAGGGTGTTGAAAACTCTAGGAATAGAATATCACTTACACTGTTCCTGGAGACCCCAATCTTCAGAAAAAATTGAAAAGGCCAATGACATTATTAAGAAGAATCTGTATAAGCTAACTCAGGAAACATAAGACAGTGGGTTTAAAGTGTTACCCATAGCTTTAATGAGGGCTCAAACTGCCCCTAATAAGGGACTGTCTCTATGGCAGACTGCTTTTGTGCACAGATATTGTCATTGGCCCTGAAGCCTTAGAATTAACTATGTGACCCAGCTTTCAGCTTTTCAACCTCCTCATCAATTGAAGGCTTCCCATGGTGGGTTTCTACACTTCAAAGAAAGGACTTTCTTCAACTCTGTGAAAACCTTTGCCAGCAACAATCATATGCAATGCCTCTTCTTGGTCTGAAGACATCTAACAATCCTAAGATGGACTGGTATAACATATTGTACTTTAACTATGAACATAATGTGACTTTTAATTTTGATTAGTTTTTAACTTGGTTTAATGACTATTTTGCCTTACGTTTGTAACTGTAAAAATGGGGTTTGTTTCTAACCATCTGAAAGCTTTTAAGTTACAAATGGTTGTCCAAGCTTCTGTGAGTGCCACAGCATCCTCCAACTATTACTTGGGGCTCCTGGATCAGAGACCCTCAATATGAGGGTTAGGAGAATATGTTGCCTCAACAATTTAGGGACCACGCCTCTCAACAGCAGGAAGTAGTTATGGAATGAAAACGACCTCCTTTTCCCTTGGCAACATAATTCTCCTATAAGAAAAGGGGGAAAATGAGAGAGTCAATTCCTAGGCAGGTTGATAAGAAGTCTGGGGTCCCCGAGGAGGAGAAAGGAGTCTGGGGCTCTCAAGGAGGAGATAGGGGTCTGGAATTCTCAAGGAGGAGGAAAGGACAAACAATTTTTTCCACATCCCTTAGTAAGGATTATATAACATAATGTATCCTGCTTGAGGACATGCTTCTCCTTCCTGAAAACCTTCTGACTAATCCTGTTATCTTAAAATGTATATAATGGCAGTGGGTCTAGTAAGATCTTTACAACCTTGTGACATTCTTTTGATTTATTTTAATAACCAATTAAAAAGTATCTAATTCCCTTGCTAAGACTAGGGAAAGGGGCACTCTCCTTCTCCCTTCAGAAGTCTGTGTCAGAAGCTTTCTCTGCCCATTTTTCACTTTAATAAAACTCTGCTACGCAAAAGCTCTTGAGTGATCAAGCCTGGCCCCTGGACCGAAGCTAAATCTTTTTCGGAGATCATGAATTCGACATCATTCACTGTGAGCTATCACCAGCATCAGGGTTTTTTCCAGTGAGTCGGCTCTTCACATCAGGTGGCCAAAGTACTGGAGTTTCAGCTTCAGCATCAGTCCTTCCAATGAATATTGAGGGTTGATTTCCTTTAAGATGGACTGGTTGGATCTCCTTGCTATCCGAGGGACTCTCAAGAGTCTTTTCCAGCACCACAGTTTGAAAGCACTAATTCCTTGGCACTTGGCCTTCTTTATGGTCCACTTCTCACGTTCATACATGACTATTGTATTATTGGGGGCATATAATTTAGACGGACTTCCTAAAGCACCTAACACACTGGCTGGTATCTAGTCAGTGTTTTTAGAAGAGTTAGCCCTGGTGTTGCAAATCTGAAGGCAGTGAGAAGACCCAGGACTTGGTCTTTGAGTTTCTGGCAGAAGCAGCCATTTCCCAGCCTTTCTGTTACTCGTGTTTGCTTCGTCCTTCCCTCTGCCAGAGCCCTGTCTCCAGCCCACTGCACTATTGTGTCAGGGGAGAATCAGTTCCCTTCTTTCACATTCGTGACATTTAGACTTAAATTTGTTTTCTTTTTGCCCACAAAGTAACTATGGAATTTGAGAAACAAACAAACAAGAAAAAAGAAAGCTAAAAAAAATTAGCCATTAAATCTTTTTTGTGAAATGCTCCTTGTAGCCACTTCACTTCTAGCTCACTCATTTGTCCATAATGCTGACAGGTATTATATTAAGAGATAGAACAAGCACACTACTGTATCCTGGATTGGATCCTGAGTTGGAAAGGAAAGAGGAAAAGTGAATGTCTTAACTCCAAATGCCATAATAAATACCGTCTGGGTGACCTAAACAACAAAAGTTTATTTTCTGCCAGTTCTGGGTGCTGGAGTTAGAGACTCGGGTGGCAGCATGCTGGATTCTGATGAGAACTCGCTTCGGGGCTTGCAGATGGATGCCATCTCACTGTGTATTCATAAGACTTTTCCTCTCTCTTCCTCATTTTATAAGGTCGCTGATCTTATCATGAAGCCCCTACCTTCATGATGTATTCTAACCCTTATCACTTCCCAAAAGCCCCACTTCCAGAATCATCACATCGATGGTTAGAGTTTCAACATATGAATTTCAGGAGGACACAAACATTTAATCCAAGAAGGGAGTAAAGTTTATTTATAAAGTTGTTATTTATTTCAATAGGTGACACTATTGAACATTGAATTTTATCTCATTTTTCTTACTGATACAAATTTAGATTCATCATGTTAACGATTTACCCAAATAATTAGGTACTCAGATGTGTTTATTTCTTATTTTCCTTAAAGCTAGCTCGTGCTTTAGTAAGTTTTATCGTTAGGTCATTTTTAAAATTAAAGTAAATCTGTTTACTTTTGACTGCTGGGTGCGCCTTGCTGTGTGAGGGCTTTCTCTAGTTTCAGTGAGCACGGGCCACTCCCTAGCTGCCTTGCGCGGGCTTGCTTCTCATTGCTGTGGCTTTTCTTGTCCCGGCATGGGCTCTAGGATGTGTGGACTCCGTCGGTAGCTGTGGCTTACAGGCTTTCTTGCCCCGAGGCATGTGTAGCCTTCCGGGATCAGGGATCAAACCTGTGTCCCCTGCATTGGCAGGCAGATTCTTCACCTCTGGACCACCAGGGAAGTCCCTTTAAAGGTTTTTAACTTGGAATATAACTGTTTTACAGTGTGGCGTTAGTCTCTGCCGCACCGCAGCATGAATAAGCTGTAAGTGCGCATCAATCTCCTCCCTCTTGAGCCTCCCTCCCGCCCCCTCCATCCCACCCCTCTAGCTGGACGCTGGGTTTTAAACGATGTGGAATTAAGTGATGATTAAGCCCTTCTAGATGAAGTGATGTGCGTAATTTTCAGAGAAGAACTGGGTGTATTTAAGGGGTTAAAACAACAACAGTGCTGTTATCCAGAGATTAAAATAGGATGATTTCTACTGCAGACTCTCCTTTTCTTTTGTTGGATTTCATGAAGAATCTTAGTACAGAGGTGGCTGGCCACCTTGGACTCCTTAATTCTAACAACCTCCAGATCATGCCCATTCCATTCATGTCTCTATCCTCAGACACAAGCACAGTTCCCAGTGTAGGATAGGCACCCCATACATCTGTGCTGAGCATGAGTGACCGGGTTAGGCCAGACCCCAGTGAAGCATCTCTGCTTCATCTTTCCAATGTTTCCATTACCTGTGTTTTTCGGGGAGGGGAAATTGATTTCAAACCTACAGAAAAGATGCAAGAATAATAAAAAGACCTGTCATGAACCCATTACCCAAATTCATTGATATTTTTCAATTTTTAGCAGTTTATTTTAAAATAATTTCATCCTTTAAGATTTGCAAGACAAATACAATCTGATAATGATACAAAGAACTACCCTATACAGTTCACCCAGGTTTCCTAATTATGAACATTTGTCTTCATTTTCTCCCATATATCATTATTTTCTTTTTGAAATGTTTTGAGGTTAAGTTGTAGACATGTTTCCAAATTACTCCTGAATACTTTAGTGTATATATACTAAAACAATGACACTTGCATACATAAATTCAATATCCCCATTGAATTCAGGACATTAACATGGTAACAATATTTTTATCTAATCCACAAGATCCATGCAGATTTCTCCAGTTGTCTAATATAGAAAGGAATAGAGGACTTCCCTGGCAGTCCAGTGGTTAAGACTCTGTGATTCCAATGTAGAGGGTACAGGTTCAATCCCCGGTTGGGAAACTAAGATCACATGTGCCATGTGGTGTGGCCAAAAATAATAATAATAATAATAATAATAATAATAATAATAATAATAATAAGGAATAGTAGTAACAAAATTATTGCCCTTCCCTCCTTTCCTTTCTGGTTCAAAATCCAATTCAGAAAATCATGCATTGCATTTCATTGTCATGTCTGTTTAGTTCTTTTCAATCTGTACTTCCTTAGGTTTTCTTTGTTTTTCACGATTTTGCATTTTTGAAGTATGTATATGTCAGTTATTTTATAGAACTTCTTTCAGTTTGGATTTCTCTGATTTTTTTTCATGGCTAGATTCAGGATATACTTTTTTGTGTGGATACCACAGAAATGGTGATGTTTTCAATGCTCATGTCAGAAGGCGCACCACATCATTTTTCCTCATTACTAAAGATAGTCAGTGGAGGAACGAACGAATAGATTCTGGGGGGAATTTATTTTGAGACTATGTCCACACATATTCTTTTTCTCATCAAAATTTTACCCTGTGAACACTCGTACACTGTTGGTGGGAATATAAATTGGTACAGCCACTATGAAGAACATATGGAGGTTCCTTAAAAAACTAAAAATAGAAGCACCATGTGACCCCACAATACCACTCCTGGGCATATATCTGGACAGAAACATGATCCAAAAGCATACATACACCCCAGTGTTCACTGTGGCACTGTTGAGTCAAGACATGGAAGCAACCTAAATGTCCATTGACAGAGGAACAGATAAAGAAGATGTGGTATGTATGTTCACGACGGAATATTACTCAGCCATTAAAAGGAATGAAATAATGCCATTTGTAGCAACATGGGTGGAACTAGATAGAGACTGTCATACTGAATAAGTCAGACAGAGAAGGAGAAATATTGTATTGTTGCTGTTTACTCGCTAAGTGGTATCTCTTTTGCTACCCCATGGACTACAGCCTGCCAGTCTCCTCTGTCCATGGGATTTCCCAGGCAAGAATACTGGAGTGGATTGCCATTTCCTTTTCCAGGGGATCTTCCTGACCCAAGGACTGAATCTGCGATTCCTGGATTGGCAGATGTGTTCCTTACCACTGAGCAACCAGGGAAGCCCAGAAATATCATATGACATCCCTTATATGTGGAAACAGAAAGAGACTCGGAGACTTAGAGAATGAACTTCTGGTTGCCAGGGGTAAGGATGGGTGAAGGGATAGTTAGATGGACGTGCACACACTACTAGATTAAAATGGATAACCAATAAGGACCTACTGTATAGCACATGCCACTCTGCTCCATGTTATATGACAGCCTGGATGGGGGCAGGGGGAAGGTTTGGGGGAGAATAGATAAATGTATATGTATGGCTGAGTCTGTTCACTGTTCACCTGAAACTGCACATTGTTAACCAGCTATACTCCAGTACAAAACAGAAAGTTAAAAACAAGTAAAAGAAAAAAAAGAAAAAAAATTTTACCCTGTGATTATAATATCCATTGATATTTTTTGCCTGAATCATTTATTACAATGGTGATTGATGAATTTATTTTCTAATTCTATCATTCCATCTACGTTTTTTAGTTGGAATTTGACTTTAAGAGAGAGCTTTCTGTTTGTATTTGTTTACTTTTATCAGAATGGGCTCAAATTCTTATTTTATTGAATCAGTTATACTATATTGTTAATTATTATTTTATTGCAGCTTTATTGAGATGTATTGACACATAATAAATTGCATACGTTTAAAGCATACAGTTTGAGGAGTCCTGGTGGTGTGTATATACAGTGAAAAAACCACCACCACAATTAATAAAATGAAGCCCTAACTTTCCTATACTTCTTAAAAATCCAATCTTTCTTACTTCCTCTCCCCCTGTCCTCAGGAAACCACTAATCTGATTGCTGATGTTGTAAATTTGTTTTCACTTTATTCTGTTATAGAAATGGAATTGTACAGAATGTTTACTTTTTGCTGGGATCTTGTTTCTTTCATCCAGTGTAATTACTTTGAGATTCATCCATGATACTGAGTATATTAACAGTTCATTATTTTTATTGTTGAATAAGTATTGTATTGATTTGCCACGGTTTGTTTACCTATTCACTTGCTGATGGACATTTGTTTTTTCCTAGTTTGAGATTATCACAAAGTTTCCATGAACAAGTACAAGTCTTTGCACGAATCTATGTACATGTCCTTGTATGGACATATTATTTAATTCTCTTGGAAGGGCTGGATCATACAGTTGATACATATTTAGTTTTAAGAAACTACTAAATTATCAAATTGTTGTAGTATTAATATTTAGATTCACCCAGGCCTGGGAAATCCCATGGACAGAGGAGTCCATGGGTTCCCTGAAGAAGCGGACATGACTGAGTTACTAAATAACAACAAAGCTGCATATAAATGCTTCCGTTGTTTGATGGCCTTTGGATTCGTTAGGAAGAGAGCTGAGGAAGCTTATAGTTTACATTATTTGCTTACCTTCTCTTGGGAGTCATTTCCCTGATTTTCAGTGTCTGAAAACCATTGTTTTACTTTTTCTTATTTTTAATACAATAGATTTTATTTTTTAGAATAGTTTTAGATTTACAGAAAAAATGAAACAATAATAGAGTTTCCTTACACCCACACCTTGTTTTCCCTCTTATTAATATCATTCATTAGTATAATATATATGTCATAACTAGTGAACCAATATAAATACATTATTACTCACTATTGTTCATGGTGGTTGTTGGTCATTCAGTCGTGTCTGACTCTTTGTGACCCCATGAACTGTATAGCCCGCTAGGCTCCTCTGTCCATGAAAGTTTCCAGGCAAGAAAGAATCCTGGAGTGGGTTGCCAGGCCCTTCTCCAGGGGATCTTCCCAACTCAGGGACTGAACCTGGGTCACCTGCATTGCAGGAGGATTCTTTACTGGCTGAGCCACCAGGACGCAGCAGCTGTTGTTCACAGTTTATTTATATTGCTTTAGTTTTTTACCTAACGTCCTTTTTCTAGGACCCCATTCGGGGTTCTGCATTACATTTAGATGTCGTATCTCTTTAGACTCCTTTTAGTTTTGGCCGTCTCAAATTAGAATAAAAAGTAAGATGTTCTATCTCTATGGGACTTTTTTTTTTTCATGATAAGACTGGGTTTATGGGTCACTGGGAGAAAAACCATAGGGGTACAGTGCCATTTTCATCTCCTCCTAGCAAGAGTGCATATTACGGCCATGACTTATGCCTGTCGATGTTGACCTTGATCACTTGACTGCAGTAGTACTTGTCAGGTTTTCCCCTGTAAGATGATTCTTTCCCCCACTTCGTTGGCATGTATTTGCTCACTGGCTGCCCTGGCCCTTCGTTGCTTTGAGCCAGGCCCGCTCTTTGCTGCAGTGCTTGGGCTTCCCGTTGCAGTCGCTTCTCTTGCGACGGCCACGGGCTCTGGGGCGCGCCGGCTCAGTTCTGGCAGCACACAGGCTTAGCTGCTCTGAGGCCTGTGGGATCTTCCTGGACCAGGGCCCAAGCCTGTGTCCCCTGCCCTGGCAGGCCAGTTCTTAACCTCCGCACCACCGAGGAAGCCTCCCACTTTCCATAGTGTGGTCTTTGGAAGGAAGTCGTTGTTTACAGTCCTCACCTACAGAATGGGGAGGTTTATTCCCCCTCCTTGAGGGCAGAATATCTACATAAATTTTTTGGAATTCTGCACAAAGGATTTGTCTCTTCTCCTCCATGTATTACTTTATTCAATCATTTATCTATTTTTGTGTAGACTCATGGATATTTATTTCATACTTTGGTTTATAATCCAGTACTACCTTATTTTCTTGATCAAATTATTTCATCTTTGGCCTTTGGATGTTTAGCGGTTTCTGTGCCCACCTGATATATTCCCATCTCTGTAGCTTTTTCTTTTTTTTTTTTTGAGTACTTCCTCACTTACTGACACTACAAAATGCTCCAGGCTCATCATCTGTAATTCTCTCCCTGGTCTTAAAATCAACCATTTCTCCAAGGAGCCCTTTCTTTTTATTGGAAAATCATATTAGAAACCAAGATGTGGACTCTAGGTATGCTTGCTTCTACAGGAGTATCTTTACTTTTTTAGGTACTCTAAGTTGACAGAGCAAAAAATAATCATATATGTGTATATAGTAGGCTGTGTATATATACATATCTATAAATATGTCTATAGGTAACCATCTGTACTTATATTAAGTCAAACATGAATTTATACTGATGTCTCAAGCTATAATCTATTACTATAAGGATTATTTGAGGAAATAATTTCTAATTAAATTTTATTTGTTTATTTGATCAGATGACATATTAATATAGTTTGGAAGAGTAAAAGGGCATGTAATAAAAGTCTTCCTTTCTACCCTTTCTTAACATCCACCTGGTTCCCCTCCTAAAAGAAACTAATCTTACCTGTTTCTGTAGGGCAATTGAGATGGGTAGAAGACCTTCATAAGACCTGCAAAAAATCTATTTTTTAAAGAAGTTTTACATATCTACTTTAATTCTAACCTACATGTGAATCAATCAAGGAAGGCGATACCAGTACCATTTTATTTTATTTTGAAGTTTTTTTCTTTTTCTTTTTTTGGCCATGCCCTAGGTGGCCTGTGGGATCTTCCGTCCCTCACCAGGGGTCAAACCTGGGCCTCCTGCAGTGGCAGTGTGGAGTCCTAACCATTAGATTGCCAGGAATTCCCCCAATACCATTTTAATAGTGAGAAAACTGCGGAATAAAAATCTGTTTTCCTTCTTAAAAAAAAAAATTGTGTAAGCATGTTTTGTGGACAATTTAAGAAAGCAATACAGGAACAACAAAACTTTAGAGTCAGGATTTGACTGTATTATAGATCTCTTCTCTGCTGGTTTCTAATGATTTGACCATGCCATACGTTTTAAACTCTGAATCTCAATATTTTTTTCTGAATATTGAGATAATAAAAACCATCTAATACAGTCATTATTTGTATATGCAATGCATTCAGTGTTGTGCCTGACATAAAATAACTGCTCAATGAATGAGAATTATTATTAAGTTGTAATGGTTGAGCAGAAGACACTAAACTGTTTCATTATATGGCAGTGATATTTATTTAAGTTACCCTCAAATATTAGATGGCAAAACTCTAGTGATTTCTTTTCCCCTTGCCATCTAGGCAGGTCAGTTGGCAGGAAAGTATTATGTTCTGTATTTTGACAGCAAGCCTTTGGGGGAAGGTTCTTGCTTCCATCTCTTGATAGAAATGCAAAGTCAAATTTTTATAAAATAAATTGCTAAAATTACTTTATGCCAGCAATAACTACGTACTGGAGTTCCCTTCAAGTATTTTAAACATTTAAGGGGAGACTTTTAGTTTATGAATTTAAAATATGCTTGTCCTTGAAAGGAAAGCTATGACGAACCTAGATAGCATATTAATAAGCAGAGCTATCACTTTACTGACAAAGTTCTGTATAGGCAAAGCTATGGTTTTTTCAGTAGTCATGTATGGATGTGAGAGTTGGACCATAAAAAAGGCTGAGCACTGAAGAACTGAAGCTCTTTTTTTGAATTGATGCTTTTGAACTGTGGTTTTGGAGAAGACTCTTGAAGTCCCTTGGACTGCAAGGAGATCCAGCCAGTCCATCCTAAAGGAGATCAGTCCTGACTGTTCATTGTAAGGACTAATACTGAAGCTGAAGCTCCAAAACTCTGGCCACCTGATGAGAAGAGCTGACTCGTTGGAAAAGACCTTGAGGCTGGGAAAGATTAAAGGCAGGAGGAGAGGGGCAGGCAAGGATGCGATAGATAGCATCACTGATTCAATGGACATGGATGTGAGCAAACTCCAGGAAATAGTGGAGGACAGAGGAGCCTGGGGTGCTGCAGTTCATGGGATCACAAAGAGTTGGGCATGACTTAGCACTGAATAATGGCAACAACTTTAATTTATGCCCTGAAGTGAGAACTTTAAATGGGAATAAGATTTTAAGTAAACCTAAATACAGTGAGGACATTTCTCTCTTCCTAAGCTACTCTTGACGATGGACACTTAACAAGGCTAATCAAATGTGACTTATATCATCAAAATTAGTAAGGCATGAAAAACCTTTTTCATATCATTCCTTACATTGCCCATTTGAAAACATGATACCTTCTTAAGAGTGTACCTTCTTAAGAGTCATCACTTTGGTGTTCCTTCTGTAAAGTGAGAGTTTTAGGTTTTTCGCGACAATGTTTAACAGTCCAGAGTTTACCAGTCCCTATGGAAGTCCTTTTATGTTCCATTTTGCAAAAGA
Organism: Alces alces; assembly: GCA_015832495.2. Lineage (NCBI taxonomy): Eukaryota > Metazoa > Chordata > Mammalia > Artiodactyla > Cervidae > Alces > Alces alces. The sequence goes on along the minus strand of JADEYB020000010.1, from coordinate 2,692,158 downwards.
GCTATTGACTTCTTGCATAATTAGAGTTCTTTATCTTCTACTCTTTTTAACTTGGGCAGTTTGTAAATAATTTAGTGCTACTTTCTTCAAAAGTCATACCATTTCCCAAGTTTGTAACCTTGGTGGTCTTATATAGTTCTTGTTAAGAGAGAACTCACCAATACCCTTTGAAGGGAAGAGTTAATTAAGGCAAAGAGGATAAGCAAATATTTCCACACTTACTTATAGTCTGACCCACTTTTTCTTTTTGTATATGAAAAATACAGCTTTTATATATACATATATACAAATTAGTGTATTATTTTCTTCTGTTTTAAACTTTGTTTTGTTTTTCATTTCTGGGTGAGGTTTCAAATTAACCTTTAATTTTGTCATAAAGTCATTCATTTAAAAAATTATTTGTTTGACTTTTGATTGCACCGGGTCCTCATTGCTGCACGCGGCCTTCTCGGTGGGTTGACTTCTCTGGTCGCAGAGCGCAGGCTCTAGGGCTTTCAAGCTCCAGTGGTTTTGGCACATGGTCTTAGTTGCCATATAGCATGTGGAATCTTCCTGTACCAGGGCTTGAACCCATACCCCCTGCACTGGCAGGCGGATTCCCTTTTATTGGACCACCAGAAAAACCCAAAGTCATTCACTTTTGTAATTAGTGATTATGCAATAGTGCTTGCCCAGTTTATGTCTCACTTTTTATAATTTACTAAGGGATTTCTAGCTAACTAAACCTCACTCAACTTCTTTTATGATGAAGATAGTGCAGACTGCATCTAATTGGTGAACCAAATTAGATAACCTCATGAAGTACAGACTTTAAGGAATACTTTTTGTACCAGAGACTTTCCAGTTTGAGTAAAAATTCTTCTATGGCCATTTAGAAATAAAATGCAACTTTGCTTGCGGTGTGACAGATGTATTACTGAATCCCGGGACACAGCCGATTTTAAAGGTGGGTTGTCAAATTGTTACAAGATTTTCAGCCAGTGTCTGTAAACAGGTAGATGCAAATCCACAAGTGTCAGGATTTGGCAGATATTGCTTGATAAGATTGTGTTGGGTTCTGGAAAACCGGATACAAATACATGATAATATATGGTTCTCATGTTTCCCGGTGATTGCTAGAAATACATGTGGAAAATTATCTTTACTAACTTAAATAAAAATACATTTGACCCTTGACCAATGTGGATGGAGGGGTGCCCACCCCTTGTGCAATTAAAATTTTCATATAACTTAAAAAATAATTTTATTTATTTATTTTTGGCTGTGCTGGGTCTTCCGTGCTACACGGGCTTTTCTCTAGTTGCAGAGAGAGGGGACCACTTTCTAGTTGCAATCTGTAGGCTTCTCATTGTGATGGCTGCTTTTGTTGCCAAGCTCAGGCCGAGGGCACCTGGGCTCAGTAGTTGGGGCTCCAGGCTCTAAAATACACGCTCAACTGTTGTTCATGGGCTTGGTTGTTCTGAGGCACATGGGATCTTCCCTGATCAGGGATTGAACCCGTGTCTCCTGGATTGGCAAGTGGATTCTTTACCTCTGAGCCACCAGGGAAGACCCAGCATATAACTTTTGACTCCTTCAAAAACTTAACTACTAATAGCCAACTGTTGACCAGAAGCCTTACTGATGAACTGTCTATTAACACTTATTTTGTATGTTATATGTATTACATACAGTATTCTTACAGTAAAGTGAGCTAGAGGAAACAAAATGTTACTAAGAAAATTACAGGAATAGAAAACACACAGTCCTGTTTTATATTTACTGATACCATAAGTTTATCTCATCTATTTATAAGATTAATCATGTTAGAATTTACATCAATATTATCTTAAATTATACAAAACACTATAGATGTTATATGTATTACTAGACATCAACAGTGAAAAACATTGGAATTCCCCAATAGACCAGTGTTTAGGATTCCTCGCTTCTACAAAGCAAGGCACAGGTTTGATCCCTGGTTGGGGAAGTAAGATCCAGCATGTCATGTGCTGTGGCGAAAAAACAAAAAGAATGTGAAAAAGAAACTCATCTTTATTTACAAATATAATGACTCATGCATTGATAACAAAGAAGCAGCAATGTAGATTGCTTTATGGTAGTGTAGTAATTTATACAATTGCTTCAGTGTAGCCTAGCACACACACCATGAATGAATCATCTGTAAGTGTGTGCATCACTTCATGGCAAATAGATGGGGAAACAGTGGAAACAGTGGCTGACTTTATTTTTCTGGGCTCCAAAATCACTGCAGATGGAGATTGAAGCCATGAAATTAAAAGATGCTTACTCCTTGGAAGGAAAGTTATGACCAACCTAGACAGCATATTAAAAAGCAGAGACATTACTTTGCCAACAAAGGTCCATCTAGTCAAGGCTATGGTTTTTCCAGTGGTCATGTATGGATGTGAGAGTTGGACTGTGAAGAAAGCTGAGCACCGAAGAATTGCTGCTTTTGAACTGTGGTGTTGGAGAAGACTCTTGAGAGTCCCTTGGACTGCAAAGAGATCCAACCAGTCCATCCTAAAGGCGATCAGTCCTGGGTGTTCATTGGAAGGACTGATGCTGAAGCTGAAACTCCAATACTTTGGCCACCTGATGCGGAGAGCTGACTCATTGGAAAAGATCCTGATGCTGGGAAAGATTGAGGGCAGGAGGAGAAGGGGACGACAGAGGATGAGATGGTTGGATGGCATCACCGACTCGATGGACATGGGTTTGGGTGGACTCTGGCAGTTGATGATGGACAGGGAGGCCTGGCAGGCTGCGGTTCATGGGGTCGCAAAGAGTTGGACACGACTGAACTGAACTGAAGTGTGTGTACAAGTTTTGATACATTTTAACTTTTTGATAATAGATATGAGTATATTTTATAGCAGTAAATGCTAGAATAGATTAGTATCTAGGTATATTTTATGGATTTGTGACATACTTAATTTTTTTCATATTTTAGGTGATACAGTTTGTCTGTGAGTTTTTTTCAAATTGTCTCAGATCTCCGAGAAATTTTCCAATGTATTTATTGAAAAAAATCCATGTATAAGTAGGCCTACATAGTTCTAACCTGTGTTATTCAGGTTCAGTTGTATTTGGGAGGAAGTGAGATTTGTCAGAAACAAAATTGACTTGGCTCCTTTAGATGCTGAGTTATTATGGAATGATTTAGCTGTGTGTGTGTGTGCGCTGTATCTCAGTTCTCTCATTTATAAAATTCTGGCTACTTTTATGTTTTAATGTAGCATGGTGTGGAAGAGAGCTATATAATTGAGTTTTCTAGGATAATGGTAGCCACTAGACATTGAACTGTGGCTTATGCAAGTGAGTAACAGAATTTTAAATTAAATGTTAAGTAGTTTAAATCTGATTAGGTGTCTGTGGCTAATGGCTAATGTATTGGACAGTGCAGTTTTTACATGCTAACGAATACCAGCAAAACTCCCAATACATTCATGATTGCTAGGTTAACATATATTGTAGGGAAGTGTCTACTGAACCCTGCTACTAAACATTTCAGGTGTGAAACAATAACATTCTCTCCTTTCTTGCCCAAGGGAAACCTTACCTGTATCATTGATTTGATTAGTATCATGTGTTATATCAACTTTTTGTCTTTTCTCCATCAGAATTGATAGCCCTTGATGTCCCTGTATTTTTTCTTCATTCAGCACATGTTTAATGCGTCTCAGTGCTGGATTTGCAGCAGTGAGTAAGAATGACAGGTCCCTACTCTCACAGGGAAAGGTTAGCCTGTCCACTCCCTCATCCCAACCTTTATCTTCCCCATGTGTCCAGCCTCTGAGACATCGCTAAATAAACAATAAAATTATTTCTAGATTATTCCTTTGAGATCTTTGTTTCTAGACTGTATGAGGAACTTAACTGGTCTTTTATGCTTCTGCAATCCTTTTGATGTTTACTTTATTCACTTTCCCCTTTAACTGGTTAAGTGCTTCAGGCAGGCCCTGCATGCCCACTCAGTCACTCAGTTCTGTCCCACTCTGTGTGACCCCACGGACTGTAGCCCTCGAGACTCCTCGGTCTATGGGATTTCCCCAGCAAAAATACTGGAGTGGGTTGTCATTTCCTCCTCCAGGGGATCTTCCTGACCCAGGGATGGAGCCCGAGCCTCTGGCATCTTCTGCATTGGCAAGCAGATTCTTTAACACTGAGTCACCTGGGTGTTCTATAGACAGGGCAGTTCAGTTCAGTTGTTCATTGTGTCCGACTCTGCAACCCCGAGGACTGCAGCTCGCCAGGCCTCCCTGTCCATCACCAGCTCCCGGAGCTTGCTCAAACTCATATCCATCAAGTCAGTGATGCCATCCAACCATTTCATCCTCTGTCATCCCCTTTTCCTCCTGCCTTCAATCTTTCCCAGCCTCAGGGTCTTTTCTGATGAGTCAGCTCTTTGCATCAGGTGGCCAAAGTACTGGAGTTTCAGCTTCAGCATCAGTCCTTCCAATCTAAAATATTCAGGATTGATTTCCTTTAGGAATGATTGGTTTGATCTCCTTGCAGTTCAAGGGACTCTCAAGAGTCTTCTCCAACACCATAGTTCAAAAGCATCAATTCTTCAGTGCTCAGTTTTCTTTATGGTCCAACTCTCACACCCATACATGGCTACTGGTGAAACCATAGCTTTGACTAGATGGACCTTTTTCACAATGTAATGTCTCTGCTTTATAATATAGCTAGGGTAGCCTTGTGCAAACAGAAGTGGCTGAAAATAATTATGGAATTACCCTTTATTATGCTGTTAATTTTCTTCTTCACCTCTTGGTTTGTTTTCATATTAAATTTGAGATAGGAGATGAGGAAGGGGACAGATGGCCAAGCAGAAGACTCATGGACAGAGGTCTAGAGTAGTGAGGTATAGGACTCTAGTCCTTTTCTCTCTAATTTCCTCCCTTTTCCCTTCAAGTCATGGATACATGACAGACTTTTCCCTTCATGTTCTTTATATTAGAAGATTCTTTCCCAATATTCCCAATACTTGCCTCTTTGTACTGTAACAAATTGTCTCACTTTTTTTTTGAAGGGCAGGTCAACATAAAAGAAAACTAACAGTCAACCTTGAAGTTGTTCATTATAAAGTTCACTTTCCTGATTGACCACAAGTTGGTAACTGTCTCTTCCCAAAATGTATTTAAATCTTTTTCAGGTTTTTTGCTGTCTCTTCATATATTAGTGGTTGGATAGTTATTAATTTACTTGGCATTTATCATGCCAATGTTAATTCATAAATATCTAATATGCCTTACATAGAGTTGGGAGGAATTTTCTGATATGATGGGCTAAATCTAATGTAGTATTTATTGAGAGAAAATGAATATTTTCACATGAATCCCACTGTTCAGTACAGTTTAGTCACTCAGTCGTGTCTGACTCTTTGCGACCCCATGGACTGCAGCACGCCAGGCCTCCCTGTCCATCACCAATTCCCGGAGCTTACCCAAACTCCTGTCCATCGAGTCGGTGATGCCATCCAGTCATCTCATCCTCTGTCGTCCCCTTCTCCTCCCACCTTCAATCTTTCCCAGCATCAGGGTCTTTTCAAATGAGTCAGCTCCTCTGATCAGGTGGCCGAAGTATTGGAGTTTCAGCTTCAGCATCAGTCCTTCCAATGAACACCCAGGACTGATTTCCTTTAGTATTGACTGGTTGGATCTCCTTGCAGTCCAAGGGACTTTCAGGAGTCTTCTCCAACCCCACAGTTCAAAAGCATCAGTTCTTTGGTGCTCAGCTTTCTTTACAGTCCAGCTCTCACATCCATACGTGACCACTGGGGAACCACACGGCGGAGCCCCCCTGCAGTTTACTGATAAACTCTAAGTCTAGGGTACCCAGAGGGACATTGCGATGTGCACTGGCTCAGCAGCAGTTTGTAAGTTGGTCAGTATTTATGTTGGTGCTTGATCCCTCTCAAAAGCTGTATGTAAGAACAAACTGCCCAGCAACCCCCAGGTTTCCTTATAAACTACATTTAAAAAAATTATTTGTTAATACATTTTAAAATGATTTTATTTACTTATTTTTGGTTGTGCCGGTGTTTGTAGTTGTGTGGGGCTTTCCCTCGTTGCCGTGAGTGAGGGCCGCTCTGGGCTGTGGTGCTTGCGTTTCTCATTGCGGTGGGTTCTGTTTGTGGGGCACAAGCTCTAGGCGCTGGGCGTTCAGTCGTGGCAGCCTGTGGGCTCAGTAGTTGTGGCACATGCACTTTGGTCTCTCTGGGGAATCTTCCCGGACCAGCGATTGAACCTGTGATCCCTTGCGCTGGCAAGCAGATTCCTATCCATTGCGCCACCAGGTAAGTCCTTTTATTTGTTTTTTTATAATTTCTTTCCTTCTTCCTTTTTTACTGGAGTATAATTGCTTTACAATGTTCTGTTAGCTTCTGCTGTCCCACAAAGTAAATCAGCAACATGTTCATGTATATCTCCTCCCTCTTGGACCTGCCACCCGTCTAGGTCATCAGAGAGCATCGAGCTGAGCTCCTTGTGCTATTCAGCAGGTCACTACTAGCTATTTATTTTATGCCTGGTAGTATATTTGTGTTTCTGTGTTGATTGGAAATCGTACAAGTTGAGCTAGACTTCAGTTAGTGGCGAGATGGTAGTTGGAACGCACGCAAATCCTCTTGGTCATTGTTACGTGAACTCTCTGCTCCTTCTCATGACCATCTTCCCCACACGGTCCCCTGCCTCTTGCTCCTCTTCCACATTAGAATCTCAGCATTTGGCCTTTCTTCAGTTTGAAATTTAAAATTGTATAGTTTAAGAACTCTGCAGAGTCAGAGTTGAGCTTAAAGAAACTAGTGCCCACATTTTTCTGTGATTGTCATACAAAGCTTGATAAAGTCATTATTTTCTGCCTTTGGTACAAATAATTACTTCCTCTATGTTATTTCTATGAGTTGACTCCATTTTTAATGCTTGGGCAGAATTATTTAGAACTCAGGGTTCCATGACCATGTTTTTAGGCTATATTATGTGTTTCCATCTTCGCTATTACTAATGAAATTTCTTTTTCTATTTGTTCTTTTACAAAAAACATTCTGATGACTTGAGCAGGTTTTAGGTATGAGAGTACAGCATCCATTTAAAACCAAGAGTTATATACTGAACATTGTAGTCAAGGGGAACAAAATAAGATGGATCTGTGTTTTATAATTCAGCATTTTATTATTCAAGAAAGGCAGAAATATTTCCAAACTGACTACCTGAATTTTTAAAAACAAATTTATAAAACATCACATAACCATGTGAAAATGTAAATTTACTGCTAAATATGCTATCAGATTATAAACATTTTAAAGGTTGAGACTATGTCTTTTTCACTTTTTTTTGGGCCAAACCTACAACGTAGCATGCACTTAGCAAAATTTTTAAGGGAAATGGGTAACTTTTGGTATTAATTTTTTCATCAGATTAAAACATATAAGTAAAACATAAATGAATTTGTGATCCATTTTCAACATTTTCCCTAATTTTCTCATTTGAAGACTCTAGATCTTCACTAATTTAAAAACATTTAAAAATAATAACAAATCTACCTCTTAAACTTTAGGTAATACTATTTGTTAATAACAAATTAGCTTAAGTCAAGGGTGGAACAGCAAACAAGCCTATTATTTTAACATTTAAGTAGGCTTACCCAATGGTTTCAAAGTAGAAACTATCTTTTTCTGAGTATCAGTAAAAAATCAATCACATAGTGCATAAAGTTGAATAACTATTATATTATGTTTTCCCTTAAAGATAATTATGCAGTGACTTAACAGTACCAAGTACCTCCTAAGGTTATGGAACATAACAAATACATAATTAGTATCTAGATTTTTTAAGATTTCAATCACCACCCTTGTCATTTGTACTTAAAAAACAATTCCTTTTTATTACCCAGAAAATGTTACTCTCATTTTGCTATTCATTGAGAAATAGAGGTTAAATTCAAAGACTAAATCAAATTGTCCTTTCCAAAGGACTTGATTTGGCTTCCAAGGTAGCTCAGTGGTAAAGAATCCGCCTGCCAAGCAGGAGACACGGGTTCCGTCACTGGATCGGGAAGATCCCCTGGAGAAGGAAATGGCAACTCACTCCAGTGTTCTTACCTGGGAAATCCCATGGATAGAGAGCCTGATGGGCTACTGTCCGTGGGGTCCAAAAGAGTCAGACACGACTTAGCAGCTCAACAGCAACAGCAAGGGACTTGAATAGACTGCTGCTGGCAAAATTGTTGCTTTCTCTCCAACCCCAACATGGCTGACTTAATCAGGCCCATTTCTGGTCTCCTGGAATAAGATGTTTGTTTCCCTATAGTAATGAAATCGATGGTATTAGAGGCTACCATTTATTGAGCAGTTACTAGTGCAGGAATCTTTACTAATTATTTTCATATATTATCTTTCCTTCAGCCCCTTCCTAGTCCTAATTTCACAGAGAGTAAATCCAAAAGATTTACTGATAAGATGTTCTTTTTTGAAGCAGGCTGCTGATAGCCACCAAGTTTAATAATATTGGAAGTTGCAGGAAAAAAAAATGCAACCAGTTGAACTATCAGTATAAAGCTGCCTATCAGACATAATCAAAATGTAGATGTGAGTATTTAAATACTTTTTGCTATAGCAGAACAAAAGAGAAACAGTACAATAATATACACTGCAGGAAACTGGGGTGACAAATGCCTTTTCAATTTTCTGAAAGTTGTATAGGAGTAAAAACATACTCCAGTAAATTAGGCTTTTATTATAACAGGTTTGGTTTTTCATTTAGGAAGGCAAAAATAAGATCAGACTTCAAGTTTCTACCCATTTCATCCATTCTGACAACTTTAAATGAAGTAAAGTAGTTTTTTGACTATAACCTTCTGTCATAATAATGTTTTTCTCATACTTCTCTGGCACACATGACTTATCCTTTGCTTTTGTCAATATGTCATAGCATTTCCCTCCTTATTTAACTTGCTTTGTTCTAAACCAACTGTATCAAGAAGATATAATTTTATGAAGCTACTTTTCTAGCAGCATAACATGATGTGTGAGTGGAAACACCAGGTAAACAGAATTTAATTTTCTTAGACTTTGTGGAAATTCAGACTTGCATTTTCTTTCAATTTCCACTGAGTTCTGTGCTCACAAGATAAGTGATACTCTCTGGGAACTGAGGTTTATTTAGACCACAGGAGCACCCTGGTTTATGAAAACCAGTATAAGAGAATCTACACACAAAAAAGAAGTCAAAGAATTGTTTTTCAAAAGTGATCTTTAGTTTCCTGAATGGATTTGCCAAGGGGTTGCTTCCAAAAGCCAGCTCTAAAAGTACATCTGCTTATTTTACACACTATTAGCTATTTGTCAGAGAAAACAGGGCAGAGACAATTAAAGAATTAGGAATCCACTGCCAATTACAGAGCAATTAAAAATGAAAGCCTTTTATTTGAAATTGTAGTAGAAATAAACATGAACACATGCTTGCCACACCTCATGATAGAAAAGTCAGCTAAGAACATGACATTCTTGATACCTTGAGTTACTGGCTATGCTGAGCTGGGCTGTGTTTGAAGGCCATGGAAGTTGTTATAGTTTAAAGCAGATTTTTGTTCTCAAAGGATTTATAATGTAGTGATAAGGATCAAATTCATGAATGCTGAGATAGTGGGGAGTAAGCTGCTCTGGAAATGAGATTTGATAATATAGTTAGCAAATTCTTGGTTAATCAGAGGAATCTTCCAATAAACAACTTTGGATTTGTGATCCGACTATTGAAGGGGAATATCGCAAACCCTACAGGACAAACTGAGGTGAGAAAACATGCAATTTTACAGCCTGAAATGAGATTTGTCTCTTAACTAGCCATGTGCTTTGGGGGAAGACACTTTACTTCTCTGAGTTACACTTTTCCTCACCTTGAAACAAGACCGATAATCTTTATCTACCTCATACCGCTGTTGGGAAACCAAGTGAGATAGAGTTGTAAAGTGCTTCACACAGTCCTCAGTGTAACTTCCCTGAGAATTAGGCGGAATTCCCCAACTTCACATGAAAGGTATCAAGCCTCAGTCTGATTTAGTCAGATTTATTGCCTCTAAGCTGAACAGCCCCAATGCACAGGCTGTTCTTCATTAGTGGCAATCATGTTCTCAAAGTCTCTCCTCTCAGCCTCCCAAGGCTCACCTTTCCACTTCTGGCTGATTTTCCACTAACCTGGACCAGGTACTCCAACTCAGGGTCAGATGTGGATTTATAGGGAAGCCCATTCACTAAGAACTTGATTACTTACTAAGTGCCCAATCGGGCTTCCCAGGTGGTGCTGGTGGTAAAGAACCCGCCTGCCAGTGCAGGAGACATAAGAGATGTGGGTTCGACCCCTGGGTTTGGAGGATCCCCTGGAGGAGGGCATGGCAACCCACTTCAGTGTTCTTGCCTGGAGAATCCCTTGGGCAGAGGAGCCTGGCAGGCTACAGTCCATAAGGTCTCAAAGAGTTGAACACGACTGAAGCGACTTAGCACTTGCACGTGAGTGCCCAGCAGCCATAGAGTAAGGACAGCAGATAGTCTAGGAGTCTGTTAGAAGTATAGACAGACGTCAGAGATACTTCAGCTTTCAGTTCCAGACCATAATAAAGCATGGATGGCAATAAAGTAAGTCACACAAGTTCTTTGGTTTCCTAGTGCTTATGCAGCTTAAGTTTATACTACACTGCAGTCTGAGAAGTGGACAAAAGCATTATGTCTAAAAAAATAATGTACTCACCTTGACTATTAGTAAAAATATTTTATTGCTAAAAGTGCTAACCATCATCTGAACCTTTAGCTAGTGGTAATCTTTTTGCTGGTAGAGGGTATTTGCCTCAGTGTTGATGGCTGCTGACTGATCAGGGTGATAGCTGTTGAAGATTGGGGTGACTGTGGCAGTTTCTTAAAATAAGACAACAATGAAGTTTGCCACATTGATTGACCCTTCCTTTCATGAATGATTTCTTTGTAGCTTGTAATGTTTGATAGTGTTTTACCTACAGTTGATTTTCTTTCAAAATCGGAGTCTGTCCTCTCAAACCCTGCTGCTGCTTTATCAACTAAGTTTATGTCATATTATAAATTTTTTGTTGTCATTTCAGTAGTCTTTATAACATCTTCACCAAGAGTAGATATCTCAAGAAACTGTTTTCTTGGGACTTCCTGGTGGTCCAGTGGTTAACACTGTTCTCTCAATGCAGGGAGCATGGGTTTGATCCCTGGTCAGGGAACTAAGATCCCTCATGCTGCCTGAATAAATAAATATACATGGCTCCCATGGGGAAAAAAGAAACCACTTTCTTTGCTCTATAGGAAGCAGGTCCTCATCTCTTCCAAGTTTTATCTTGACATTGCAGAAATTCCATCACATCTTGCTGTGACTGTAAGTCTCCACCTCTGAGTCTAGTTCTTTTGCTGTTTTCATCTGCAGTTACTTCCTCCACAGAAGTCTTGAACCCCTCAAAGTCACCCATGAGGTTTGGAATCAACTTCTTCCAAACTCCTATTGATTTTGATGCTTTGACCTCTTCCCATGAATCGTAAGTGTTCTTAATGGCATCTAAAACAGTGACTCCTTTCCAGGAGATTTTCAATTTATTTTCCCAGGCCCATTAGAGGAATCACTATCTATGGCAGTTGCAACCTTACAAAATATATTTCTTAAATACTGAGTCTCTAAAGTTGAAATGACTCCTTGACCCATGGACTTCACATTGGATGCTGTGTTAACAGACATGAAAAACAACATCAATCTCATTCTACATCTCCATCAGAGCTCTTGGTTAATCAGGTTCATTGTCTCTGAGAAGTGATATTTTGAAAGGAATTTTTTCCAGAGTAGTAAGTCTCAACAGTGAGCTAAAATAGTGAGTAAACCATACTGTAAACTGATGTGCTGTCATCTAAGCTTCCTTGGTATGTTTTAGACCACAAACAAAGTAGATTTAGCGTATTTAAGAGGCCTAGCTATTCCAGAATGGTGAATGAGCATTGGCTTTAACTTAAAGTTGTGAGCTACATCTTTTTTTGAATTAATTAATTTTTTTAAATTGAAGGATAATTGCTTTACAGAATTTTGTTGTTTTCTGCCAAACCTCAACATGAATCAGCCATAGGTGTACATATATCTCCTCCCTTCTGAACCTCCCTCCCATCTCCCTCCCCATCCCACCCCTCTAGGTTGATACTGAGCCCCTATTTGAGTCTCCTGAGCCAGACAGTGAATTCCCATAGGCTGTCCCATAGGCTGTCTATTTTACATACGGTAATGTAAGTTTCCATGTTATTCTTTCCATACAGCTCACCCTCTCCTCCCCTCCCCCCAGGTCCATAAGTCTATAGAATGAGTTTGGAAGTGTTCCTTCTTCTGCAATTTTTTGAAAGAATTTTAGAAGGATAGGAATTAACTCTTCTCTAAATGTTTGATAGAATTCTCCTGTGAAGTCATCTGGTCTTGGACTTTTGTTTTTTGGGAGATTTTTGATCACAGTTTCAATTTCAGTGCTTGTAGTGGGGTTCTTCTTAATTTCTATTTCTTCCTGGCTCAGTATTGGAAGATTGAACTTTTCTAAGAATCTGTTCCTTTCTTCCAGATTATCCATTTTATTGCCCTATACTTGTTCATAATAATCCCTTTTAATCCTTTGTATTTCTGCATTGTCTGTTGTAATCTCTCCTTTTTCATTTCTAATTTTGTTGATTTGATTTTTCTCTCTTTTGATCTTGATGAGTCTGGCTAAAATTTTGTCAATTTCTTCTCAAAGAACCAGCTTTTAGTTTTATTAATCTTCACTATTGTTTCTTTCATTTATTTTTCATTTATTTCTGCTCTGGTCTTTATGATTCCTTTCCTTCTACTATTTTGTTGTTGTTCTTCTTCTTTTTCCAAGTTGTTTTAGGTGTAAAGTTAGGCTGTCTATTCGATGTTTTTCTTATTTCCTGAAGTAGGACTGTATTGCTATAAACTTCCCTCTTAGAACTTCTTTTGCTGCATCCCATAGGTTTTGAGTTGTCATGTTTTCATTGTCATTTGTTTCTAGAAACTTTTTTATTTCCCTTTTGATTTATCCAGTAACCTGTTGGTTATTTAGAAACGTGTTATTTAATCTGCATGTGTTTGTGTTTCTTACCATTTTTTTCTTGTCATTGATATCTAGTTTCATAGCATTGTTGTTGGAGAAGATGCTTGATGTGATTTCAGTTTTCTTAAATTTACTAAGGTTTGATTTGTGACTCAAGATGTGGTCTATGCTGGAAAATGTTCCTTGTGCACTTGAGAAGGTGTATTCTTCTGCCTTTGAAGGATGGAATGTCCTGAAAATATCAATGAGATCCATCTCATCTAATGTATCATTTAAGACCTGTGATTCCTTATTAACTCTCTGTTTTGATGATTTGTCCATTGGTGTGAGTGGGGTGTTAAAGTCTCCTACTATTATTGTGTTACTGCCAATTTCTCCTTTTATGTCTGTTAGTGTTTGTCTTATGTATTGAGGTGCTCCTATGTTGGGTGCATAGATATTTACAATTATGTCTTCCTCTTGGATTGACCCCTTGATCATTATGTAGTATCCTTCTTTATCTCTAGTAATCTTTATTTTATGGTCTATTTTGTCTGATATGAGGATTGCTACTCCATCTTTCTTTTGCTTCCCATTTGCATGAAATATGTTTTTCCATCTTCTCACTTTCAGTCTATATATGTATTGAGGTCTGAAGTGGGTTTCTTGCAAATAGCATATATATGGGTCTTGTTTTTGTATCCATTCAGTCAGTCTGTGTCTTTTGGTTGGAGCATTTAATCCATTTACACTTAAAGTAATTATTGATATATGTGTTCTATTGCCATTTTCTTAATTGTTTGGAGTTGATTTTGCAGATCTTTTTTCTTTTCTTGTATTTCTTGACTGTATAATTCCCTTTGTTATTTGTTGTAAAGCTGGTTTAGTGGTACTGAATTCTCTTAACTTTTGCTTGTCTGAAAAGCTTTTTATTTCTCCATCAATTTTGAATGAGATCCTTGCTGGGTACGGTAATCTTGATTGTAGATTTTTCTCTTTTAGTACTTTAAATATACCCTGCCATTCTCTTCTGGCCTGCAGAGCGTCTGCTGAAAGATCAGCTGTCAAGCATATGGGGTTTTCCTTGTATGTTACTTGTTGCTTCTCCCTTGCTGCTTTTAATATTCTTTCTTTGTGTTTAGTCTTTGTTAGTTTGATTAGTTATGTGTCTTGGCATATTTCTTCTTGGGTTTTTCCTGTATGGGAGTCTTTGTGCCTCTTGGACTTGATTGACTATTTCCTTTTCCATGTTGGGGAAATTTTAACTCTAATCTGTTCAAAGATTTTTTCACACCCTTTCTTTTTCTCTTCTTCTGGGACCCTTATAGTGTGCATGTTGGTGCATTTGATATTGCCCCAGAGATCTCTGAGACTGTCCTCCATTCTTTTCATTCTTTTTACTTTATCCTGCTCTTCAGAAGTTACTTCCACCATTCTATCTTCCAGCTCACTGATTCGTTCTTCTGTTTCAGATATCCTGCTATTGATTCCTTTCAGAGTATTTTTAATTTCAGTATTTGTGTTGTTTGTCTCTGTATGTTTATTCTTTAATTCTTCTAGGTCTTTGTTAATTGATTCTTGCTTTTTTCCATTTTGTTTTCAAGGTTTTTGATCATCTTTACTATCATTATTCTGAATTCTTTTCAGGTAATTCGTCTATTTCCTCTTCAGTCATTTGGACTTCTGTGTTTTTAATTTGCTCCTTCATTTGTGTAGTATTTCTCTGTCTTTTTTTTTTTTAACTTTTTGTGTTTGAAGTCTCCTTTACCAAGGATTTAAGGTCGAGTTCTTTCTTTATTCCTTTTGGTTTCTGCCCTCCTAAGGCTGGTCCAGTGGTGTTCTAAGCATCACACAGGGTGAGAGTTGTGCTGAGTTTTTGTTTGTTTGTTTGTTTTCCCTCTGACGGGAAAGGCTGAGTGAGGTGCCGTCCTGTCTGCTGATGACTGGTCTGTATTTTGTTTTGTTTGGTGTTTGGATGGATTGCACTGGTGGCTGGGTGATGCCGGGTCTGGTACTCAAGTGGCTTCCTCTGTGTGAGTCTCAGCATCTGACACTCCCCAGGGTGAGTCCTCTGGTGGGGTCTGGGAGACAGTTCTCCCACTCCAAAGGCTCTGGTCAGGAATGAATACTTCACAAGTGACCTGTTATGGCATTAAGTAATATTAAAACAAATACCCCGAAACAAGAAACCGAAGCTGAATCCCAGACAAATGGCAGTTACAAAATCAGGTGAATAATAATTAAAGTAATGGAATATGCACATATACATATACACCCATGAGCAAAGTCAAAACAGTCCATCAAAAATAAAGTGCAGTAGATTTATCTGGCAAACAAAGAAACCATAAAGTATATCTACCAGTTAAGAACAAAACTAACTAAAGCACAAACTGGAAAACAAAACTAGAGCAAGTTGCCATTTGGGGAATAAAGCAATGAAAATACAACTAACAAATATGTTGAGAGGAAAGGAAAGAAAGAATAAATATGCAAAGTTAAATAGAGGTAGATGAAGAGTTATATACATTAAAGATTAACTGCAAGAGGAAAAGATCAGTAGGAACAGAAAACAAAGGAATAAATGTAGAAAAATAATAATAGGTTTAAAAAATTAAAAATTAAAATTAAAAAAAGAGAGAGAGAAAACAGGAAAATTTCACAGAACTGCAAAAGCCAAATGTAGAGGTAGAGGTATATAACAACAGTAAAAAATGTGACTGAGAAAAAAAAATAGCTCAAAAGGTTAATTAGATTTCATAGTGCCAATAAAATTGACACCTACAACAGAGGGGGAAAAAGAGGGAAAAAAAACCTCAAAAGAATCTCCAGAGCAAGTCTAAACATCAGAATAACAAATGTTGTTCTTGAGTCACTGCTGTCAGGTCCTGACCCTCGATGGGCGTCACAGTCCCCCTCCGTCCCCGGGATGCCCTCCAACACTGCGCTGGTCTCTGGACCTGCCGTGGGGGCAGCGCAGACTCTAACCTGGTCCTGGTCCTGTGTGTTCTTGCCTCCAAAGTCCACAGCCATCAGAGCTAGTGCGTTTTCTTTGTGGGAGCGCTCAATGACCTTTTATATATTCCACGGACACAGAGTCAGCCTAGTTGATTGTGTGGATTTAATCTGCATCTTGCACAGCTGGTGGGAGGGTTTGGGTCTTCTTCCTTAGCCTCACTGTCCCTGGGTTTCAGTTGTGGTTTGATTTCCCCCTCTGCATGTGGGTCGTCCACTGGGGTTTGCTCCTGAGGCTGCCCTGGAGGACTTGGGTTTGCCCCTGTGACGGTCAGGTGATGAGGTGGGCAGCTGCTTGGGTCGCAGGGTTCTGGCAGCAGCAGGTCCTCAGGGGTTGGCAGCTAGGGCGGCAGGAATATGGTGCTGTAGAGGGGTGTGGCAGCCAGGGTTGGCCAATACGCTCCAGTGTTCTTGCCTGGAGAAGGCCCTCCCTGACAGAGAAGCCCGGCAGGCCACAGTCTACAGGGTCGCAGAGTTGGACACAGCCACAGCGACCCTGCACGCATAGACAAGACTTTTTTTGCCTGTGGCAGCTCTGCCCCCGTGAGGGTTGAGTGTGAAGGTGGCACAGCTGCTTGGCCTGCGGGGACCCGGGCGGCGCCAAGTGTGTAGGAACGCGGGCTGCCTCCGCCGCAGGAGTCATGGCCCGGTCAGAGTCTGTTCTCGAGCCTCTTGTAGCTGGCGATCAGAAGGCCTCTTTGGCCAGTCTCTCCCTGTAGCTCCGCCCGCTCAGGCTCATAGCGGGGGGCCCCTGGCTGGAGTCCTCCTCTGTGGTTTGGTGCATCCGTCACTTAAAGGCGCACCGGGGTGGGGTTCTACTCTCTAGTTCAGTGTTTGATGGGCCACGTCTCTATTGTTCAGCTGCCGTGATGTGTGGGGTGAGAGCGGTTATGGCGAGGGCTCCACCCCTACGCGTGACTCAGCAGTATTGCCTGCTTCCCTGGCTGCCTGGCTTTCCTCCACAGGCATTTCCCACGACAGTCTCCTCCCTCAGATCCCCTCGATCCGTCTCTCTGCAGTCAGCAGCAGCCCTCGCCCTGGGATTGCTCCACAATCCCTAAACTCCAGCTCCCAGCCGCAGTACCTTCAGGGGACCTGCGTCTCTGGGGTATGTATGGCTGGGGCAAGGACTGTCTGATTCTCATTCCATTTAGGCTGCCACAGATCAGCTCTTTCATTGTTAGCCTTAAATGTTTCTACTCTAACTCAGACAATTGCCCTGATGTGGGGATCGGACCCCGGCTTCAGTTCCCCTACCCGCCGAGGTTTTTTGTTTTTTGTTTTCCTGTTTTTCCCCTTAGTTCTTTCATCCTACCGAGGTTTGCGTGGTTCTATATATTCTTTTCTGCTGGTCAGGTACACCTGTGCGCTTTCAGCTGGTGTTCTGCATGTCCTTCTGTCTGAAGGTGTATTCCTGATGTATCCATGGAGAGAGAAGTACTCCACGTCCACCTACTTCACCAGCTTCTCTCCATGAGCTACATCTTGACAAGGGAGTCAGCCTGTCCTTTGAATCTTTGAAGCCTGACATTGACTTCTCCTCTTTAGCTATGAAAGTCCTAAATGGTATCTTCTTCCAATATACGACTGTTTTGTCTGCATTGAGTATCTGCTGTTTTGTGTAGCGTGTTTGTTAATTATCTTAACTATATCTTCAGGGTAACTGGCTGCAACTTCTACCCCAGCTCTTGTGCTTCACCTTGCACAGGTGAAGGAGAGATAGCTTCTTTACTTTTTATTTTTTTTAGGAGATAGCTTCTTTCCTGTAACCTTATGCACCAAATGCTCATAGCTTCAAGCTTTTCTTCTGCAGCTTCCACATCTTTCTCAGTCTTCATAGATTTGAAGAGTTAAGGCCTTGCTTTAATTAGGAGATTGGATTAAGAGTATGTTGTGACTGTTTCAATCTTCTCTCCAGACCACTAAAACTTTCTCCATGTCAGCAATAAGACCGCCTCTCTGTCTTACCACTTGTCCGTTCACTGTAGTAGCACTTTTCATTTCCTTCAAGAACTATTCCTTTGCAATCACCACTTGGCTTTTTAGCAAAAGAGGCCTAACTTTTGTCCTTGCTTGGCTGTTGGCATGCCTTTATCATTAAGCGTAATCATTTCTAGCTTTTGGTTTAGAGTGAGAGACCTGCGTCTCTTCCTTTCACTTGAACGCTTTGAGGGCATTGTAGGACTATTATTTGGCCTAATCTCAATATTGTGCGTCAGGAAATGGGGAGAGCCAAGAAGAGGGAGAGAGCTGGAGGAAGAGCTGGTCAGCGGAGCAGTCAGAATGCAGATAATGTTTGTTGATTAAGTTCGTTCTTATATCAGCATGTGTGTCATCACCCTGAAACAATTCCAACGGTGACATCAAAGATCACTGCTTGTACATCACCATAACAAATTAATAATAAGAAGAAAGTTTGAAATGTTGTGAGAATTACCAAAATGTGACACAAAGACACAGAGTGAGCAAGTGCTGTAGGAACACGGTGTCTAGACTTGCTCAACAAACAGTTGCCGCACATCTTTAGTTTGTAGAAAATACAACATCTCCAAAGCAAAACAAATGAAGCACAGTAAAATGAGGTTTAGCTGTAGTTGCTTACATGTCAGTGGATGTGTGGCCTTTCATATTAACTTTTCTTGGGTATTACCTTCAGATGTGCACTTGACCCAAGAGAGATGGATGGTGACTGGAGGTCAGATTTATTTCTGAGAAGTCACTCATTCTGCAGAATCAGAAAATGGTAGGGCTGGAGGGCAGAGTGAAAGGTCACCTGCTTTATCCCTCCACCTCTGTGCAGCTCATGGAGTGACCCAAATGTAATACTCGTGTTAATTATACTTACTTTGCTGAGCCTGGTTGTATGCCATTTCCTGCTCCGTCCCTCAGCTGCAAATTCTGTAGCATGACATTTGTTTCACTGATAATTCTGATAACTGCTGTTGTAATGTCATCTCCTAAAACATGATCTGGTTTTGTGATTGAAATGGCAGATGCTACAGTTATCTGATTTCTTTCTAAAGATACATTTGGCCTTTGTTTAATCCTCTCTGCTTTGGTTTTCCTGACATCCTAAGGCTGAATGTATCCTGTCAATATATAAAGGATTCTTAGGGACCAGGGAGGAAATTGAAACCCTGGACTTCTGGACCTCAAAGCCTCCTTTTTAGTTCCTTTCAGTAAAATGTGCTCTTTAAAAAAAAAATTATTTATTTGACTGCTGGGTTTTAGCTGCAGCACGTGAGATTTTTGGTCTTCACCATAGCATGTGGGATCTAGTTTGCTGACCAGGGATCAAAGCCAGGCCCTCTGAATTGGGAGCACAGAGTCTTAGCCATAGGACCACCAGGGAAGTCTCTGTAAAATGTGCTCTTGATAATACTTTTTAAATTGGAGAAAAACAGAGGTGGAGCTGGGAGTCAACTTCATTTTTTCTTTCTATGATAAAGCTTAACCTAGACTTAAGATTCCTGGCTTATATTTAAAGTGAACTGAAGAGCCAGGCCCTTCAGCATCTCTGCAACCGCCACTGAGATCCCAAAAGGCTGGCTGAGCACTCTGCCCCGGACGGCTAGACAACGGCATGATTTTCAGCATGATATAGCCTCGTTCCAAATAGACTGCCCAAGGCTCTGTCTGTTGATTGAGTGTGAGTGAGACTCTCCTCTAGCTCCAGGAGCTCCTGAGACCATATACCTAATATACGTTCTCATAAATATGTATGTCCATAAAACCATTGTTCTCATTTGTTCTGTGGAATAATTACAAATAATACAACACAAAGGAATCCAGGAAGCAGTTATTGAGATTCTCATTTATTCTTTCCAAAGTTTAGAGTTAGCTTATATGTAGCTCTATTTGTGTGTGTATGAGAGAGAGAGAGAGAGAGAGAGAGAGAGATTGATTCTTTGTACTCTACCATATAATTTAATAATTAGCATCTTTGCCAGTGATGGAATGGAGAGATTGCTCATTAAGTCTGCAGATGGGACTACGCTGGGCAAGCTAACAAGATGTAAAGTTAGTTAATTTTGGAGCCGCACGAAGCAATGGAGAAGTAGATGAGACTGTCACGAAGTGTGGAAATCAGGCTAAATCATGAATGTGAAATAAAAGAACATGGTTTTCTAGGGAGAAGGCTTGGAAATTTAAATGACAAAGTGGAATAAATGTTTTAGAAATGGAGATTGCAGGAAAATGCTCCAGTGAAAATTGAGAAAGGAGGGAGGAAAATCCTTATCCCTTTTAGATATAGGCTGGGATGTAACTGCTAAAAGTTATGAAGAATGTTTGGGGGTTTCCCTTGTGGCTCCGTGCTAAAGAATCCACCTGCCCACTCAGGAGATGCAGGGTTCGATCCCTGGTCCGGAAAGATCCCACATCCACGGAGCAACTAAGCCTGTGCTCTGGAGCCTGGAGCCAAAACTACGAGCCCATGGGCTGCAGCTACTGAAGCCTGAGCGCCCTGGAACCCGGGCTCCCCAACACGAGAAGCCACTCAGGGAGAAGCCTGCGCGCTGCAGCTGGAGAAGAGCTGCTGATCGCAGCCACAAAGACCCAGCGTGGCCGAAAATAAATACAATTAGGAAAAAAACCAAAAATTGAATAAGGCTTCCTTGGTGGTCCAGTGTTAAGAATCTGCCCTGCAGTGCGGGGGGCCCTGGCTAGGTTCCTGGTCTGGAGACGTTCACACCCTCCGTGCGGCCACAGCTACCCAGCCTGTATGCTGCGACTGCTGAAGCCCCTGCACGATACAGCCTGTGCTCCCCGCAAGACACGCATTGCGTGAAAGCCCTCGCTCCACAAGGATAGAGTAGACCTACTTTCCACGATTAGGGAGAGTTCATGCATAGCAATGAAGACCCAGTGCGGCCAAAAATAGACGAATAATTATTAAAAAAAAGAATGTTTGAATAATAAAACATCAGCTAAAAACAGATGACTACATCATGTCTTGTGCTGGGAAGTTAAAACTCAACTAAGTCAGGTGACACTATGCTTGATTTACATGTCAACTTATATTAATTTATTACCTGGAGATATACTTTGCTTGTCTACTTTATAACTTCCTCTAAAACATTTCTAATGTTGTAAACAAAGTTCTCTGTTTTTAAGGTTTTTATTTTGAAATAATTTTCAGTTCAGTTCAGTTTAGTCACTCAGTCTGGTCTGACTCTTTGCCACCCCATGGACTGCAGCACGCCGGGCCTCCCTGTCCATCACCAACTCCTGGAGCTTGCTCAAACTCATGTCCATCCAGTCGGTGATGCCATCCAACCATCTCATCCTCTGTTGTCCCCTTCTCCTCCTGCCTTCAGTCTTTCTCAGCATCAGGGTGTTTTCTAATGAGTAAGCTCTTTGCATCAGGTGGCCAAAGTATTGTAGCTTCAGCTTCACCATCAGTGATTATTCAGGACTGATTTCCTTTAGGATGGACTGGTTGGATCTCCTTGCAGTCCAAGGGACTCTCAAGAGTCTTCTCCAACATCACAGTTTGAAAGCACCAATTCTTTGGTGCTCAACTTTCTTGATGGTTCAACTCTCACATCCAAACATGACTACTGGAAAAACCATAGCTTTGACTAAATGGATCTTTGTTGGCAAAGTAATGTCTCTGCTCTTTAATATGCTGTCTAGGTTGGTCATAGTTTTTTTTTTCCAAGGAGCAAGCATCTTTTAATTTCATGGCTGCAGTCACCATCTGCAGTAATTTTGGAGTCCAAGAAAATAAAGTCTGCCACTCTATTTGCCATGAAGTGATGCGATCAGATACCATGATCTTTGTTTTTTGAATGTTGAGTTTTAAGCCAGCTTTTTCATTTTCTTCTTTCACTTTCATCAAGAGGCTCTTTAGTACCTCTTCGCTTTCTGCCAAAGGGGTGTGTCATCTGCATATCTGAGATTATTGATATTTCTCCCTGCAGTCTTGATTCCAGCCAAGCATTTCTCCTGATGTACTCTACATATAAGTTAAATAAGCAGGGTGATAATATACAGCCTGATGTACTCCTTTCCTGATTTGGAACCAGTTCATTGTTCCATGTCCGGTTCTAACTGTTGCTTCTTGACCTGCATACAGGTTTCTCAGGAGGAAGGTAAGGTGGTCTGCTTTTCCCATCTCTTTAAGAATTTCTCACAATTTGTTATGATCCACACAGTCAAAGGCTTTAGTGTAGTCAATGAAGCAGAAGTAGGTGTTTTTCTGGAATTCTCTTTTTCTATGATCCAACAGATATTGGCAATTTGATCTCTGATTCTTCTGCCTTTTCTAAATTAGTTTCACAAAAATTTTCAAAAATAAGTCTCATGTAATGTTTATCAAGATTTCCCAAATCTTAACATTTTACCACATTTATAATTTTCTCTCTTTTCTTTCTTACTCCCACCTTCCTTCCTTCTTCTGTTTATCTCTTTTAATATTTATACATTTTTGAGGGGATCTCTTTGAAAGTAAATTGCAAGCATGATGTATCTATTCCTCTAAACATCTCAGTGTGTATTTCTTAACATGAGAAATGATTTAAAACAACCACAGTACTGTAATCAAAATCAAAATTAATAATAACATAATACTATCATCTATTCTGTATACTTTGTTCAAATTTTCCATTTTCCCCACTAATATCTTCAATACAATAATTGTTTTCTCTGGTTCAGAATCCAATCCATATTCAATAAATTGTGTTTAGTTGTCATCAGAGCAATCTTTTAAAAAACGAAATCTGTTAGTATCACTACCTGGTTAAAGATGATAGTTAAACATCATATGATGATTTTGAATTTTTCTTTTTGTTTAAATGCATCTTTTAAATTTATAGTCAAAATCACTGTTTTTGCAGTATGGCACTGGCACAGAAATAGAAATATAGATCAATGGAATGGATAGAAAACCCAGAAATAACCCAATACACCTATGGTCAATTAATCTTTGACAAAAGAGGCAAGGCTACACAATGTGTAATGACAGTCTCTTCAACTAATGATGCTGGAAAAACTGGACAGCTACATGTAAAAATATTAAGTTAGGTCATTCTTTAGCATCAAACACAAAAATAAGCTGAAGTGGATTAAAGGCCTAAATACGAGATCAAACACTATAAAACTAGAGGAAAACATAGGCAGAACATTCTCTGACATAAATCATAGCAATATCTGTTTCAATCCGTCCTCCAGAATAATGGAAATAAAACCAAAGATAAACAAATGGGACCTACTTAAACTCAAAAGCCTTTGCATAGCAAAGGAAACAATAAAACAAAGACAACCCACAGATTGGGAGAAAATGATGTGATTGAAAAGGAATTAGTCTCCAAAATTTACAAACAGCTCATGGTGCTTAATAGCACCAAAACGAAACCCCAATCAACAATTGGGCAGAAGACAAATGAACTTACTTACAGAACAGAGACTCACAGACTTAGAGAATGAACTTAAGGTTCCCGGGGGAATGATGGGGGACGGAATAGGGAGTTTGGGATGATGGATATGTACATGCTACTATATTTAAAAAGGATAACCAGCGAAGACCTACTATAGGGCACATGGAACTCTCTTCAATGTTACATGCCTGCTCGGATGGGAGGGGAGTTTCGGGATCCATATATATGTGTGACTGAGTCCCTTTGTTGTTCACCTGAAAATGTCAGAACATTGTTAATTAGGCATACCTCAATACAAAATAAAAAGCTTACAACCCCCCCCCTCCCCAATCCCTCTTTCCGGTATACACTTCTGTGGGTAAGACAAATGCATGCAGTCAGACCACCATTATAAATATATAGAACTGTTTCCTCCCCCTCAAAGATTTCCTTGAATTACCATTTTATAGTTGACTTCTCAAGCTACATTTACCCCCTGGCAACCACAGACTTGTTCCTATAAGTTAGCATTTTCCATAATGTCATATAATTAGAGCCATACAAACCATGGACTTTTAAGTCTGACTTCTTTCACTCAACACAAGGGTTAAGATTTATCCATCTTACGCGAGCCAGTAGTTTGTCCTGTTTATTCCATTCTCGGCAGTTTTCCCGTATTTGGATGTACTACCGCTTATGTATTAACCAGCTGAAAGACATCGGGGTTGTTCCCAGTTTGTGGCATTCATGGACAAGTTTTTATGTGGACAAAAGTTTCCAGTTCACTTGCGTCAATATATAGCAGTAAATTGCCAGACTAGGTGTTAAGTACATGTTTAACTTTATAAAAAATTGCCGTTTTTTTCCTAAACTGGCTGTACCTTCCTACCAGCAATAAATGGGAATTCCAATTACACTGCATCCTTGAAAGCACTTAACTTTTGTCTCTCTTTTTTTTCAGATTAAGAGTTAGTCTTTATTATGGAAAATAAGATACATATTCCGCCCCCCCCAGTTTTACTGAAATACAATAGACATACAGCACCATGTAAGTTTAAGGAGTACAGCGTAAAGACTTGACTTTCATCATGGAATCACTGTCACAATTAATTTAGTTGAACATCAATCATCTCATATAGATAAAAATTAAAGCAATAAGAAAAATATTTTTCCTTTGTGATGAGAAGTCTTAAAATTTATTCTGTTAACTTATACACAACATACAGCAGTGTTAATGATTATATTTATCATGTTTTACATTGCACCTCTAGTACTTATTTATCTTATAACTAAAAGTTTACACCTTCTGACTACCTTTGTCCAATTCCCCTTCCATCCTACCCCTACCTCAGGTAACCACAAATCTGATCTCTTTTTCTATGANACTAAAAGTTTACACCTTCTGACTACCTTTGTCCAATTCCCCTTCCATCCTACCCCTACCTCAGGTAACCACAAATCTGATCTCTTTTTCTATGAGTTTGTTTGTTTGTTGATGTATAATTGACTTACAACATCATGTTTGTTCCTGTTACACAACATAGTGATTTAATATTTCTATACACTTTAAACTGACCTCATGTTTAGTTACGATCTGTCACCATACAAAGATATTACATAGTTACTATTTTCCCCACACTGTATACATTTCACATCCATGTCTCATTTATTTTGCACCTGGAAGTTTATACTTCTTAATCTCCTTCACCTACTTTTCTCTTCTCCCTACCCCAATCCCTTCTGGCAAACACCTGTTTTTTCCTCTGTGTCTATAACTGTGTATATGTTTTCTTGTTTCTTCATTTGTTTTTTTTAAATTTTTCACACATAAATGAAACCATAAAGTTTGTGTTTTTCTTGATCTCTTATTTCACTTAGCTTAATATCTTCTAGGTCCATTCAAGTTGTCCCAAATGGCAAGATTCATTCTTTTTATGGTTGAATGACAATTCCAATGTGTGTGTGTGTGTGTGTATGTGTATATACATGGAATATTATTCAGCCACAAAAAGAACATACCCATACCACATCTTATTTACCCATTCACGTATTCACAGGTACTTAGATTGTTTCCATATCTTGGCTATTGTAACCACTGCTACAGTGAGCACGGGAGTGTATATATCTTTTTGAATTAGTGGTTTTGCTTTCTTTAGATAAATACCCAGGGGTAGAATTGCTGGATGATGTGGTAGCTTTGTTTTTAACTTTTTGGGAACCTCCATGCAGTTTTCCACAGCGGCCGCACCAGTTTATTCCTACCAGCAGTGCCTAAGGATTGCCTTTTCACCACTTCCCTGCCAACACCTGGTATTTGTTGTCTTGTTGATAGTTGCCTTTCTTCTAACAAGTGTGCGGTGATATTGATGAAAATAAAATACCCACAGCTATTGCAAGCAGTGCTACAATGAATATAGGGGTGCATATATCTTTTTGAATTAGTATAAGGTATAAACCAACTAAATGTATGTTGGTTTGTTAATGGCCCTTCTGAGTCTCTTGAGTTTATCCAAACTGGTCAGTGTCTATACCAGATGGCTGTTAAATATTTGCAATATTTGTCTTGACCATTTCTAATAATATCCTGGTTTTCTTTCCTGATTCTTATTTTGCCATTTTCTCCCAAACTGTCTGTTTTACTCACCCTTGTCTTGAAGTGTGAAGGGGCTTAGAAAGCTAACAATGTAGCCTGCTAACAACACAGCTAACAACATAACAGTTTCATAGATGCTGGCAGGAGACACTATGTTCCTAGGTTAGAGAAAAAGGATATCACTGTGCCTAGCTCAGGAAGCAGGTTCATGTTCGTGTTGGTTCTTTCTGCTTCCCAAGTCCTACGAGGGTGATGTGGATATAAGCTCAGCTGGATGCCATGCACACATGCTATGCACACAGTGTTTCTCTGAGCTTAGGAAACCCTCAATCTTATAAGTAAGCTCATAGTAAACTTGTCCATCCTTTGACCTGGAGGAAGCTATTACCTTTATGTTTCTCGTTAGGGAAACATATCCTCTTTAGAGAGAGAAAGTATCTGTGTATTTCAAGATGGTTGGTTGCTATGCAAATATCCTGGAAAAGATGGTCCAGCACAAGAACTGATATGCTGATACAAGATGTCAATAAATGCCGGGGAGAATTGTCTCTAAACAACACTGCCCATCTGTCAGTCTGTCTAATGGACTATACTTTCTTCAGGTGCCATTGCTTGTACTGTCTTTCTTTTGGAAACATTTCCTTCTCCTTCCTCTGCCTCATCTAATTAAATTTTCATCATTTGGTTGACTATCTTATACTGTTAATTTTTCTTTAGCCCCCAGATTAAGTTAGCTTTCCCTGTAGATCACTGCACATTTTATTAAGGGGAACTTAACATTCTCTGTGATTTATGTTAGTGTAAGGAGACACAGGTTTGATTCCTGGGTCTAGAAGATCCCCTGGAGGAGGAAATGGCAAGCCACTCCAGTACTCTTGCCTGGAGAATCCCATGGACAGAGGAGCCTGGCGGGCTACAGTCCTTGGGGTTCATAGAGCCAGACATGACTGAGCAACTGGGCATGCACTCATGGCCTTAGTTGCTGTGTGGCATGTGGGATCTTCCCGGACCAGGGATTGAACCCGTGCCTCCTGCATTGGAGGTGGAAGAGTCCCCGGAGAAGGGAATGGCAACCCACTCCAGTATTCTTACCTGGAGAATCCCATGGACAGAGGAACTTGGTGGGCTACAGTCCAGGGTTGCAAAGAGTCAGACACAACTGAGCAAGTAACACTTCTTTACCAGGAGACACCAGGGAAGCCCCCAAAATGCAAATGGAATGACTGGAAACATTTGACTAAGGCTTGTTTACCTCTCATGGTAGATACAGTTTTGTAATTGTCAGGGAAGTACTGTATTGCTGGACTTGAATCTCTGTGGTCTAGCACAGTAAGTGGCACATGGTAGATAGTTAGTAAATATTTGTGGAGTGAAAAAAGTATATGTGTTAGGCGTGTAGTATTTAAGTTAGCAAGACCTGTGGTTATGCAGTGTCTTAGCAAGTATTCTAGAATTTTCTACGTATTCGATTTTGTGCAATCACCTGCAAATAATGGGAGTTTGGTCTATTTGCTTCCACTGTTTATGCTTCGTTTCTTTGATATCTCTGTGTGTGTGTGTGTGTGTGTGTGTACATCTAACTGCAGAGGCTAGGCTCTCCAGTGTAATGATGCAAGTACTAGCGAGTGGACATTCCTCTGCAGTTTTCACTAAAGCACGTGTAGTTCTACTATTTCTTTAAGAATGGTTTTCTAGAAGCTAATGTTAAAGACATTGAATTTTTAAAAATTAATTTACTTATTTTAATTGGATGCTAATTACTTTACAGTGCTGTGGTGGCTTTTGCCATATATCGACATAAATCAGCCACGGGTGTACGTGTGTCCCGCCCTCCTGGACCCCCCTCCCGCCTCCCTCCCCGCCCCATCCCTCCGGGTGGTCCCAGAGCACCGGCTCTGGGTGCCCGGCTTCATGCATCGAACGTGCACTGGCCGCCTATTTTACACGTGGTAACATACATGCTTCAGTGCTCTTCTCTCATACAGCCCCCCCCGGTCTTCTCCCACAGACTCCAAAAGCTCTTCTTTACATCCGAGTCTAAAGAAATTGCTTTTAATTTGTAGTTGGCTAAGATTTTTTTTTAAAATGTATGTTGACCTTTGTCAATCACTTCTGTTCAGTATTTTCTCTTTTAATCTGTTGGCGATTGAGTAGAACAATTCTTACATTCCAAGAAAAAATTGTATGTTTAGATATCACTTAGGAAGGCTTTTGCCTGCAAATAACAGAATATCCAATTAAGAGTGAACTTCATAACAAAACTAGACATTACCTTATATTACAAGAAGTCTGGAGTTAAGTTTTTCCAAACTGGTTTAGGCTCAGAATGTTATGACTCAGACCCAAGCCTTGGAGATTCTCATGGTCTTCTTCTTATGATCTTTACATGACTCTAGCAATTCTTAGCCTCATGTTTTCATACAGAAGCCAAAGCCATTATATATACAACCTTTAAAAGTAAGTATATATTAAAAAACATCAAACTTGAAATTTGTTTCATTTCAGGTATTAATCTACTTGCTAATATATTGATTGAGTAGCATAGAAAAACATATACGTCTCAATCATCAAGATATCAATCTGATAGTTGGTGATTACATGTTAAAACGTTCATATTAATGAAGATTAGGTTTACATACATTAAAACCCAATTATGTTTTTAACACTTTTAGAGAATCTATGTATATCCTTGAATCATTCATTTAACATCTGAAGTTTTTTCTAAAGCTGTACATAACACTATAATCCAATAATCCAGATTTCATGAATATAGTTCATATGCTGCATTATTTCAAACTTCTCGATAAATTTATTTTTTAAGCATCCTTTAAGTGTGTATTGACAGTTGCTAAGTGCTGTCTGACTCTTGCAATCCCATGGATTGTGGCACCCCAGGCTCCACTGTCCATGGGATTTCCCAGGCAAGAATGCTGGAGTGGGCCGTCATTTCCTTCTCCAAGGGATCTTCCCGACCTAGAGATTGAACTGCATTCCAGGCTGATTCATTATTGCTGAACCACCAAGGATTCCTTTATAATAAAAACCATGTGATTTTATGTGTCTTTGAACTTTATAAAAAGGATGTTATACTATGTATTGCCTTTTTGACTCTGAACTGTTGGTTCAAAATTATACTTCTAAAATTAATTCACATTGTTGTATGCAGTTGTACTTGATTCATTTTCTGTGTAATATACTATTCTGTCATGAAAACATACTATATCTACTGTCTGGTAAAAGAGAATTTGAGTTGTTCACAAATTATTTACTATTATAAAGCATGATTCTATCAATAAAAAAATGTGTATTGACATGTAGCTTAATATTTATAAGTTGAACTTATAGCCACTGAAACTTGATATATTTGAATTTATAACTTAATTTTAAAAGGCAGCTTTTTTTGATGGGTTTGGATATATACATCCCAACACTAAGGCTGCAATTTGAACATTTAATCTATAATTTATAAACATTTATAAATATTGTACTTGAAAGGAAAAATAGTCTCTTTTTTTCCTTTGTGAATAGATGTTATTTTGAATCACAAGTTCAACATATCTCTTAGGATTCTACTTCAAAACTATGTAGAAAATGCTTGCCTTTCTTGGAAATATACTTGAATTAATTCCAGCTGAGTATTTTAGATATGACTTATTTTGAAAATATGTAACACTTGGATAATATAGGCAGTACTTCATTATGAATCTTTGTCAAAATATGACATTTTTTGCAAATAAAATAAAGAAGTGAAGAATTAAGGGACAGCTAAATGATGAGGATAATAAAAATCTAAAGTGTAAATTGTAAACTTATTATTTATTCAGTGATTTGAATAATGTGGTAAATGCTAATGACTATTCTCAAACTTACCATAAATATAATTAAATTCAATATTATTTAAGCTTATGTATTCTTTTGAAATCTGGTATTTTGCCACCCTTTGTATGGAGGTTTAGAGAAGGCAATGGCACCCCACTCCAGTACCCTTGCCTGGAAAATCCCAAGAACAGAGGAGCCTGGTAGGCTACAGTCCACGGGGTCGCTAAGAGTCAGACACGACTGAGTGACTTCACTTTCACTTTTCACATAATGACAAGACTTTTTTAAACAAAAGTTTAAACCAGACAAAAATAAACCAAGAAATTTTAGAAATAACCATTTCTAGTGGTCTTATCACCTAAGATGAATTAAAGAGCACACATGAATTAAACTCAGTGCGTGGAAGCAGACCTGAAGGGATTACACAGTGAGACACTGACTGACAAGATAGGAAATAGAGGCCAAAACGCAGACCGAATAAACGGCCTGTCGTAATCGCGGAAAGGAGAGACTGCGAAAGACAGTGTCAGAGAAACAATAGCAGACAGCTTTCTGAAAACAGCCAAGACATTTCACTAATACAGAAAGCTCAAAGTTTAAAAAGAAAGGTAAATAAAAGTAAATCCCCATCCACAATAATGTGGTGATATTTCAGCACACCGCGGACAAAGAGATATCAGGGAAGCGATAGATGTACATATAACTGCTTATTTTTTGTTTAAGCTGGCTTTGGCTTCACGCACTCTCAAGTACTCTATTGTCAGATACATATTAATTTTTAATTGTTATATCCATCTAATGTAATGACTTTTTTAGCATCATGAAATGTCCCTCTTTGTCTCTAGAAATATTCCTTAAATTAAATTTTATTTACCCAGTATGAATACAGCAATTCTAGTTCTCTTATGCTTAATGTAATATACATTATGTATATTATATACATTATGTAATGTAATATACATGTAATATACATGCTTAATGCTTATATACATTGTATATATTTTGCATCACTTTATTTCCAATATGTGTATATCTTTCCATCTAAAATGCATTTTGTGTGGTATATATACACAGTGGAATACTATCAGCCGTAAAAAGAGAACAGAATTTTGTCATTTACAGCAACATGGATGGGCTTGGAGGGCACGATGCTAATGAAATAAGTCAGACAGAAAAAGACAGTTTGTCTACTGATGAAAAAATAATCGTCTTCATTAAATAAGCGTTACCAAGTAAAACTTAGAGAAGCTTTAACAAAATGATCAATGCTTGTGTTTTTGGAAAGGCACTCTAATCTCCTTTTCAAACATGTCTTACAAGCATATCTTTTAAATAACCTTTTGAAGGTGGCTGACATGTGATGATAAGGTCTGCTCTCCCCTCCCTGTGGAGTATCAGAGACCTACCTGTATGTCACAAGTCTTCCGAGAACCCAAGAAAAGTTTTGGAGGGTTTTTTTAGGAAGCTTAATGATAAATGATAAACGTAAATGATAAAGTTTTATTTAAAATTCTAAATCTGTGGTTCTGTTTGTCCTAACACTATTCCGTGGTCAATTGACATTACGTTTCCCCCAATACTTTGCCATTACAAAAATGAGGCATAGCGCATATTTAAAAAAAAATGATCTCTTTATGCGTGGCTGAGGTGAGTCTTTGTTGCTGGTGTGGGCTTTCTCTAGTCGTGGCCAGCGGAGACTCCTCTCTAGTTGCAGAGCGTGCGCTTCTTGCGGTGGCTTCACTAGTTGCAGAGCGTGGGCTCTAGCGTGCGCAGGCTTCAGGGGTTACAGCACACGGGCTTAGCTGCCCTGAAGTATGTGGAATCTCCCCAGACCAGTCATTGAATCTGTGTCCCCTGAATTAGCAGGCGGATTCTTAGCTGGACCACCAGGGAGGTCACATAGTGCATATTTTTATGTCTCTTTGGACAGAGTTTCTGTGTAAGAAACTGAAAGTTTCTATAGAAAAAAATACTTAGAAGTTGAACTGTTGGGTTAGAAAGTTTAAGTATTTTGGGCTTCCTCTAAATACCGCCAAATTGCTCAACTAGTGTGTCTGTTCCAGTTTGTCCTATTTTCTATATAAGCTTTCCTTTTCCTCAACACTCTTGTCAGCAGTTGGTATTGGCAAACATTTAATCTGGTTGCTGAAAGTGGTATCTTTGCTGCCTTCATTTTCATTTACATGGTTATTTGTGATATTGTTCTCTTTTCTGTACCCTTAATCTGTGTAGTCACATGAATGAAACTCTATTTCAATTTCCTTAACTTTAAATAACTTAAATAATACATTTTGATATTAGTTAGAAGTCTATGCTTTTTCTATCATGCAACACTGCCTTGATATCCTACTTTTTACTTTTACTTAGCTCTTTCCAGTGTCTTTGTAAAATCTTTTAAGCTTCTGATGGTGAAGGAATGTTTATTAGGCCCTGTCTGTATACTGTATATGGGTTTATTTCTATTACACCTTTCTTAACACTTACTAGGGTGTGATACATATAGCAGGTAAATGAATGAATGGATAAACTAGCAGATCTCTGCCTCAGGCTGTCAGTGGGTGAGTGAAAGATCTCATTAGGCAATGGCCTTATTTGATGCAGTAACTCATACCATCTATTTCACCAACACCTGGCATCTACCATAATAGGTCCTCTGTTAGCTTTATCAGAGTTCCTGGGAGTAGTGCTATTAAAGCTGGCCCCTGCTTTAGTTTCTAGAACATTATTCCACTGGGTCTTCCTGCCCCAGAGTCAAGAGAGCATCACTGATGACTAGGACAGTAAGGGACCATCTCTGAGTGATACATAGCATTGGGTATGTGCTCCTTGTACCTTGCCTAATGAACACAGTTAAACATGATGAATAATAATAGTAATAGGAGCTTGAGAAAGCTAGACTCAAAAGCAATAACAGTAAATGACAATATTTGTTGTAATAGTATTATCATTTACCTTGCTCCTTTTTTAACGAGGAGATTTAATCCTTTAGCCGTGAGCATTATCTTTTTTTAACTGCTGAAATGATTTGCCCAAGGATACACAAATGAACCTGTAACTCGATTTTAATGAAACGTGGATCCATCTACAAATCCTGACCTTCACCGTTCCTCCAGTTCAAACCCCACTTAGAAAGGTGCGGCGTGCTTTATATAGCTAATTTAAATGGTGGTAAATAGCCCTGAATTTGACACAATGAATTTCTTCATCATCTTTTTAATAACGACAACCATGTGGCATCACCAGGGTTTTCAAAATACTACATGGACTCAGTGATCACACCTACATAATTCTAGGAGTTTATAGCTCTTTGTTATATGTTTTACTCTTGCTCCCAAGTCTACTTTGTGGGAAAGGGAAGTACTAGGTGGATTTACTTCTTGGTATCTTCTTTTGTTAATAATATCTATGGTGAGCTGGAGGCGGAGTTGTTCTAACCTAATCAAACAGTTCTAGTTTAGAGAATTTTCTAGCTGTATGGACTTTTATTAAAAAGGAAATGGTGGCCCACTCCAGTATTCTTGCCTGGAGAATCCCATGGACAGAGGAGCCTGGTGGGCTGCAGTCCAGGGGTCATGAAGAGTCGGACACAAATGAGCGAAGAACACAGAGAGCAAGGCAGATGTTGCAGTGACAGTTTTCTTTCTGCCTTAAGTAGTGGTCTCTTAGGAAATAGAGGATTTCGTATTATTGAGCAAAACTGCTGAGGAGGGACTCACAGCTCTCACGGAGCAGGTGGAGTTCCTGGTCGTGGAGGGATGACTTTCATCCAGAACAATGAGAAAACAAAAATAGAATCCAAGGAGAGTCCAGGGGAAATCTCATTCTGGATTCTGAACTGCAGCCCAATGTGGTGAGACAGTGCAATTTCCAGAGGTACCTCTGAAGCCTATCTAAGATGTGTTTATAGAGAAACTTCCTTCCTTTCTCTGAATAACAAAATATTGTATATGATGCAGTGTGTGTGTGTGTATGTGTGTGCCCGGTCACTAGGTCTTGTCTGACTCTTTGTGACCTTATGGACTGTAGCCTGCCAGGCTCCTCTGTCCATGTAGACAACAGTACTGGAGTGGGTTCTCATTTCCTATTCCAAGGGATCTTCCCAACCTAAGGATCGAACCTGTATCTCCTGTCTTTCCAACATTGACGGTTGGGTTCTTTACCACTGAGCCATCTGGGAAGCCTGTATCATGGGATTAAAAGTCATTTAAAATAAAGGTTACAAAGAGACTTTCTAGAAGAATACAAAGATAGTAAGAATTCATCCTCAGGAATATTACCCAGAAGATGGAGCAATCTTCTCACAACATTTTCATATTCAAAAAGCAGTGATAAGTTTGAATCATCACTTTGCTTGAAACTGTCTTAGAATCAGATTCCCTATCTGTTGGGATATACATGATTTTGGATTTCTGTACTATGACAAAAGGAAGTTAAAATGTAAAAAGAAAGGTAAAGGAAAAGATATCCTCTTCCACTAAGATTTATTCTTACACGAATAACCTTAATTATACCAATAACTCAAGACTCTTAGGCCAATGACAATTAACTTAATAACTACTTTAATTAACTGAACAATTTAAATGTGCCTATACATAAATTTTACAAAGTATACACATCCTATAATTTAGAGGTTAAGTTTTATTTAAGAGGCTGATTAGTGTAATTTATTTTCCAGCATCAGCATTCCAATAGAACATACTTTAAAATGCATCCAAAGTTCATTTATACCTAATGCTTCATCATTTCTAAAAGGTTTTCATTCTGAGTATACCTGTGTCTGGAACACACTATTTGTGGGAGCAAATAAGAAAACTCCACTTAAAAATCTGTTATCTATAGTTTAATTTTGGAGATCAGTCCTGAGTGTTGGAGGGACTGATGTTGAAGCTGAAACTCCATTACTTTGGCCACCTGATGTGAAGAGCTGACTCATTGGAAAAGACCCTGATGCTGGGAAAGATTGGGGGGCAGGAGGAGAAGGGGACAACAGAGGATGAGATGCCTGGATGGCATCATCGACTCGATGGACATGGATTTGGGTGGACTCTGGGAGTTGGTGATGGATAGGGAGGCCTGGTGTGCTTCGGTTCATGGGGTTGCAAAGAGTCAGACACGACTGAGCAACTGAACTGAACTGAACTGATACTTTAATTTTAGTTAGCATTTTAGAATTTTTAAGGCACTTATTATACATCATTTTGATGGAATACTTTCACTAATACAATTGTTAGAATTTATTCAATCTTTATCCAGAATAGCTTTTCCCAAGGTCATAGGGCCACAAATTGGAGAATTCAAGGAGGAAACAAAATACATCTTTTGGCTCCTGTTTCTTCCAAAATATATTATTTTTAGTAAAGATTCTAGAATTCTTATACATTAATTCAGCAGGCAAAACATTTTTTGGAAACATTTTCTCCTTTTCCTCTGTCTCTTCTTGAGTATTAAAGATTCAGGAGGCATCTACAAATTCAGAGCTAAGAAAGTATATATTTTAAAGATTTAATAGATTTTTTAAGAAGTGCAGATTGTTCTTTGTGGCAGAGGAAACAATAATGTAAAAAACTAGCATTTTTCTTTTTAGTTCAGTGAGTGAAATGAAGACTTGGATCATTTTGCTAAATACTATGCCTAAAACTCAGCTGTAGGCATGTTTGCAGACTGTCAGGAGAACACATTTCACATCTCAAACTTATCATTTTGCCATTGTTGAAAACTACAAATACTCAAAAGTCTTTGTAGCACTGTAGTCATCATCATTAATATACACTCTGTGCCTTTCTGTATACGCTGTTGCCTGTCATGAAAATAAAAACCCGAAAGACTTTAGAAGGTGACCTTGTGTCTATTTTCTATTGCCGAGTAACCAGCTGCCCCAAATTAAAACAGCAGTGAGTTGTCTCATGGTTTCTGTGGATCAGAAATCTCTGACCGCCACAACTCTGCTCAGGAGCCCATGAGGCTGGCGTGAAGGTGCTGGCCAGTGCGTGGGCCTCATTTGCAGCTTGAGAGCACTCCTCCTGGCTCCTTTAGGCCTCGTCAGAATGCAGTTCCTTGTCACTACGACATGATTGAGGCCCTGCTTCTCCTGCTAACTGTTGGCTGGGCTTGCCCATAGCTCTTAGAGGCCACCCTCAGGTCCTAGCCTCATCCAAAGGCAATTCAAGACATGGTTACCCAACGAAGAGCTCTCTGATGCTTTGGATAGCTTTTAAAAGTCTCATCTGGTTAGTTCACCCTGGGCGGGAGGGGAAGATTCCAATTTGATTCACTTAAAGTCTGCTGAGAATAATTATATCTGCAAAATATGTTTTGCCACATCATGCAGCATAATCATGGAAGTCCTATCTTATTGAATTTACGGGTCCTGACGACATTTCAAGAGGAGGGGTTTACATAGCTGTGTATTCCATGGAGCAGGGACCTTATGGGCCACTTTAGAAACCTACCCGCCACCGACCTATAGTCTCCAGTACATCCATTAAAAAGGATGTTATCCTTTGGTTAAACATTTTTACTTTTGAAAAATGGTTGGTGCTGTTCTCCGGTTAGAGCATTCTGATTTTCTTGGGAACGTTGCCTTCCTTTTGGGAGGCCGCTGATGACACTGACATCTCTGTGTCAGTCCTGCGATGTTGTTCCTCTCCGCCCTGTATTCCAGGTGTAGGAAGTGTATCTAGGAGTGATGGCCAACCAGCGTTTCATATCCCTTAACAGTGATTTATTTAGAGGCACATGACAAGAGGAGACCAGTCAGAGTGGTTTCTGAAAGTCTGGGTAGTTAGTAGACATAAGTTCTCTCTTTCCCCTGGAATGTTTGGCTGTGGGATGAGATAATATGTATGTGAGTAGCGTCTGTCTGCTTGTCTGGTTGGCAGGGGTGGGGTGGGGGGCGGTGGGGACAGTTTTAGCCACTTGCTTCAAGTCTTCTTTAAAATGTTCGTATTCACGGCTTTAAAGTACACATTTTATGATGGAAGTATTAATTATCTTTCATATGAAATTCCCATTGTCTTTCTTTTAAATTTATAAATGTTTAATTTGGCACTTTCTCGGCTTGGGTTCCTTGGGAAGCAGTCTGCGGAGATGCACGCAGATTTGGAGGGACAGGTTCTCGGCAACAGTATCTGTGAGTGAATGTCAGGACGGTCCTTCTGATGTGGAGAGAACAACACCTAGGCTGCTCCAGGGAGTTATCTGGGTGTCGGTTTAAACAGTGGCTCATACGCACCTTCACGAGCGAAACAAAGAGCTTTGCATATTGCGTCCCTCCCTCTACGTCTGTCCACGTGCCTTTCGCTCAGACCTCTTTTTCATCCCATGCCCCATCCAACCAGCCAAGTCATTTGTTGTTGCTCATGAAGCCATACATATCACAACCTTGGGACACTTTCTACACAACGCAGATGGCTGGGTGCACCCCTGAAGCTCTGCGCATTAGGAGGAATTTCATTTTGGTGGTTTGCAAGGTCACCTGTGAGTGAGATGCAGGAGCTGGTAATTTTCAGCTTGCACACATATACTGAGCCATGAATCATGAATCCATGAGGGAGAAGTTTCTGGTGTTTCTAATTCACCTAATGAAGGCGATCACTTTCTTTGTGTTTCCACGTCATCTGAGCAGCATGGTAGCACAGTCTCCTGAGGTCCTTGCAGAGCATTAAACCTCATGTCATAGGATGCGTGTGGGCTAAGCTGCTTCAGTCTTGTCTGAGTCTTTGCCACCGCGTGGATTGTAGTCTGCAAAGCTTCTCTGTCCATGGGATTCTTCAGGCAAGAGTACAGGAGTGGGTTACCATTTCCTTCCCCAGGGGATCTTCCTGACCCAGGGATCGAACCTGTGTCTCTTGAGTCTCCTGCGTTGGCAGGCGGGTGCTTTACCACTGAGCCGCCTGGGAACAGCGTGTCATAGGAGAGTGCCCCCATGTTAACAGTTTCGTCGTTATCCAACTTCACGTTCCATACCCCGGCTCCCTTTTCCAGCATCTGGAGATACAGGTCTACATGTACTTTCCCAGATTCTGCCAATGCATGTGGTATGTGACCCACATTTCAGGCAGTCTGCTTCAAAAACGCCTTGGTCCTGAAGGGGATCGGAGTTGGTTACCAATCACTGCACCTTCAACAGGCATCCTTTTATGGCAGGGTCACCTTTCACTGACAATTATTTTTCTGCCTACTGGAGCACTTTAATAGCTACCATTTATTGAGTGCGCACTGTTTGCCATATGATATATCCAGCAATTTATGAATTATTTTTATGCATATGCTTCGTTATGTTATAATTTTATAAATATAGAAACTAAATTTTAGTGAATTTCAAACCTTTACTCATGGCTATACACATAGCTAGTACTTAAGCTGAGGTTAAAATAACTCCAAAACTCATACTTCTTTTGTTTTCTTCCTTCACATTTTATTGAAATATAATTGATTTATAGTTATATATTCTGGGGTGCAGCTAAGTGATTCAGTTATAAATATATATATTCTTTTTCATATTCTTTCCCATTATGATTTGTCACAGGATATTAAATATAGTTCCCTGCGCTAATACAGTAGGACCTTGCAAAACTCATATTTTATGCTAAGCATTGCTTAACTTAAAGAACTTCATCTTTTTCTTTTGGCCATGCTGCCGCTTATGAGATCTTAGTTCCCTGATCAGGAATTGAACCTGGGCCCCTGGCAGGGAAAACGCTGAGTCCTAACCAACTCGACTGCCAGGAAGTTCCTGAAATTCATCTTTAAGAATTTTTATTTATTAATTTTATTTATTTGGCTGCAGTGGGTCTTAGTTGTGGCATGTGAACTCTTATTTGCAGCATGTGGGATCAAGTTCCTTGGCCAGGCATTGAACCCAGGCCCACTGCACTGGGAGCTCAGAGTCTTAGCCACTGGATCACAAGTTCAAGTTCCCTGAACTTCGTTTTAAAACAAATTAATTCTGGGCCTGGTTTTCAATTATCAGGGCAGTAAGAAACACAATATAAGCCTTGATTTGGGGGCTTCTCTCTCTTACGACTCTGTAAGACTTGAATTGGGGCAAGCGGAGAGGAGCAAGCGACCTGGTCAACACCCATGTTACCTCTGTCATTACCATTTTGTGTTCTGCTGCATGATGCCTTTACACATGTTGGTCTTCTGCTGTTTCTCTGGCAGGAGTGTGCTGGGCCTGCCCAGAGATCTCCATTCTAGTGGTTCTGGCTCACTCAGGACCTGATGCTCCTCTCCAGGCCTAGACTCTAGAGGCCAGCCTCAGCTCTCCCTCTCCGTCTCCCCTTTGGGACTCTGTGTGAAGCAGGAACATAGATCTCCTCTGCTTGCCAAAAATCCAACCCCATCTAGCTCTAGGTCTGAGGGATGCTCACCCTCTCCTTTCTTCCAGGTTGCTTTCTTTCCCTTCATCTCTCCTCTTCCCTCTTAAATGAAATTCAGCCCTATTGCTTCATTAAAGGTTTTAGAAAACAGAAGTCATTAATTCTCTCCTGGAGCAAGAGAAATTCTTGCATGCTAGGACTGAAAAATCTTGATTCTTTTCTTCAGGGAAGAAAGATAAAAATATACCAAAATCACTTCCAGTCTTTTGAATTTTGTGCATCCATGAGAACGGAACAGTAAAAAAAGATTAATATCTCAAATTGTCCTGCCACAATCACAACACCTTGAAATTTGGTAACCATATTAACTGGCATCTGTTCAGTCTGTAGAAGGTGCCAGGCGCAGATGCTTCTGCTTGGTTTGTTTGTTTTGGTTTTTTGGCTTTGGCTTTGGTTTATCGCCCTCAGAGCACCCTTTGAATGCAGTTAAAAAACAAAAACATCCACAATGAGAACAGAACTGGATCCAGGCTGCTGCCACCCGACCCCAGGAGAATTCCTCCAATGAAGCTGGATGTGCATAAAATGCAAGAGGAGAATAATGAGGCAATCTGGTGCTGAGTCAAGGAGTGGTCAACTGGCAGAAGAGCATTGAAGGAGTGGGCAGGCCATGACTCTCTCTTGTGAGTGTGCGTGCATTCTGCACCGCCCTGGGTGGCTGTCCAGACGCGTGTCCCATCAGCTGTTTCCTGCACTAGTTTTTCTCCTGTCTGCTCCACTTCTGCATGTGAACAAGCTTGCCTCCGCCCAGCACGTCACAGCGGATTTGCCCTTCCCGTCGTCGGCTGTTGTCTCACCAGACTCCATTCTCAGCTTGAAGCCGATCTGTGCGTTTTTACGGTGATTGTGTCTCCATCCGCTTCGGGGATGCGGTGGGCTGCTCATGGTGGCACCTGCCTGGTAGCAAAATCCACACCGAGTGACTTCACACCGTCCCTGGAATTCCTGCCGTCCACTAACGTCCAGGTGCCCGGGAAGGTGTCCACCACGGGGAGGCTGGGCAGGCTGAGAAAGAGACGACAGAGGATTCAGGGGCTGCTCTAAGCTTCTTTATTTTCTTACTTCATTTTTTCCTATAGCAACACACGACGCAGATACTCCCATTACACCCATTTTATACAGGAGGAGGCTGAGGTTTGAAAGGTTAGGTAGCCTGTGCTACATTACTGAGCTACTGGATGGTAGACCAAGAGTTCAACCTCAAGCCATTGATTCAAACATTTCTGCTTATAAGCATTGTGATATTTGCCTTTCATATCAAACACAGCAACTAGAATCAGATAGTTCGCTGATTTGAAAAGAAGCAGTTTTGGGCTTTTGTTTGGCTTTTGGTTTCTTAAATTGAAGTATAGTTGGTTTACAATGTTGTGTTAATTTCTGGCATACAGCAAAGTCACTGACATATATATATTATATAATGTTAAATATTCTTTTTCAGATTTTTTTCCCATTTTAGGTTATTTCACAGTATTGAATACAGTCCCTGTGCTATACAGTAGGACCTTGTTGTTAACAAGTGTTTTTGAGTATAAATATGAAGCATTTTAGATGTGGCTCAAAAACTGAGAATTGAGTCCTTTCTTGCTTGAGTTTGCCCTGGACATTTAGAAGTGTTCTATTCACTCAGCTAGACAAATATATTTCAATTTTATGTTTTAACCTTCCACGGGTAACTTTGTAAGACAAATCTTTGCTTCACATAGTATTTGCTACAAGGTTTATATAGAAAAAGTGGAGATTATATATCTATATATATCTACATCCATATCTATCTGTCCATCTGTCACTATAAATTATTTCAGTGAAATTATTTTAGCCATTGGCAACCTAGTTCTTTCTCTATTACTGAAATCACCATAACCTAGGTAAAACTACTTGATGAAAAATCACAGATTCTTGTTCTCAAAATTCTTTTCAGAATTGACCAAAACTACCACATTAAAACAAGCAAATCATTAAAGCAAAAATAAGACTGGGAGCTGACTGTGGCTCAGATCATGAACTCCTTTACCAAATTCAGACTTAAATTGAAGAAAGTGGGGATAACCACTAGACAATTCTGGTATGACCTAAAACAAATCCCTTATGATTATACAGTGGAAGTGGGAAATGGATTTAAGGGACTAGATCTGATCAACAGAGTGCCTGATGAGGAGGCACTCTGATGGGGAGGTTCATGACATTGTGAAGGAGACAGGGATCAAGACCATTCCCAAGAGAAAGAAATGCAAGAAAAGCAAAATGGCTGTCTGAGGAGGCCTTACAAATAGCTGTTAAAAGAAGAGAAGTGAAGCAAAAGAGAAAAGGGAAAATATACCCATTTGAATGCAGAGTTCCAAAGAATATCAAGGCTATCTTTGGAAAGACTTTCTCAGCGATCAATGCAAAAAAATAGAGGAAAACAATAGAATGGGAAAGACTAGAGATCTCTTCAAGAAAATTAGAGATACCAAGGGAACATTTAATGCAAAGATGGGTTCAATAAAGGACAGAAGTGGTATGGACCTAACAGAAGCAGAAGATAGTAAGAAGAGTGGCAAGACTACACAGAAGACCTGTA
The DNA here is from genome assembly GCA_015832495.2 of Alces alces. Classification (NCBI taxonomy): domain Eukaryota; kingdom Metazoa; phylum Chordata; class Mammalia; order Artiodactyla; family Cervidae; genus Alces; species Alces alces. The sequence goes on along the minus strand of JADEYB020000010.1, from coordinate 2,650,365 downwards.
CAAAAAAGATCTTCATGACCCAGATAACCACGATGGTGTGATCACTCACCCAGAGCCAGACATCCTGGAATGTGAAGTCAAGTGGGCCTTAGGAAGCATCACTATGAACAAAGCTAGTGGAGGTGGTGGAATT
>JADEYB020000010.1:2627189-2642482 GCA_015832495.2 Alces alces | reverse complement strand
CTGTGGTGTTGGAGAAGACTCTTGAGAGTCCCTTGGACTGCAAGGAGATCCAACCAGTCCATCCTAAAGGAGATCAGTCCTGGGTGTTCATTGGAAGGACTGATGCTGAAGCTAAAACTCCAATACTTTGGCCACTGATGCAAAGAACTGACTCATTGGAAAAGACCCTGATGCTGGGAAAGACTGAGGACAGGAGGAGAAGAGGACGATAGAGGATGAGATGGTTGGATGGTATCTCTGACTTAATAGACATGAGTTTGGGTAAACCCCCAGAATTGGTGATGGACAGGGAGGCCTGGCGTGCTGTGGTTCATAGGGTCGCAAAGATTCGGACACGACTGAGCGACTGAACTGAACTGAACTGAACTGACACAGTCTCAAGATATGCAGGGTGAGTTGGCAAGGTAAGGACCCAGGAGAACCAATGGTTTTGTTCCAATTTGAGTCCAAAGACCTGATGGGCAGGAGAACCTATGGTGTAGTTCCATTTGACCCAGGATGAGCCAAAGATTCAGTTCAGATCCAAAGACAGGGAAAATTCAATGTCCCAGTTTGAAAGCAGTCAAAGAGGAGAATTTTGCCTCCCTTGGGAGAAGGTCAGCATTTTTGTTCTATTCAAACTTTTAACTAGTTCGTTGAGGCTTACTGATATTAAGGGGGGCAATCTACTTCACTCAGTCTACCAATTTAAACATTGATTTTATCTAAAAATATTCTCAGAGAAACACCAAGAAGAACATTTGACCCAATGTCTGGATATCTCATGGCTCAGTCAGGTTAACATGTAAAATTAACCATTCCCCTTTTCTGCAAAGACACAATAAAGAACAGGTTTCCACTTTACTAAATGTTGATGGTTGCTCACATCTCTCTTTCTTTTTTTTTTGTTCCCCAGTGATTTTATTTTTAATTAATTAATTTATTTATTTATTTTACTTTACACACATTTCTCTTTCTAAGATTAGAAATGAGGCAACTTGTTTAAAATTTTGAGTCTGTCTGCTCTTTATGAAAAATTTTGCAAGTGAGCTCTTGGTTTCCTTCTTCACATGGCTCTCTGGCATTTCTAATATTTAATTCATAGAATGCATTACTTATTTCCAAGTTTTCAGAAGTCCTCATGGCAAAAACCATATTGAGTTTGTGCTAAATGAGATGATATGTGCTGGTTGAGCAGGGGCATCATGTACAGTGAAGAACTTCAAATCCAGTTAGTAATCAAAATGGCTGCAAGTGGAACTATTGGTAAATATGATTAAGTAAAATCTAACAATATGGTTAAAATTTCATAAAAATAACAGGTGACTTACTAATGATATTAATACATAAGGTCTTTTTTTCATGTTACTAGTGCATTACATTGAAAAATGTTTGGAAAGACATAACTTTCATTAATTTGGATTTGAAACATTCCTATGTTATATTCTTTAGACATGTAAAGAGAAAAATTATTTGTTTACTTTTATCAAAAGCATGATAATTTCTTGGATAATGCATGCTTATATGTATAATACATAATAATTACATAATAAAAGCAAAATAATATTTACTTTCTTGGAGGAGGGAAGGAGAAGTTATGGGTTTGAGAAGTCCAACTTGGATAGGGTTCAGAGATGTTTGCTTTATTTTTGTACTTCACAGCTTATATGTCACGTATATTTTTATACTAAAATTATGTGGTATAAAAATTTATTTCTTTTTAACTGGAGGATAATTGCCTTACAATGTTGCAACATTGCATTGTATTTCTGCCATGCAGCAACAGGAATCAGCCACGGGTACACACATGTCCTCTCCCTCATGCACCTCCCTCCCACCCCCCACCCCATCCCACCGTTCTTGATTGTCACAGACCACCCTTGAGCCCCCTAAGTCACATAGCAAGCTCCCCCTGGCTGGTCAGCTGCAGCCCGTGGGGTTGCAGAGAGTCAGACACAGCTGAGCGATGAGTGACGGACACTTCCGACGGACGTGTGTGTCTGGGTGTTCCTCTCTTAATGCGTCCCCCCTCTTCTCCCCCTGCTGTGTCTACACGTCTGTTCTCTGTGTCTCTGTCTGTATTACCGCCCTACAAATGGGTTCATCAGTACCATAAAGTCATGCACTTTTAAATAACTTGATTGAGTTATAGCAAACTTCAGACACTTAGCATTTTGGTAGCTGTGACATATGCCTACATTTGGTAAAATCACAACCACTCTAAAGAGAGTGGACACATCGTCATCCCCGTAGTTTACTTCGGCTCCCTTTAATCTCTCCCTTCTGCTTCTCTCTGTCCTCCGCATCTTCAGGCAACCCCTGATCTGCTTTCTGTCACTGTTAGTTAGATTGCACATTTTCCAGACTGTTATATAAACAGAATCATACATGCATACAAATATACTCCTTTTTTCTTTGATAAGGAAGTCTGACTTTCTTCATTAGGAATAATTGTTTTGAAAAACATAGTTTCCTTGGGATAAAGAATTATAGGTTGACATGTTTTGTTTTTTCTTTCAGGGGTTTTAAGATATTGCTTTCTTGTCTTTTTTGTATTGTTTTCACTGTGAAATATGCTGCCATTCAAACATGATGTCAACAGAACTTGTGTGCCCCTGTATATAACATGTATTTTTTTCTGTTTTTAATACTTTTATTAATAAAGTGAAAGTGAGAGTCATTCAGTCGTGTCTGACTCTGTGACCCCATGGACTGTAGCCTGCCAGGCTCTTCTGTCCATGGAATTCTCCAGGCCAGAATACCAGAGTGGGTAGCTATTCTTATCTTCGCAACCAAGGGATCGAACCCAGGTCGCCTGCATTGCAGGTGAATTCTTTACCAGCTGAGCCATCAGGAAAGCCCAAGAATACTAGAGTGGGTAGCCTCTTCCTTCTCCAGGGGATCTTCCTGATCCAAGAATTGAACTGGGGTCTCCTGCATTGCAGGCTGATTCTTTATCAGAGCATTTGATTTGATGTATTTTCATGTAGTTTTCCACATTTTTTGTGCTTTTAGTTTTTTGGATCTATGCGTTTATAATTCCTTTTTTCTCTTTTCTTGTTTCTTCTAATTGGGATTCTAATTGCATGTATTTCAGATTGCTTAAAATTGCGCTACAGCTTATCAATTCTCTGCTTTTTTTTTTTAGTACATACTCATAGTTTTATTGTGGATAGTTTTGATTGCAGTGTGTTTGAGTTCACTAATCATTTTCTTTTGTAATGTGTTTTCTCCCATAACACATCCAGTATAGTTTTCCTCTCAGACATTGTCTTTTCATCTCTAGAGAACTGATTTGTGCCCATTTTTTAAGGCTTTCTATGCCTCTACTTCACATGTTCAGTCTTTCCTCTAGATTCTTATATTTACAAAATGCAACTAAAATAACATTCTTTTTCTACTAACTCTCTCTTCTGTGTCATTTCTGGGAAAGTTTCTTTTTTATTGATGCATAATTGCTATAAAATATTTTGTTAGTTGTACAATACAGTGATTCACAATTTTTAAAGGTTATATTTGTTTATATTTTTATAAACTATTGGCTATATTTCCTGTTTTGTATGGTGCATCCTTGTAGCTTATTTTATACCTAATAGCTTCTACCTTTTAATCCTCTACCTCCTATTCTGCCTCCTGCCCTTCCCTCTCCCCACTGGTAACAACTAGCTTATTCTCTATATCTGTGAGATTGCTTCTTTTTTTTATTATATTTAATAATTTTTGTATTTTTTAGATCCCACATATAAGTGATATCATACAGTATTTTTCTTTCTCTGAATTACTTCACTTAGTATATTTCCCTCCAAGTCCATCCACGTTGCTGCAAATGTCAATATTTTGTTCTTTTTTATGGCTGAGTAGTATTCCATTGTGTGTGAGTGTGTGTATTTTATTTTTGATATATATCCAGGAGTGGAATCACTGGGTCATATGGTAGTTCTAGTTTTAGTTTTTGAGAAACCTCCATACTGTTTTCCACAGTGACTTTACCAATTTACCTTTCTACCAATGGTGTGCAAGAGTTGGGGCAGTTTCAGTTGATTGAGTCCTCTCTTCATCATGAACCTTTTTTTTTTTTTTCTTCTTTGCATGCCTGGTAATTTTTTACTAGATGCCAGACATTTAAATTTTTACCCTTTTGGGTACTAGATATATTTATATTCTTCTACATACTCTTGAGCTTTGTTCTGGGACTTGGTTAAGTTACCTTAAAATGGTTTGATCTGTTTTGGTCTCACCTTTAAGTTCTATTTGGTGGGACCAGAGAAACTTTTAGTCTGTGGCTAATTTTTTCCAGTGGTGGTGGCTTAGTCCCTCAGTTGTGTCCAACCCTTGTGACCCCGTGGACTGTAGCCTGCCAGGCTCCTCTGGCCATGGGATTTTCCAGGCAAGAATACTGGAGTGGGTTGCCATTTCTTACTCCAGGCATATTCCCGACCCAGGGATCAAACCTGGGTCTCCCGCATTGCAGGTGGTCTCCTGCACTGCATGTTTATCTTTTTTCCAGTCCTAAGGCCAAATCGCTCTGACTGCTTTAGCCAATGCCATGTGAATTATGAGCTTTTGGTCTGTAGCCGGTGTGAGCTGCTATCTTCCTGGGTTTGTATGGAAAAAAGCTAGAACTAGAGTGAGGTGAGCAAATTATTGAGTGAATTAAAAAAAATCACATTATTATTTGAAGAACATTTAATTGAATTATTAATTGCTATAATTAATTATTGTATTATTAGTTGAAGAACATTTAAAATTTTAATTAAACTTTTGAAGTAATAATAAATTCAGGTGTAAGAAACAGTACAAAGAAAGCCCACATGCCCTTTATTGAACCTAATAGTACTGGGTTAGTGAAAAGTTCCTTCGAGTTTTTCCATAACACCTTGTGGAAAGATTTGGCCAACCCAATAATAGTTTATGAACAATAGGACAAAATGACAACCAGCATATTGACATCGATGCAGTTAAGATACAGGACGTTGTATCGCCACAAGTTTTCCCCTGTCGTCCAGGACCTTTTCTGGGTGTTGGCTCTGGGCAGTGTGCTGGTCAAGGGTGGAAAATCTAAGGCGGTACTCTCTCTGAGACTCATCCAAGTGCAGGGTCTACACCTGAGCCTGAGCGCCGGCTAAAATTTTGTGTCCTAGACACCACGTGTCCTTTACATAGTCCTAGTTTTGGTTTGATGAGTGGTCATTCAAATGCAAGTATCAGCAAATTTTTTAAGGATATAGATAGTAAATATTTTAGGCTTGGTGAGACATACAGATTCTCTTGCATCCACTCAAGTCTGCTAGTTTAGCATGAAGTAGTCATTACAGTATATGAATGATATGTATGACTCCAATAGAATTTTATTTTCTAAATAAACAGATGGCTGACCCGCTGGCTGCAGTTTGCTGATTCCTTCTCTAATCCCTTGGGTGCCCTTTCCCCAGCCTTGGGTAGTTTCTTCATATGCATGTGCTAATTAGCACATAACTGAGTAATTGAGAGAGACTGTGTAGATTTTCAGAGGTTTTCTTTGTTCAACTCTCTTTGCTCCCCCAGTTTCTCTTGCAAACTCTAGTTACCTTGGCTTCCTTTCCTCCCAGCCTCATCTCTCCTAGTCCGGGAGACCACCTGGTTCTGAGTTCTGTTTGTCTCATGGCCTCTTTATTGACCGATACCCAGGATCTTAGTGGGTATCATTTCACATCTTATGTACAATTTTAAATTTATTTCTGGTGAGAGAATAAATTCAGTCCTTATTATTTCCTCTTGGCCAAGTGTGGAAATCTCTAGTATTGTGTTTTGAAATTAGATTGTGCTATCATCTGCTGTTATAAATAGAAATGAGATAGATTATTTATCTAGAATTCGACAGGGCATCCCTCCCTTGTGGCTCAGCGGTAAAGAATCTGCCTGCCCAGCAGGAGACACAGGTTTGATCCCCAGGTTAGAAAGATCCCCTGGAGAAGGAAATGGCAATGCAATTCAGTACTCTTGCCTGGAGAATTTCATGGACAGAGAAGCCTGGTGGGGTACAGTCCATGGGGTCGCAAAGAGTCAGACATGACTTAGCAATTAAATAAGAAAAAATAACAACAAAAATAGAATTTAATATATTCAGAATTCATTATTTAACTAACTTTATGGACTTATCAAGTTATCATAGACTTCCAGAGTTTTGATGTTTTCATTTGTATGAGGAGGATAACAATACCAGTCTCACAAATTTGTTAGAAAGTTTAAATGAAGAATAAATGAGAAAACACCTATGTATGTCTTACTTGTAGTAGGCATAAAAATGTTTAATTCACTTTCCCAAGTTTGATGTATTAAAACTGGAGTACAATCATTAACACTATGTTCTGAGGTCGGAAGGATGCTGAGGGACGTAAATACACAGAAATCATATTGCCGCTCTTTTAATTGTACTGCCCATGTTTGGGAGTTGAATAGTGGTAGGAAGCAGCTTGTATTTCACTTTTCTCCCTATGTCCCATAGAAAGGAATTTAATTAAAGTAGTATCACATTTGCCACTATGGATCTTCTTTAGTAAAATGTCCCTTTATGTTTCTTCCCCAGTTTTTAATTGAATTAAAACAAATTTTTTGGCTGCACCGCACAACATGCGGGATCCTAGGTCCCCAACCAGGGACTGAATCTAGGACTCCCGCGGGGGAAGCATAGGGTCTTAACCACTGGACCACAGGAACGCCCTTAATTGAAGTTTTTAACTGGTGAGTTTTGAGAATTCTTTGTATACTCCAAACCTAAGTCCTTTGTCACATATTTTCTCCTATTATACAGCTTGTCTTTTCATCCTTTTAACAGAATCTCTCACAGAGAAAACTTTCCTTTTGAACTTTGATGAAGTCCAGTTTATTAAGTTTTTCTTTTGTGGATCAGAGTTTTAATATTATTTCTGAGGATTCTTTACCAAGCCTTAGATCCTCAAGGTCTTCTCCTATGTTATCTATTTTTAATAGTTTTATGTTTTACATTTAAAGCTGTGATCTTTCAGATTTTATATAAGGTTTGAGGTCTGCATTAAGTTTCATTCTTTTACTTATAGATGTCCATTTACTCCAGTACCATTTATGAAAGGTGTCATACATATTCCATTACATTTCTTTTGTACCTTTGTAACAAATTAATCAGCCATACTTGCGTTGGTCTATTTCTGGGTTCTCTATGACATTCCATTGATGTACATGTCTATCCATATGTTAGTACCACACAGTCTTGATTGCTTTAGCTAGGCTATAAAATAAATTTTGAAATCAGGTAGAAGAATTCTTCTCATTCTATTTTTTTAAATCATTTTATATATCCAAGTTCCATCACCATTCCACATCTTTTAGAATAATCTTGTCTACTAGACATTTCAAAAAGTTTTACTGGAATTTTGATAGTGACTATGATAAACCTTAATCATTCTGGTCATCTCTATATGTTGTCTTCCAATCTATGATTTTTGGTGTCTGTATGTTCATTGCTAATATATAAAAATACGACTGATTTTTGTATGTTGACCTTATATTATCCTGTGATCTTGCTGAACTCCCTAAATGGCTTAATAAATTTATTTGAATTTCCTTTGTAGATGGTCACGTCATCTGCAAACAGGGACAGTTTTACTTCTTGCTTTCTATCTGTGCTTGTAAGTGCAGGAGGAGATGCAGCAGATGTAGGTTTGGTCCCTTTCTTCTCCGGATGCCTTTTCCTGCCGTTACTTGCCATACTGCACCGGCTAAAACTTTCAGAACTACGGTGAGTAGAGTGATGAGAGCAGACATCCTTGTCTTGTGATCTTAGAGAGGCTTTTAGTCTTTCACCTTAAATATGATGCCGCCTTTGTTATTCAGTTGCTGCATTGCGTCGGACTGTTTCATGACCCCGTGAACTATGGCCTGGCAGCCTCCTCTGTCCATGGACTTCTCCAGGCAAGAATACTGGAGTGGGTTGCCGTTTCCTTCTCCAGGGGATCTTCCCACCCGGGGTGGGGATCGAACCCATGTCTCCCGCATTGGCATGCAGATGTTTGCCACTGAGCCACAAGGGAAGCCCACATATGACGCCATCTGGAGGCTTCTCACAGAGGGTTTTCGTCAAGACGAGAAAGTTCCTCTCTATGTCTAGTTTGTAGTTTAAATGGGTAGCGGGTGTGTCCAACTGCTTTTTCTGCATCAGATGATAATGGTCATGTAATTTTTCTTAGCCTATTAATATGGTGTATTACATTGATTTATTTTTTAAATATTGAACTATTCTAGCCTCCTTACAGTAAACATTCCATACGGTCATGGTACATAATTTTTAAAATTTATTGCTGAAGTCCGTTTGTGTCAGGTGGGGTTAAAAGTCCAGATTCCTCACTTGAATCCCATTGACACTGGAGGTAGAGGGTGCTCTTTGCTGCTTCTGGGGGAGCTGGGAGCGAGGCTGTCCGTTAATAGCTGATCATGACTGTTACTCCCCACTACTGCGGTCGCTGACAGCGGTCTTGCTGGGAGTGGCATGGTTGTTCATCATTCCCCGCATGGCCTCTCTGACACTATTGTGCAGTGGTACCGGGTTACTACTGAGTGTTGGCAAAGGGCCTGATTCTCCACTAGGCCGCGTCTGATGTCGGCTCATCAGGCAGCCACAGAGGCATCGATACCTCTGGGTGGGTGTGGGAGACCAGCTTTCCCACATGGTCTCCAGCGATTCCACAGGGAAGGACCCTGACCATTCATAGGGGCAGGAGTCCCTTATCCTTTCTTAGCTTTCACTGGAACCTCCCTGGTAGAAGAATTGGGGAGGCTTCCTATAGCCTGGGGAGGCTACAATTCTAGTTTCCTCACTTGACTTTTGATGGCAGAGCTATGGATGGGGTCAATCTTTTTTTCTTTTTTTTAATGTCTGGCTGGAGTAAAATGGTTATTGCGTAATTGTGTAATTCAAAAAATTATCTTGGTAGTTTACCCCTTTTCTGAGTCTTCGGCTGGTTTAGGGAGGCGTTTTCTTGGGGAAATTATTTGTGCCTGTTGTTGTTTCTAGGCTGCCTGTGGTTTCAGCACCCAGTCTGGGATACATGAGGAGAGGGAAAAAACACAGGGAACTCATTGCTCAGAAGTGCCCGTGCCTCTAGTTGCTGAAATATTTCTTTGGTTCTAATGTGCAAATTGGCTTGCTTCTGTGCTTTTTTTCCCTCGGGCTTAAGTTTTAGCATTCTCAGGTTTTCTAGGTCAGTTGTCATTTTTCCATCTGCTTCCAATTTTTCATATTTTTCTGTTTAGCATCTCCTGATTATTCTGTCCTTGTGGATTTATTTCTAAAAAGTATTTTATTTTATTAGATTTCCATTAACACTATGCATTTTTAAGGATCTATTATAAATTCCAATTTTTCAAAAGTATTATTTTGTGCAAGTCTTTTATTGAAAACATTTTAGATCCATTATCTCTATGCCAGTGGCTCCATAGCATTGTGTTAGTAAAGGTTCATTAGAAGTTAGAAACCATACAAGTTACTTTAAGAGAGGGAATTCAACATAAAGAAGTGTTGGCTAGATATTTAGAACTGAGAAAAACAAAGAGAAACATAATCGTGTCATGGAAATAGCAACTGTAAGAAGTAGCTACCATTTGTAGATTTGGAAGAAGAAAGGAAAAGAGATAGAATGATTAAAACTTGGATGATTACAGAAGGGGCTCTGTGAAGCTTAAATCTGGGCCTCGCAATTGGAGGTGCTTGTCAGATGGCCTTGATGTCTCTAAACTCAGAGATGTCAAGGTGAGGTTGGACTCAGGCCACAGAGGAGGAGAATTATGGCTGGCTCTTCCTAAGTCACCAAGGGCACATGATAAAGCATATTGTGCAAGTGTTGGTAATGCTGCAAAGTGGATTCAGCTGAGGCCATGAAACAAATCACGGTGGCTTGGCTGGGGAAGCAAGCCTTGGGCGATGCTGAGAGAAACAGATGCACGCAGAAGGCAAACGTGAGCAGATGAGGAAAGGTGGGCCCCTTGTTCATCCTCCGTCTTTGAGGTCTTCCTCTAATGTCTCCTATTTGCAGAACTTTCCAGAAGTATGATTTGCAAGGTTTCTACTCTGCCCTAGAATGAGAGAGCAAAGTATAGGAGTTGGATTTGAACTTAGCTTAAAAGTGAATAGAATTATCTTTATTTTTATCTTAAAGTATTTACATTCCTGAATTGTTCACATAATTGCTTATGTTTTCTAATTTGTTTTACTTAAAGATAGTCTCTTATTTGTTTTTCATAGTATATGTATGATACAGAAGAGGTAAAGCTTTTCTTATTTTACCTATATGAAGTTAGAGCCACAGTGAAATTCTTTTTAAACTTTTAATTTTATTTTGAAGTATAGTCAGTTAACAATGTTGTGACAGTTGTAGGCGGACAGCAAAGGAATTCAGCCACACATATATACGTATCCATTCTCCCCCAGGCTCCCCTCTCATCCAGGCTGCCACATAATATTGAACAGACTTTCATGTTCTTTTCCATAGGGCCTTGTTGGTTATCCACTTTGAATATAGCAGTGAGAGCCACAGTAAAATTAAGTGATGTCCAAACCCACATAGCTGAAACCAAAAATCAGGTCCTCTGGATTCTATACCAGTGAATTTAGTATATGTTTGGTAATTTTGTCTAGTCTAATGGCTTAAATACCTTCTCTCTTGTTAATATGTTCTCTCATATGTATATTTTCACCCCAGACTTTGTATTCTCTCAAATGTCTGTTTTCACTCTAGACTCCTCCCTAATTCCAGCTCTCATCTTAGTATGTCTATAAAGGGTTCAGAGCTTTCCTCCCTGAAACTCATTCTTCTGGCAATCTTGCCAACTTCAATCAATGACAGTCTTACTCTTCCAGTTCTCAGACTAAAGACTCTGGAGCAGTCTTTGACTCTTCTATTTATCTCTCATCTTCTAGTCAATCTGATAGCAGATTTTGAAAAAATATAATCAGGTTCCAATATTTTCTCACAATCTCCACTTCTAACCCTCCCATCTAAGCTATCACCATTATTATTTCAACAGCCTCCTATTAGGATTCCCAGTTTCCTCTATAGTCCCTTTTTTGTCTGTTTTTAAGGAACAAAGTTAGGCAGCAAGTGTAATCTTACTAAATTTTAAGTCTGAATGTTTTGCTGTGGGGCTCAAAACTTCCAGCGTCTTTTCATTTACTCAGAGTAAAAGTCAAAGTCATTTTGGGACCCCGCCAAATCCTAGGTAACCCAGCTCACCTGGAGTTAGCTGCCATGGACAACTGCACGACTCCGGAGGGTCACCATAGAGAACAGGTTGCATTGTAACATAAGCCCACCACGTCCTCCTTTTATCTCTCTGGACTTTCCTTTTTATTGCTTCTCTTTTCATTTATTCCATCTGGTCCTCTCGGCATACTTGCTAGCACTCAAACTTGCCAAATACTCTTCACAGCCATTGCCCTGTAGTTCTCTGGCTTCCTTTTCAGACCGATGCACGGCTTCTTCCATGCATTCAACGGGATTTGATGTTAAAGTGTTGTCTCCGTAAATTCTTACTCTGCCCTTTTTAAAAATGCAACAAGAGTCCTGCTTCTTGCAGACCCTCACCTCTTTCCTGCTTTACATTTTCATAGCACTTCACCTTGTGTGTGTGTGTTCAGTTGCTTTAGATTTGTCCGACTCTGCAACCCCAGAGACTACAGCCTGCCAGGCTCCTCTGTCCATGGGGTTTCCCAGGCAAGGGTACTGAGTGGGTAGCCATTCCCTTCTCCAGAGGAACTTTCTGACCCAGGGACTGAACCCATGTATCTTGCATTGTAGGCGGATTCTTTACCCACTTTGCCACCTGGGAAGTGCACTTAGCCCTATGCATATAACATAGCATTGCAGGCAGATTCTTTACCAACTGAGCTATCAGAGAAGCCTGTAACATGACAACAATATATGTTAAATGTTAATCATTTATTTTCTGTCCACATTCAAGCTAAACTATAATGACTCAGAAGAAGGATTTTTGTCTAGTTTATAAGTGGTGTGCTCCGATACCTAGGGCTGAGCATAACACATATTTCACTATGGATGTAGTAATCTTATATCACTATCTCCATAACTGTAAAAATTTGATCTGCTTAATATAAATGAAAAAATATATATAAATTTTAAGTTCTAAAAACAATGAGACTCTGTACCAAGTTGCTAATTTAATCTGCTAAGGCCTGGTCTTTATAAGACGGAAGTTAAATTGCATCGAAAATAATATATTTGTGAGAGTAAATCTGTGTCATATTGCCAAGTTTGAGTAATATCTAAAAATCTTATGGACAATTGCTTTATTCATCACCACCACAATTTGGAACTTCCATGGTTATTTAGTCAATGTGAATCCAATAAAAAAGAAAAAAATATTGTCCTATGCTATCTGGGAGACTAGATTTTCCACCTTTTAAAGAAAGTGTACCTGCATGCAATTTTAGGGTTCATTAATAAAAACAAATAAATTAAGAAAGAAAAATGTTTTGAGCCAAAATATGTATGTCACTGGAAAATTTAGCATGTTGATAAAGCCATGATTTGATGGCTTCCCTGATAGCTCAGTTGGTAAAGAATCCACCTGCAATTCGGGAGACCCAGTTTGATTGCTGGGTTGGGAAGATCCCCTGGAGAAGGGATGGGCAACCCCTCTGGTATTCTTGGGCTTCCCTGTGGCTCAGCTGGTAAAGAATCCACCTGCAATGCGGGAGACCTGGGTTTGATCCCTGGGTTGGGAAGATCCCCTGGAGAAGGGAAAGGCTACCCACTCCAGTGTTCTGGCCTAGACAATTCCGTGGACTGTATAGTCAGTCCATGGGTCACCAAAAGTCACACGACTGAGCGACTTTCACTTCACTATAGTAGAATGAAGTAAAAAGTTGTGCTGCTCACTTTGGCAAAGACACACATTAAAAGGAACGGTAAAATGCAACGCAAACTTCAAGGTGAACTTTGGAATTACAGGATGTTGCCATGATTGATGTGCCGAGCTTGTTAGTATTCCCAGCCTGGTTGCTTTATAAACAATGTTCCCTCTTGTCCTGTGATTCTGGCATTATTAATTGAAGATGTGTGGGCTATCTGTCTTGAATAGATTATAAGAAATAAAGGAAGCCATGACCTATAGAATCCTTTTTCTGTTGATAATATCAAGCAAATGAAACAGTCCAAAGTGGAAAATATTTAAAATTCCATCTTTCGTGGGACAGAAATAGGGAAAATATGATAAGCTCTAGAATGTATTCAGGACATCACAAATAAGGCATCATAAAGCACCCAGCATGCTGAGGTGTGGCACTATTATAGGGCTTGTTCTAGCAATTTATGTCAAGCCAAAAATTAACACTGGAAAATAAATTTCTCTGGACACTATCTTTGTAACTCGACTCATTATATTGCTTGCATTTCTTAAAACTACTACTGGTTTGATAAGGTTAATTTAATTAGAAAGTAATCTGCCAGAAATAAATGTCTAATAACTGAGAAATGAGATTATTAATGCTTTGGGGAAGATAGGAAATGTGTAAAATGACTGCTGAGAGGGTCAGTTGGCCTCAGCAAATGTTCTTTTTTACTGTGTTGTTTCCAGACATGGGTAGTAATGAGTGTGCTAACCATGTCAGTTTTCACTGACCTAACTTAAATTTCACATATAAGAGCTTTGTTTTGTTAAGATGGAGATGCTGCTGCATTTCAGAAAACCAGGGATTTCCTCTGATGGTAGAAAAGGCAGAGTTAGCTTGTTTTTCTCAAATTTACAGGAAGCTTTAGAAAAGCATTTGGCAGGGCCAAATGGGAGGGGAAAAAAAATCCTCCTTTGAATATAGATGCTTTTCTTTATTCAGTTTTGTGGTGAGTGATATACTTGCTGTACATGATTGCCTTTCATAAATGTGTTAGCATTAGGTGCTGATAAAGTAATCAGTAGAAATTCTGTATCTCAGCATCCCTTTTAAAATTTGTATTCAATTTAATAGCAGGTGAAATTCCTTTTTTTTCCCTCAAAATTTTAGTTCAGCTTTATTCAATTTTTTCAGTAATAGCTTAATTCCCATAATATAAAAAGGAGTCTTTTCCTGTTAATTGATTTTGTATTTCACCTTGTGGATTGGAAAGTACATATAGTTCTTCCTCCTTGGGCCACACAGCCATGCATGTGACAATTTACAAGGATCTAGGAGTCAGACCGGGTGAAGATTATAACTGGGAAGCCAGCTGGGGAATGGTGGTGAGGTGGGGGTTGGGATTGAGGGTAAAGTTAATAGCCCAGGAAAGGTGGCAGGGGGCAGGGGAAATCTGAAAGTCAGGGTGAACGCACCCATTGTCCACAGTGTCATGGCAACAGGCATGAATCCAGGGTAGGAGTCAAGAAATCAAAGTGAGTCAAATCCAAGGGGCCATCCCAAACCAGCACAGGGCAGGGTGAGGACATGGGGATTGATGAGGGGCATGGACTCTAAATCTGGCTGGTGGCTCTGCTCCCTGGACGTACATTTTTGTGCCTGGAGTATTAGAAAGATCCTATGTCTTGCCCTACCACCCCCGCCTTTCTTTTTTCTTTTTGAGGAAGGTTACTTTACACTGCTGTCAGTCAACAAAGTGGATCAGCCATATGGATACATGGGTCCCTTCTTTTTTGGATTTCCTTCCCATTTAGGATACCAGAAGCCACCCAGTAAAGCTTCCTGTGCTATACAGGAGGTTCTCATTAGTCATCAGTTTTATAAACAGCAATGTATATATGTCAGTTCCAACCTCACAGGTCATCCCACCCTCTCCCTTCCCCCTTGGTATCCATTCATTTCTTCTCTATGCCTGTGCTCTGTTACTGCTTTGCAAATAAGGTCATCTATACCTTTTTTAGATTCCACATACATGTGTTAGTAATTTTTACACTTTGTTAATTACTCAATTCAGTTCAGTCGCTAGGTGGTATCCGAATCTTTGTGACCCCATGGGCTGTAGCATGCCAGGCTTCCCCATCCACCACCAATTCCTAGAGCTTACTCAAACTCATGTCCATCGAGTCAGTGATGCCATCCAACCCTCTCATCCTCTGTTGTCCCCTTCTCCTCCAACCTTCAGTCCCTCCCAGCATCAGGGTCATTTCCAGTGAGTCAGTTCTTCGCATCAGGTGGCCAAAGTGTTGGACTTTCAGCTTCAGCATCAGTCCTTCCAATGAATATTCAGAACTGATTTGCTTTACGATGGACTGGTTGGATCTCCTTGCAGTCCAAGGGACTCTCAAGAGTCTTCTCCAATACCACAGTTCAAAAGCATCAATTCTTTGGCACTCAGCTT
>JADEYB020000010.1:2599351-2623704 GCA_015832495.2 Alces alces | reverse complement strand
TTCTGCCGTAAGGGTGGTGTCATCTGCATGTCTGAGGGTATTGATGTTTCTCTCTGCAATCTTAGAATCAGTATAATGACATTCAATATACCTGCAGGACTTTTTATAGAAATTGACAAGCTCATTTTAGAAAAACAAAGAAATGAGAATGGACAAACAATTTTGAAAAAGAACATGTTTTTAAGATACAAGGAGATGCTCAACATCATTATTCATCAGTGAAGCACACTAATAACGGCAATCAGGTCTCATCATGCACTTAGTAGAATGGCTAAGGTTAAAAACAAACACAACAGCAGGCGGTCTCAAGGCTTGGGGGGTGTGGAAAAATTGTTGCCGGTGGGAATGCGAATTGATGCCGCCATCTTGCCTAACAACTGGGGAGTTTCTTGTATAGTTAGTTCAACATACCCTTACCGTATCATTAAGCAATCCCACCCCTAACTGCATGCTCAAAAACATGTATGTGCATATTTACATCAGCTTTTCAAATACTCCAACATGGAAGCAACCCAAGGACTTCCCAGTGGTGCTAGTGGTAAAGAACCCAGCTGTCAATGCAGGAGACTTGAGGGATTCAAATTCCATCCCTGGGTCGGGAAGATCCTTTGGAAGAGGGCACAGCAGCCCGCTCCAGTATTGTTGCCTGGAGAAGCCCATGGATAGAGGAGCCTGGTGGGGTACCGTCCATAGGGCTGCAAAGAGTTAGACACAACTGAAGTGACTCAGCAGCAGTAGCAGCAAGACACAACCTAAATACTCTTCAGTGGGGACTAGGGAAGCCGACTGTGATATATCCATACCATAGAATCCAGGTCTCCCTGCTATTGGAGAGTTCCTATGGGACCTTCTGTAAACTAGTCAATATGGTGTAAAGAGTGGTAGCAATTACCTCAAGACACATATTACTAACAGATGCACAAAATAAATTGAGATAAAGTCTAGAGACTCATAGTCATGGTTCAAAGCTCCAGCAGCTTGATGCAGAAATCCTATGTCTAGTTCAGGGGAAGGAGCTTGGTGGGGCCAGTCCCAGCCCTGGGTACACGCTGCCTCTATACGCTCTTGCTACAAAACAAGCGCTGGACACTATTTACTTTTCACCTTTTTTCGTAAAAGCAAAATTCTGTTTTGAATTTCTTTTGATTAGTGAAAACAGATAGTAGTGTAGGTTTTTTTTGTAAGAGGGAAGAAATATAAAGCAAACTTTGAAAATCTGGGGGATACCTATATTTCTAGATTGTATGCTGCTGCTGCTGCTAAGTCGCTTCAGTCGTGTCCAACTCTGTGCGACCCCATAGACGGCAGCCCACCAGGCTCCCTCTTCTCTGGGATTCTCCAGGCAAGAACACTGGAGTGGGCTGCCACTTCCTTCTCCAATGCATGAAAGTGAAAAGTGAAAGTGAAGTTGTTCAGTCATGTCCGACTCTTAGTAACCGCATGGACTGCCGCCCACCAGGCTCCTCCGTCCATGGGATTTTCCAGGCAAGAGGACTGGAGTGGGGTGCCATCGCCTTCTCAATCTAGATTGTATACCTGTATACAAATTACACAAAATAAACTAGGTGAATCTCAAATTCATTTTACTAAGCAAGAGAAGCCCAACTTAAATGGCTATGGACTGCATGATTCCACTTACATTACGTTCTGTAAAAGATAAAACTGTAGAAATAGAAAACAAACTTGTGATAGCTGGGGCTGGCGGTGGGAGGGGTTTATCACAGTGAAGCCCTGGGGCGTCCTTTGGAATGAAGAGACTGTC
Organism: Alces alces; assembly: GCA_015832495.2. NCBI lineage: Eukaryota > Metazoa > Chordata > Mammalia > Artiodactyla > Cervidae > Alces > Alces alces. The sequence continues at coordinate 2,621,942 of JADEYB020000010.1, read as the reverse complement.
CTATATTTGATCGCAGTGCTGGCGACGTGAATATATGTATTTGTCAAAACTTGCAGTGTTAATTTTCTAACATGTAAATTATGTCTTAATAAAAAAAAACCTGAATTATGCAGATACTAGAATATGTTTTGTTTGTTTTGGTGTGTGTATTTATGTAACAACTCAGTATAATAAAATTTGGTGATCTGTCAAACTTTATTAAATTTTTTGTTTTTACTGCCTTAGATCTAAAAGCCTGGAATCCCCTGGTTTAGATGGGCTCAGCAATCTGTTTTAACATTTTTCAGGTGACTCGGATGCACATTAATGTTTGAGGGCCAATAGCACGGTTCCTCTGCTTTATGTTGAGTCAGTATAGTACGGATTTAGGAGTAAAACAAAGCTGCTTTTGAATTCTGGGACTTTTATTGTGTAAGATATTTAATCCTCCAAGTTTTAATTTTTCTCATCTCTAGAATGAGGATTTAAACATCTACTTCTTCACCTTGTGAGATTTAAATGGAATCATGTCAGTAAAGTCTTAGTACAGAATCTAGGACGTAACGAAAAGCTCAGTGAAGGGTGTATGTGTGCCCAATTGCTTAGCTGTGTCCAGCTCTTTGTGACCCCTAGGCTTCTCTGTCCGTGGGATTTCCCAGGCAGGAATACTGGAGTCGGTTGCTATTTCCTACTCCAGGGGATCTTTCCCGCTCCAGGGATTGAGCTTGCCTCTCCCGCACCTCCTGCATTGGCGGGTAGATTCTTTACCACTGTGCCACATGGGAAGCCTGTCATCAATGAAGGGGTTGTGAGTGTGTATGCTCAGTCACTCAGTCATGTCTGACCCTTTGCGACCCCATGGACTGCAGCCCACCAAGCTCCTTTGTCCGTGGGGATTCTCCAGGCAAGAATACTGGAGTGGGTTGCCATGCCTTCCTCTAGGGAATCTTCCCAACCCAGGGATCAAACCCACCAGGTCTCCCACATTGCTGGTGGATTCTTCACTGTCTGAGCCACCAGGGAAGCCTTTGTTTTAAATGTTACCTGAGTCACTGTCCTCAAGTTTTGCTTTTTTTGGGTTGTTGTTGTTGTGTGCACAATCAGATTCATCTTAAGCAGGTATTTCAAACTGCCATCCTGCTATTTCCATTGCAATTACACAGGCAAGGAGCTCATAATTCCTAATTGGATTTTTTCTTTTTCCTTAATGTATTTTATATGTTTTTTTCTTTTTCTTAGATGAAACTATTTGAACAGAGAGACTATGACTGGTACTTTGGAGGCAGAATACAGAAAGGATATGTTTGTTTAAATACTTATATTTTAGTCAGTTATTACTTGAGCTTTTGAGTACATTGAATCAAACTCAATTTAAATGAGAAATTGACTAACCTAAGGCTTCCCTGGTGGCTCGGTGGTGAAGAATCCTCCTGCCCAGGCAGGAGCCATGGTTTGATCCCTGATCTGGGAAGACCCCACGTGCCGTGGGGCTACTAAGCCCAACCAGGCTCTCTGTTCTCAGTCGTGTCTGACTCTCTGTGGCCCCATAGACTGTAGCCCACCAGGCTCTTCTGCCCATGGGATTTTCCAGGCAAGAATACTAGAGTAGGGTGCCATTTCCTACGCCGGGGGAACTTCCCAACGCAGGGATTGAACCCACGTCTCCTGCATCAGGTGGGTTCTTTCCCAGTAGCACCACCCACACCACGGCCGTTAGGTCTGTGCTCCGAGCCCGAGCTCCTCAGAAAAGGCACCACAGAGACGCTCACACGCTGCGAGGAAGAGCAGCCCTGGCCCTCCACCACCAGGGAAAAGCTGGTGCAGCAACGGAGAGCACAGCCGTAAGTAAATAAAATGATATATAAAAAACTTAACTAACCTAAGGCAGAATGGGCGTCCCGGGTGGCACTACTGGCAAAGAAACCTCCTGCCCATGCAGGAGACATAAGAGATGCGGCTTTGATCCCTAGGTCAGGAATCCCCGGGAGGAGGGCATGGCAACCCACTTCCAGGGTTATTGCCTGGAAAATCCCATGGACAGAGGAGCCTGGCGGGCTAAGTCCACAGGGTCACAAAGAATCAGACAGGACTGAAGCGACAGCGTGGATGCACTGAAGGCAGCCTATTCAATAGCAGCGTGAGTATCAAACCTGGGTCTTCTGATTCACGGTCTGCTTCCATAGTCATACTGCAAGTTAAAATATAGTGTGTGTTGAGGAGATGGAAGTTGATTGAAAAAGAATATAGAGAACCTAGGGAAGAATGTATAACCATCAAAGGTGGGTACATAAAATTTTGAAAAGTGCTATGTCTCAACTTGTAAAAAAAGGGAATTAATTTTGAGCCAGTTTAACCATTTGGAACCACTTTCCAAAGATTTCCAGGGAAAATGATTTTTTTGCAGTTAGAGTTGAGAGGTGCTTGATATTATTCTTCACTTTCTGTTTCCTGCAGGTGGCAAGTGCTTGCTTAATTATTTATATGGCTCAGTAATGCAGCCAGTTTTCAAATAGGAGAGACCTGCCAAGATATTTCACCCTGTCCTTTTCACTCAATATTCTGGAGATTTATTCCCTTTTCTTTGCTTGGGAAAGTATTAGAGATAGCAGGTCTATTTCCCTTTTGAGCATGTTTACTTGCTACTGACTCCATTGAATTTGAAAATAAAAGCGGAATCTTTTGCACTGATGACTTTAGATTCCACCTTGACTTGTTCTGCCTTGCATGGAAACTGCTAAATGCTGTAATAACAACAACAACAATAGCTATAATAATACATGAATCCTAGTAGAGGAGTTCTATCTGACATAGTGTTATCAAACAAAGTGTAACCTTCTCAAGGAGAATTGATTTAGAGGAAGTGGTTGCATTGTCTTCCACACTGTGGAAGAAGTGTGGAAGCAGTTTCTTTTGGAAAAGACTCAGTAATACTTTGGAGAATAAAATGGCAACCCACTCCAGTATTCTTGCCTGGAGAATCCCATGGACAGAGGAGCCTGGCAGGCTACAGGCCATGGGGTCACAAAGAGTTGGACATGACTGAGTGACTATCGCTCACTCACTCAGTAATACTTGGACATTTGGTTTTTCTTCTCCACAAAGTGGGAGAAAACATACTAAAGCAGTGAATTTTCTCCAAGCCCTCTCATTATTAGTTGGAGTAGTTTGCCCAAGGGGTATCTTGGCACAATTCTAGTTCACTGAGGTCTGTGATGCTTTATCATCATTTCATGAGTTGTCTCCCAAGCAGTCCTGGGACACGCTGTGTACCTGAGGACTTTGTCGGAAAATGTGTTCTCCCCATTTGGTGGAGTGGGAGCCCAGGAGCGGGGCTGCTCAGGTCTGTTCACAGAGAGAACGCTTTCTGATGCAGAGCAGGCAGCTGACAGCCTGTCTGCGCAGGACCGTCGGGCCCTCTTGGGCTTAAGTTCTAGCTGTGTGCGTGGATGCTCAGATGCTCAGTCACGCCGACTCTTTGCAACTCCACGGACCGTAGCCCGCCAGGCTCCTCCGTCCGTGGGATTTCCCAGGCAAGAATACTGGAGTGGGTTGCCATTTCCTCGCACAGGGGATCTTCCTGACCCAGGGATCGAACCTGGGTCTCCTGAGTCTCCTGCACTGGCAAGCGAATTCTTTACCACTGAGCCACCTGGGGCACTCTTGCTGGAGTCGAGGGCCCACTTTTCCAGGAGGTCCACAGTCCGTGATGGAATATGCCGGGACTATGGAAATAGCCAGGGCCTGGCTATTTCTGCTCAACATGAGATGAGGCACCTCTAAAGGGAAGTCTTTGCTTCAGAGCTCTCCACTGGGCTGGCTTAGATTTAGGCTGATCTGTTTGATAGTTTAAGGCTTTCCCTGCCCAATCTTGTTTCCCTTTTATCTTTCATGGGTGTTACCTCCCGGTAAACCATTTGCGTTTCTAACTTCTCAGCGTCTGCTTCCCAATGGACATAGGACTGGTTGCTCTAAAAAATTCAAACAAGATAATAGTATTTACATTAAAGAATAAAATTCCCTTCCAACAGCATTTTTCCATATTTCACTCTCTGTCCCTAAACGACATACCTCTGCATTTACATGCCCAGTTACTTTACGCAGTAGGATCTCGCAGTGAAGTGTGGCCGTTAAGAGCACAGACCCGGACCTGACCGCTGGATGAAGCAGTCTCCATTCACAAATTATTAGCTAAATGATTTGCACCGGCCTCAGCTCCTTCATTTGCAAAAGCATGAAGTAATAATGCTACCCCTTATGAATACTAATAAGAATAAATGAATTATTACACATCAAGTATTTAGAAGAATATGTGCCACAAATAAATGCTTTATGAGCTTGCTATTACTAGCAGTAGTATAGCTCTGAAACCTTGCTTTCACACTTAGCAATATACTGTGGACATCTTCCTATCTTCCTTATCTACTTATTTTTTTTTAAGGTAAGGAAACAGGTACTTTTCTCAAATAGAATAATGATTTTTTTGTCTGACTTTTTAAAACCATTTTTTAATTAAAGCATAGTTAATTTACAATGTTGTGTTTCATACGCATAGTAATTCAGTTTTCAGTTCAGTTCAGTCGCTCAGTCGTGTCTGACTCTTTGCGACCCCATGAACCACAGGACGCCAGGCCTCCCTGTCCATCACCAACTCCCGGAGTCCACCCACACCCATGTCCATCGGGTCAGTGATGCCATCCAACCATCTCATCCTCTGTCGTCCCCTTCTCCTCCTGCCCTCAATCCCTTCCAGTATCAGGATCTTTTCCAGTGAGTCAGCTCTTCGCATCAGGTAGCCAAAGTATTGGAGTTTCAGCTTCAACATAAGCCCTTCCATTGAACACCCAGGATTGATTTCCTTTAGCTTGGACTGGTTGGATCTCCTTGCAGTCCAAGGGACTCTCAAAGAGTCTTCTCCAACACCACAGTTCAAAAGCATCAATTCTTCGGTGGTCAGCTTTCTTTATAGTCCAACTCTCACATCCATATGTGACTACGGGAAAAACCATAGCTTTGACTAGATGGACCTTTGTTGGCAAAGTAATGTCTCTGCTTTTTAATATGCTATCTAGGTTGGTCATAGCTTTTCTTCCAAGGAGCAAACGTCTTTTAATTTCATGGCTGCAGTCCCTATCTGCAGTGATTTGGGAGCCTCCAAAAATAAAGTCTCTCACTGTTTCCAGTGTCTCCCCATCTATTTGCCATGAAGTGATGGGACCAGATGCCACGATCTTAGTTTCCTGAATGTTGAGCTTTAAGCCCACTTTTTCACCCTCCTCTTTCACTTTCATCAAGTGGCTCTTTAGTTCTTCTTCACTTTCTGCCATAGGGGTGGTGTCATCTGCATGTCTGAGGTTACTGACATTTCTCCTGGCAATCTAGATTCCAGCTTGTGCTTCTTCCAGCCCAGCCTTTCTCATGATGTACTCTGCATACAAGTTAAATAAGCAGGGTGACAATATACAGCCTTGACATACTCCTTTTCCGATTTGGAACCAGTCTCTTGTTCCATGTTCAGTTCTAACTGTTGCTTCCTGACCTACAAACAGGTTTCTCAAGAGGCAGGTTGGATGGTCTGGTATTCCCATCTCTTTCAGAATTTTCCACAATTTGTTGTGATCCACACAGTCAAAGGCTTGGCATAGTCAATAAAGCAGAAGTAGATGTTTTTCTGGAACTCTCTTGTTTTCTCAATGATCCAACAGATGTTGGCAACTTGATCTCTGGTTCCTCTGCCTTTTCTAAATCCAGCTTGAACACCTGGAAGTTCACATTTCACTTACTGTTGAAATTACTAGATTTACATAAATGGAATCATATAGTATGTATTATATTTTGCCTATTTATTATACAATATATACACCAAAGTGGGGTTTTTTTTGGCTTATGAATATCAGTTATTCTACCACTGTTTGTTGAATAGACTCTTTTTCTCCCTCTACTTTTATGCCAATACCACACTGTCATGGCTACTGTACCCTTATAATAAGTCTTGAAATCAGAATGTGTTCACTCTCTAAGCTTGTCCTCCCTTTCCAGAATTGTTTTAGCTTGGGGAGATGACTTTATGGATAGGTGGCAAAGGAAGGATTTCACTTACTGCATTGCATATTAAATATTGCATTAATTATTTTAAGCTTAATTAGAATGTCACTGTATAACAGACACTTAGCCGAGGAAGATATACAATTGACAAATAAGCATTTTAAAAGACGCTGTATATCATATGTCATCAGGGAAATGCCTATTAAAGCAATGCAATACGAGACACACAACAATTAAAGTGGCCTAAATCCAGATTACGGACAACGCTAAATGCTGGTGAGGGTTCGCAGCAGGAGCTAGTCTGACTTATCACTGGTGGGACTGCAAAATGGTCTAGCCCCTTTGGGGGACAGTTTGGCAATTTCCTGCAAAACTAAACATACTCCCAGTATAAGATTAAGCAGTTGTGCTCCTTGGTTTTTACTCAAAGGAGTTAAAAATTTATACAAAAACCTGCATATGGATGCTAACAGCAGGTTTATTCACCATTGCCAAAACTTGGAAATAACCAATATGTTCATCATAGGTGAATGGATAAATAAATTATGGTATAACCAGGCAATGGGATATTAGTGCTAAAAAGAAATGAGCTATCAAGCCATAAAAAGACATAAAAAATACTTAAATGCATATTACTAAGTAAAATAAGCTAATCTGAAAAGGCTGTACCCTGTAGGAATCCAAGTAGACATTCTGAAAAAGGCAGAAGCTATGCAGACAGTGGAAAGATTAGTGGTTGCCAGGAGTTGGGGATTAGGGCATAGGCAGAGTACAGAGGATGTTTTTAGGGCCATGAAAATAATTTGTATATTACTATGCTGCTACTACTAAGTCACTTCAGGCATGTCCGACTCTGTGTCCGACCCCATCCCTGGGATTCTCCAGGCAAGAACACTGGAGTGGGCTGCCATTTCCTTCTCCAATGCATAAAAGTGAAAAGTGAAAGTGAAGTCGCTCAGTCATGTCTGACTCTTCGCGACCCCATGGACTGCAGCCTACCAGGCTCTTCCGTCCATGTGACTTTCCAGGCAAGAGTACTGGAGTGGGGTGCCACTGCCTCTGGATATATGTCATTTTATATTTGTTCAAACCCATAGACTGTACAACACTAAGAGTGAACCCTAAGATCAGCTGTGGACTTTGGGTGCTTATAATGTCCATGTAGGTTCGTCAGTTAAAACAAACTCTACCGCTCTGGTGGAAGATGTTGAAAATTGGTACGATTATGCATCTGTGGGAGCAGGGGTATGTGGGAAATTTCTGTGCCCAAGTACCTTCCTCTAAATGTTGCTCTGAACTTAAAACCGCTCTAAGCCATATGTCTTAAATCAGGGGAGCTCTATCTGGGTCTTGGCCACGGCATTGTTGAACAGAATTGCTTCATTACAGTTCCTTTTGTGACGGTAGCAGGGGCCTCTCTGCTTGCTGAGAGGATTTGTTGACAGGTGCAGCTCAGTCAGTCACCGCTGACTCAGAGCCTCTTGGTATAGCAGAGACCTCAGCCTGCTGCCACTCCACCTGTCTCATGGCAGAGTGATGGGCAGCTCCCAGGCACTGCTGGAGACCACCTTCACCAGAGGACATGTCTCTGTGTCTCCCATGCCTGGGCTTGCGCTGCTGCTGGTCAGACCATGCCCTGTTGGGAGGCTGTTGTCTCCGTGACTGATGGCACTCACTGGTCAAAAGCCAAACTGCTGCAAATAAAGAAACTCAACCCCAAGTGGATTCCAAGTGTGGAGGACAAAAAGTCTCCCATTGCTTTAGTGGGGGACGGGTGAGACTGGAAAGAAGGCTTCTGGTGAGAATGTTAGAATTCCTGCTGTTGGTGAGGCCTCTAAAAAGCCAGTTGGAGGTAGCAGGCTGGCTAGAGGAAATAGACCCAGCCTCCAGTTGACTGGGAGAATGTTCTTAGGTTCATTTTCTGGTACCATTTAGGAAGAGAGGATCAAGGATAATCTTAGAGACTGATTACTGGAATATCCTAGGTAAGGTTGAAACTAATCAAAGTGTCTGGACTGGCAAGGAAGTCTGCAAGTGAATGATTAGCTAAATGTGAGGATAAGCAGCTGAGAAACAGGACTAGATTATAGCAAATACATGTGTATCTGATGAAGGAGTTTCATGGATCAACAAGGATTAACACAGTCACTGGAATTGACATAGTTTGATCAGGGGAAAAATATGCTTCATAAATAAGTCATTTAAAGGATCATTTAATCTAACATGCTCAAAAACATGTAATTGTATTCAAGTTGATTCTACAAATACCTAATCCTGGGGAGCTGGGGATACAGCAATAAGTCAAGCCTAGGACCTTGCTGTTAAGGAGCTCATAAAAGGTGGGGATATATCTTGTTCCCTCTCTTCTTCATGCAGCTGTGCTGAGCAACAGATGCGGATTAGGAATGTCAAATCCATCAGGGACTGTTCTGGAGCAGGCCTTTATTGTTTATTGTAGAGTTAGACAGGAAGCTCATTATGGAAAACCAGCCAAGTGCTCTGAGGTCTTTTTGCCTTCTTTCTCCTCCCTCTTCCTTAATGGCCTGCCTGGAAGTTGACAGAGCATAAAAGCTATCAAATGTATGCTGCTTAATGTAGCTCTCAGAGCAAACTTTTTTTTTTTTTCCTGTTTACTATGGGTAATTGTTCCTTTTTTCTTCTTGTTGCATTTAGAGCCTCTGACTTCCCAGCTTTAATGAGCTGGCAGTTTTCATTCTTAGGTAGGAAGGAAACAATACAGAACTATGTAAACAAAGAGATAAATAAGTAAATGCAGTTTAATGATTACATTTATTAATACTTATTGCATTTACAAAAGGTAAATTTTGCTCAACACGTAGATTAGAGATACTAGTTGACCAATGTGTTTGTAGATCATAATGAGACGTGGTTTACCTTTCTCAGATTTTGAGATAAAAGTCATTTTATTTATCACAGGGACTTAAACCTTTCAAGGGGACTGTCTAAAAGCATTGGGCGAATTAGCAGAGGCTTCCACATCCTACTGAAAGAACTTAATTCAGTAGCCCTGGGTACTTTTTTAAAAGACTTTTTTGATGTGGACCATTTCTTTAAAAGTCTTTATTGAACTTGTTACAATATTGCTTCTTCAATATGTTTTGGTTTTTTGACTGTGAGGCATGTGGGATCTTAGTTCCCTGACCAGGGATCGAACTCACGTCCCCTGGATTAGGAGGTGAAGTCTTAATAACTGGACCGCCTGGGAAGTCCCCCAGCTCTAGCTACTTAATAAAGGTCACTTGGTATGTTTTGGACTATTTGCTTCTTCCTGTCACTCAGTTACACTTCCAAACTTGCAAAGCCCATGGAACTCTTTGCCTAACTAAACTCCTATAGGAAAACTGTAATTTTCCTTCACAGTTATAAATAATAAGAAAAGTAAATATTATAATATGCAATATAAATCCTCTACAAATTTATGATTCCAAGAAATTCTCCCCTTGTACTTAAAAGGGAGGTACTATGTGTCGGATGGAGAGACTGTCAAGAGACCCCTTGACAAAGCACATGTGTGAAGCCTGTGCAGAAAATAAAGCTGCAGTTTGCAAATTCCTATGTTGAAGGCTTAGCTGTTCTATGAATGAAATGGGCATGCTGTCCAGGTGTCTCTTTCCCATCATAACTCTTCAGGTTTGGCATTATTAGCCTTATTTTGCCAATGAGGAAATTGAGACTTTGAGCAAGGAAATAACTTGACCAAGGTCCTGTGTTCACTAAGTTGTAGGGAGAACTTCAAACCCATGACTCTCTTGAGCATCCTGTCTATTTCCCCATATTCCTGGCCATCTGCTAAATTTCAGGAATTCTGTCTGCATTGGGCAGATTTTATGGAAAACCTTTGTTTATTTCAATGAAGGATTCTGTTGTGTGTTCCCTGGGACGTTTTAAATGATCCATCATTCAGACTGGCATGGCCATGACAGTCACTGAATCTTTCAAGCAAGCAAGGTCATAGATTTTCAAGAGAATGTCTATATCCTCTTTATTCTTGTTTTTGAGGGCTAATATATTCGTAATATTTAATTTATTAAGGTCAGTCCAAATCCCACAAATAATGCAGAGGGAATATAAATAGATTTTATTGACTCATATTCTTTGTACCTCAATTACTGGTAAATATAATTCAAATATAGATAATCTAGTACTATATTATGCTTAATATTTGATTTGTCTCTGTTTATATTTAATATAAATATTTAAAAATCAAACTTCTGTAGAAATAAAATGCACATATGATTTGTTTTATCTTAGAAATATCTATATATCATGATATATGGCTATCAGCTCACAGAGTGACAGTACATTAAAAATAGGAGTAATCAATACAATTTTCAGTTTTTAGGAACTGTATCCTGGTATTGAAGCAAGTTGCTTTCTGTTTTCCTCATTTGATCCAACATTTTGGTCAATCACAAGTTTTCCCTATTGTAATTTCTCCAGCTCCAATATGAAAATATCAATTATTATTTGTCACCAATTAAACTGATTCTTAGAGTTGATGACAGTATAATTTTGAGGGAGAATAGTGTACTATATAGGTATAGCTATAGAAATGAAAGAAGAAAATATGTCAAGTTTATTTCCAATAAAAGAAAATAAAGTGGGTATAATTGTACATTATTGGTAATTTACATTCTAACATTTTCGAGGTAGAAAGGACTGTAGAGGCCAAATGTCAGTGTTCCCTGTCTCTTCATACATGTGTATACATATATAATCTCTCCTCTTATATACTTATGTCTTCCCTCCATAATTTTCCATAATTAAAAGTTAATTCAATACACATACATTATTTACCACTGAGCTCGCTATGATAATAATTATCAAGTTAAGCAATATTTTTAGTGTCTTACTCTGTCTCCTTCAGAGGACCTCACAAGTGCGTGTGTGCAAATCCGCAACAACAGAAGGTCAAGTAACTGCATGTTTAACTACTCAGTTATGCAAGTAGAATGATGCATTTGTATTATCTCTATGCTTGCAATTCAGAAGAGTCTTTCAAATGCCCAGTTTAAGGACATTCAAATTACAAAAAACAAGTCAATTTTTTGTACACTGTATTCAATGCAGAATCATCAGATTTTTTTGCCTGGTGAGGGGCAGCTCAGCACAGAGGAAAATGCCTAGCCACTCTTTGTTAGCTGTTTGACCTGATTCACTCACATGGAAAATGGAGATAATAAAAGCTACATGCAGGTTTTTTGGTGAAGGTAAAATATAAGATGTTAAATTAACCAATACTTAGAAACTGCAATGTACTAAAACACAGAGCAAAGCAATTAACACAGTATCTGTCATAGCGTAGGCACTTAGTGAATGGGATCCTTTATTAATCACTTAAAGTTTCCCTTATGATTTATTTTTTTGTACTTTTTGGTTTTGTTTTCAGCAGTGCACTGGTACTATAGTGAAGTCTGCCTTGTAGCCTGTTTCTTCCATGGATTGACCCCGTAGACTCGTGAAAATTTACTTGGTAGTTTTAGTTCTTAGCTAAATCATTTACTTTCTTCTGAAATCATGTCTTCTTTCAAATACCCATTCAAATACTCAGTCGTGTCCAACTCTTTGCTGAGACCCCGTGGACTGTAGCCCACCAGGCTCCTCTCTCCATGGGATTCCCCAGGCAAGAATACTGGGGTGGGTAGCCATTCCTTATCCAGGAGATCTTCCCCAGCCAGCGATCAAACCCAGGTTTCCTGCATTGCAGGTGAATTCTTTACCTGCAGTGTGTCTGAGCCACCAGGGAAACCCCAAATACCCACAAGCTAAATGAAGGCCAAGCAGCCCTTTCCCTTTTGGATTTTAAAAAGTTTTGATATTTCAGTTTTTTAGCGGCAGGAAAGAAGATATGAGTATTTCCAGTGTATGACTATTCTTTTTCTGGCCAAACATTCTATTTATGATTGAAGAAGTAGAAAAAGGACGTGAGTTGACTGGAGAAATAGTGATGTATAGAGCTGATAGATGACTTGAGAAGAGACATCAGTGGCCTTGATGGTTTTAATTAAACTAATTGCAAGACTGATCCAAGCTTCGCTTAGATGATCTTTCTTTAACTCTGGCACTTTAAATAAAACAAGGAAAGGAAGGAAAATTCGATTCCAGTTTATGCTCTTATCATTGGTTATTCCTGGGAAGCAAAGAGGCCTGCTCAGCTTAGTGTGTTCAGTAAATATTACTAAATGAAGCTGGGCAGGTATGTTTGCCTTAAGTATGATACTAGACACTGGGGAATCAAATGGATCAGGTGGATTCATGGACCTTGTCAGATTGTTAGCTGTTTGTAGTATGCACAGTTTGGTGCATTGGGCCATATAATAGTTCCTTAGCCATAAGCTCCTTGAGGACAGACTGTGTTTTATGTATTTTTATGTTCTTCGTAGCTTTCAGTGATCCTCACAGACAGCAAACTCTTCATAAATATTTGTCCCTCCTCTCTTTAATCATTTTTCTTGGTTGAAAAACTTGCACAAAATGCTTAAATTCTTGAACTTCTGTTTATTTACTGACAAAAAAAAAATGCAGATCGCCAACAGGCATGTGACAAGGTGCTCAACATCGCTAATCAGGGAAATGCAAATCAGAACCACACTGAGATACCACCTCACACCTGTCAGATGATTGGCATCAACAAGGACGCAAATAACAGATGTAGGTGATGATATGGAGAAAAGAGAATCCTTGAACACTGATGGTAGGAGTATAAATTGGTACAGTCACTGTGGAAAACAGTATGGAGATTTCTCAATAAAACTATAAAAAGATCTACCATATGACCCAGCAATTCCACTTGTGGGCATATATCCCAAACAAAAGCAAAAACACTAGTTTGAAAAGATATGGGCACCTCAGTGTTCACAGCAGCATCATTTACAATTGCCAAAATATGGAAGAAATCTAAATGTCCATCTGCTGACACTTCAGTTTCTTTTATTATTGGGATCAGCCAGGACTACATGTGGCATTAGACATCATGCACTTTGTACAGAAGAGAAAAAGGATGAAGAAAAGGACAGAGGAGGAGAGCAACAGTGAAAATTTGTAATAAAAAGAGCAACAGTGAAAATTTGTAATAAAAACTCTTTTCTTAATTTATAGGCAAATGTCAGCATTGTTATAGTCAGCTGCCCCTCCCAGACCTCGAAGTTCCAACCAAAGTGAGGGGGTCACCAGCTGACTTAGACAAGTGTTCTGAGCTCCCTCAGAGGCTGCTAATAGGGGAAGCTCATGGGTTTAGTTCTTTTGTAAGTATGGAATACTACTCATACATAAAAAATACTGAAACATTTGCCATTTGCAGCAACACAGTTGGACTTGGAGAGCATTATGCTAAGTGAAATAAATCAGACAAAGACAAATACTGCATACTATCACTTATATGTGGAATCTAAAAAAATAGAACAAACTAGTGAATGTGATAAAAACCAAGCAGAGCCACAGGTATGGAGAGCAAGCTGGTGGTCGCCAGTGGGGAGAGAAGGAGGTGTGACACGGGGGTGCGAGGGTGGGCGGTGCAAACTGCTGAGGATAAGATGGGCTACGTGGATGTGTGGTACACAGAGAACATAGCCGACATTTTGTAATCACTGTAAATGGAGTGTATCCTTTAAAATGTGTACAAAATTTAAAACATTAAATTCAGAAAAAGAGCAGCATCTATCATATAGATTTGTTTTAAAGATTAAACAAATTTATGTGCTGTTGTTTCTACCTATATCATTTTTGTGTTATAATCCATTGTGAAGTGAGTGAGTGAAAGTCGCTCAGTTGTGTCCGATGCTTTGCGACCCCATGGACTGTAATTCTCCAGGGCAGAATGCTGGAGTGGGTAGCCTTTCCCTTCTTCAGGGATCTTCCCAACCGAGGGATCAAACCCGGGTCTCCCATATTGCAGGCAGATCCTTTACTAGTTGAGCCACCGGGGAAGCCCATTGTATGGCTCTTTATGTGTCTTCATGACTGTTTTACAACTCAGTTTCAATGTCTATTTTTCTACCTCATTCACCCCAATATGATCTGAAGTGAATCTCCCTCACTTCCTTTCTGTCTCTCTTTCCTTTCTTGTTGTTCTTGTTCTTGTAGGTGCCGGGAGTTTTGGGTTTAAGCTCATCTGGACCCCAGTTTCCTTATTGCTTTGCCCCTCTTTTTGTTCACTACTCACAGTGTCCTTTCTTTTTGATTTTCTGAATTGGAAACTGACTATTTGAATTTGATGGAAAGTAATTCTGCTATAATTCAGAAAGCGCCATCTGTGTGAAACTCCATCAATAACTACAGAAAATACACAGGGATATAAATCATCAGAGTTCTCCTTTCTGTTCTAATTTAAACTTATTTTGGATGGTTCTTGGATCACACAGCTTCTGAGGTCTTAAACTATTAATCTAATGGTTTTGATTCTGAATCCAAGCTCACACTGCTCGCTGCACAACAGGCCAATAAACCAACAGATTACTTTCTGGGGAAAGGAATAGTAACTTTATTTGGAAAGCCAGCAAACCAAGATGATTGTAGACTCATGTCCCAAAGAATCATCTTCCCCAGTTAGAATTCAGGCTCTTTTATATTAATACTAAAACTAAAGTTATATTAATACTAATACTCTTTTATATTAATACAGTTCTGATTCTGACCAGACTCTGGAGGAGCTGTGTTAATTTCTTCCTTCCTGCTGCCAATCACATGTAACACTGATCAGGATGTTTCCTGTGAGCTAACCACTGATATTTTAGCCTAAGACCCATCACCTAGGAGGCAGGTTTCCAGGAAAGGACCATCATGTATAAGTTAAGCTTATGGACAACATTCCTTTAGCAGTTAGGCTGTAAGAGAATACAGCGGTACTTCTCTATTACATATTGAACTGTGTAACAAGACCATGCCCACTTTGCTGCTAAAAAACCTACTGAGACCAGCACTCTTCATTTACGCAGCATCCTGCTTAGACGTGAGTTTGATTCAGGAGCAGCAGTTGTACCAAGTCTCTTCTCTAGGAGAGCAGCCGCCTTCATGTTGCTCTTTTCTTATAGGGCAACTGTGAGAGGAGCCTGTAAGGCAGATAGCCTGAGTTTGAGTGTGAAACCTCTTGAGCTTGAGTGAGATTGCTCCAGGAATTCCAGAAACGCCTGCTGCCCAGCGTCTGGAAACCTCGGGGGAAGCAGAGCTTACTGGGAATAGGGGCGTTGGTCCCATCTCACCCACTGCCAGGCAGCTCAGGATTACCTGTGACCGCTTGATGGACAAGCCTGTGTGCCACCCACAAGCAGTTAATTATGACATCTAAAATGAGTACCTAGTGCCGTGAGAGTCCCTGGGATGGCAAGGAGAACAAACCATTCAATCCTAAAGGAAATCAGTCCTGAGTATTCATTGGAATGTCTGATGCTGAAGCTGGAGCTCCAATACTTTGGCCACCTGATGCGAACTGACTCCTTAGAAAGACCCTGGTGCTGGGAAAGATTGGGGGCAGGAGGAAAAGGGGGTGACAGAGGATGAGATTGTTGGATGGCATCACCGACTCAATGGACTTGAGTTTGAGTGAGCTCCGGAAGTTGGTGATGGGACAGGGAAGCCTGGCGTGCTGCAGTGTGTGGGATTGCAGAGAGTCAGACACGACTGAGCGAATAAACTGAACTGAAATTAGTAAGACCTGATAACTGGTAATTTACTAATGAGCATGTCTAACAATGGCCAATTAATACATCTAATGACAACTTATAAGAGTTTAATAAAATTGAAATGAAATTGAATATGAAATGGAAATCATGTTAATGTGGGGAAATAATACGAGATGCACTGAAAGCCAGGTTCAAAGGTTTAGCATTGCTGGGGTAGGAAATGAGGACCCACGGAGGGTTTTTGAGTCAGAAGGCAGCATTTGGGGATTTCTGGTCCAGTGGCAATGATCGAGTGGGCAGGAGATGGTGAGAGTGAGGGGAAGCTGTCCTAGTGAAAGTCGCTCAGTCGTGTCCGACTCTTTTGCGACCCCATGGACTATACAGTCCATGGAATTCTCCAGGCCAGAATACTGGAGTGGGTAGGCTTTCCCTTCTCCAGAGGATCTTCCCAACCCAGGGATCGAGTCCAGGTCTCCCACATTGCAGGCAGATTCTTTACCAGCTGAGCCGCAAAGGAAGCCCAAGAATACTGGAATGGGTAGCCTATCCCTTCTCCAGTGGATCTTCTTGACCCAGGAATCGAACCAGGATCTCCTGCATTGCAGGCGGATTCTTTACCAACTGAGCTATCAGGGAAGCCCAGCTGTTCTAGAGCCTGGACTAAAAGGAGTAATGGAAGAAATAGAATCAATAGCAAAAGGAAATGATGGACGGGAATTGTGATCAGCTGGAATCCAGGGATCTGAAGGATTGCAACATGGTTCCTTTCTAGGCTGTAACAGGTTAGATTTAGCCAGTTTGTAAGGATCTGAGAGAAGAGCATATTAAAGGAGCTTCTTTTCTTTAAGAACTTTTTATTTTGTATCGGGGTATAGCTGATTGAGAAAGCGTTGTGATGTAATGTTTTCAGGTGAACAGTGAAGGGACTCAGCCGTACGTGTTCATGTATCCACTCTCCGCGGAACTCTCCTCCCATCCAGGCTGCCCCGTAACATTGAGCAGAGTTCCCTGTGCTGTGTACTAGGTCTTTGTTGGTTGTCCATTTTAAATATAGCAGTGTGTACATGCCCATCCCAAACTCTCTAACTGTCCCAAAGGAGCTTCTTTGGAAGGAGAGGTGGCTGAGTTTCAGACACAGGATGGTTCATTGCAGTAGAGAGAATTCACTGAAGGAATATTTAGAAAGATATAAGAAAGCCCAAAGGTAAAGTTCAACAACTTCTACAGGATTTTCATTTTGCTTTTAGGTTTCTGGAGTCGGACAGACGTGGGCTTTAATCCTGTTCTTATCGTTATATCTTGTACTTGTTCCCACGTTTCTTAGAGCCTCAGTTTTCTTATCCATCACCTGGGGAGAGGATCATAACCTCTTGCTCTTGTTCAGTCGCTAAGTTGTGTCTGACTCTTTGTGGCCCCCAAGGACTGCAGCACATCAGGCTTCCCTGTCCTTCACTGTCTCCCCGAGCTTGCTCAAACTCATGCCCATTGAGTCGGTGATGCCATCCAACCATCTCATCCTCTGTCATCCCCTTCTCCTCCTGCCCTTGTAACCACAAACCACAATTTGAGAGTAAATGTGTTACAGTATAGGGCTCCCTTGTGGCTCAGCTGAAGAATCTGCCTGCAATGCGGGAGACCTGGGTTCAATCCCTGGGTTGGGGTGGGCTTCCCAGGTGCTTGTGGTAAAGAATCCGCCTGCCAATGCAGGAGATGTAAGAGAAGTGGGTTTGATCTCTGGCTCAGGAAGATCCCCTGGAGGAGAGCATGGCAACCCACTCCAGTATCCTTGCCTAGAAAATCCCGTGGACAAAGGAGCCTGGTGGGCTACAGTCCATAGCGTGGCAAAGAGTCGGGCACGTCTGAAGTGACTTAGAATGCACACACACATCTGTTACAGTATGTAAAGGTGTATAGCAGTGTCAGATGTGGAAAGTACCCAGTAATTGGAATATGATAAAAATAATACATGTCAGCCCCTTGTGGTTAGAAGTGAGTATTGGAGAATATTGAAATTGAGTAGGAAGTGAGAAAAACTGTGGGAATGTCCTATCTTCCTCTACAAGGTCTGGAACTTTAAAAATTACACTGTCTGCTTTTTTGAGTATAACATTCGAATTATTGCTTAGGTGAAAAGATTTTGGCTTTTTACCCTGATCATGGAGACTTCTTAAATCCCTTAGAGATTTAAGGTTCAGGTAGTGGACCCTGAAAGGGAAAGTAGACCATAATGATGAACTAGTCATAAAATCCATCATTAATTTGTCCACTTTGATAGAGGTTATTTATTGAGATCAGTGCAAGTTTCACTGTTTCCAAGTCCCTTCTGTAAAAGGAAGCTACCAGCTTCATCATGCACTGAAAGATTTAAAAATTACAACTCATAAGACCCGACAAAATACTTTTCTGCCCAATGACTGACATAAAGTACAAATAATAATTCTGCATTACTTCCCCAGGATATCATATGGAATAACTAGTCAATAAATGTCAAGAGTGTAAAAAATAATGATTGAACATGAAATAAATGCTAAGCATTATTGTTATTTATTTTTTGCCATCATGACTGTCATTTCGGTGGCCTAGACCTTCTTTTCCTACAGCTGCACAAATGCACTTGGTAATTATGAGAATTAATCAAGTCCCAAACTAGACCGTGGTGGGGCAGACATCCTTAATTACAGGCAATGGAAAGCGAAGGTCACTGCTGGTTTGAATCCAGAATAGGTCAGTGCAGCAAAAAGAGCCATTAACAGCTGATTGTGATTTTGTGCTTTGAACAGAATGATTTGCTGCCTCAACCCAATTTCTTAGTAAACAGGCATCCTGCATCCAAGCTAACAATCACTGAAGGGACCAACTGGCTCCTTTACAGGTGGCCTCAATGAACAAGGGTTCTTCACCCTGGCTATCCCCAAAGAGCTCTGTAAATGCAAGTACCAGACAGCACCCAGGCCAATGACGTCGGGTCTCCAGGAGCAGGAACTAGGCATTATTTTTTTCTGGCTGTTCTGGGTCTCTATTGCTGCTCTTGGGATGTCTCTAGTTGAGGAAAATGGAGGCTACCCTCTAGCTGCAGTACGTGGGCTTCTCTTTGCAGGGGCCTCTCTTGTCTCGGAACGCAGGCTCCAGGGGGCAGGGCTCAGTAGCTGTAGCTCTCAGGCTCCAGAGCACAGGCTCAGCAGTTCTGGCACCCAGGCTTAGCTGCTCCGAGGTATGTGGGATCTTCCCAGACCAGGGATTGAACTTGTGTCTCCCGAATTGCAAGTAGATTCTCAACCACTGGACCACCAGGGAAGTCCAGCATTGGGGGGTTTTAAAAATAACTCTTCAGGTGATTCCAGTGTGTACTGATATTTGTATACCACTGCTCTGTGGGACGGGAAAGCCAGAATCAGCTCCTTTTCCTTCCTTAGTACATGTTTCTTTACAACAGCTTTTTGACGACCACAACTTATGGCAGAAGTGTTTATTTCAATGATGCCCAAGTAAGGTAATGCCTAAAGTTAAAAGGTAGGCATCTTCTAGTCTATGTGTAAGACAGAACCACTGGATAAAAGAACAAAAGAACAAATGTAAAAAAAAAAAAGTAGGCATCAGTTTATTTGGATACCTAGTTGATAGCTCTGAGGACCATTATGTTACTTAAAAAAAAAATGATTTGTGATCCCAGCCCCAGCCACCACTCGGATACTTGATGCTGGAAGCTGCCTGCAGACTTGGACGTTGGAGGCATATAAAAGCTTTCTGAGGTTTCTGTACTTATATCTATTTATCACCCTGTTGATGCACAATTTAGTTCTTTGCCTGAGGACAGGAAAGCTTTTGCACTCACTAACTTTATATGAGCAAGACAAATGCTTGATTTTTCACCTGTCATCCTCAATTCAGGTCAATGAACAAGAGGTATGATGCCTCCTCACCCCGGAGAACTGAATGGTAAGTGACAAGAAAGTATGGGCTACAAGCTGCCACAGATCCTGAGTGTCCTTGGAAAGGAAGTGAGGTGAACCCACGGAGAATACTTCGTGTCTCAGGTGCTCTAGAGTTATTCAGGATTTTGCCAGGTCAAGGGTATATTCTCTTTCCATTTTGTCTGCAGTGCTGTTACCTTTTATTCAAGAGACAGTCAGGTGACTGGCAAGGATGCCCAGACAGGACGGCACACCCCTGTCTGGCTCCCTGGAAGAGTTCTGTGTTTGACCACAGTGACTGCCTCCAGTGACTGAAGTGCAAGGGCTCCTGAACCGCTAAACCTGGAAAAGGACCTTCTGTACACTAGATTTAATTTCCTGTCCAGGGATACATTGTAGTATTATTCTGAAAGCAGACATCTGATCTTTTCTCTAGACTCTGAAAAACTCGTAGGATTTCAGAAGAAGAAGAAATGCAGCTTTCCTATTTTTGGGGTGAGAAAACTGAGGCCCAGAATCACCCAGCTGGCTAGTGGGGGAGCTAGAGTTGAAGCGGAGGTCTCCCACCCCCACCAAGCACTTTCTCCAGCACGGTCACCACCCTTTAAGAACCACCCCGTCTGGGCTGCCTACGCTGTTTCCGAGCACTTACCCGACAGTGACCACAGGCTGAGTGACTGGCTGATGAGGAGCCTCGCTCAGGGAATGAGATGATGCCGTGACACCTTTCCTGGGCTTGGGGGCAGGGGATTGCCTTTTTAACATTAAAATTTTGCAATTAAGATTTTTGTTTTGGTAAAATATCTGAGCTCTTCAGAAAAATATGAGGTTGGTACAGTTACATAAGAAGCAGATCTCGGATGCTCAAGAGGAAGGGGATATATGTATACTTATGGCTGATTCACATTGTTCTGCGGCAGAAACCAACAAAACATTGTAAAGCAATTGCCCTTCATTGAAAAATAAATTAAAACACAAAAAAGAGCTTCAGGCTGTCAAGGCAATGGAGGTGATGGGATTCCTGACACCCAGTGGGTTCATCTCTCTTTTCATCACCCATTCATTTTTCACACACCATCAACATGGTGGCTCAGAGCCATATTCTTCAACCTCGAAAGGATTCAATTTAGGGAACCAGCGAAGTATTACTCAGCCCAATTATCAAGAAAGTTTTCTTCAAACTGTGAAAGAGAGCAAGAAGTTAAAACATGAAGGATGATGCATCACAAAGCAAAAGAATTTTTTTGTTTTGTTTCCATATCACTTTCCCATCAACTCTGCTTTCTGAAATGACCAGAAAAGCTACTTTATGGGGGAAAATGTATTTTCTTCAAGTAAGTCCATGCTCCTACTTAAAAAAAAAAAAAAAAAGAAGCTGATCTAATAATGAGCATGTAGAATTGCAGCATACCAGCCTGACTTTACACTGGACAGAAGCGTCTCTTCACTAAAACTGTTGAGCTGCTACTAATACCCTTTAATGTGTAAAATTAAACACTTTGATGTAAGATGCCAACAGTAGTGTTTTTGCTTTAGTAATTCAGCTTAATAATACTTTAAATTATGTACATATATTCCAACTGACTCCAGAATAATGGAGGGTAAACACAAGCATTTATATTGTCCTTTTCTAAAGAAACATGGATTAAGTCTATATATAAACATTCGGTGTTCTAGCAGTACATCATCATTACTCTAATTTTAAGGTATAAAAAAGGGCTGCAGTAAAGGAAGTGATAGAGAACTCATATCAAACCTACGTTCTCATGGATCTTATATACTGGTGGGGGAATATGGCAATAAACGGTATAATGTGGGGTCAGAGATAAGGGGTAGCAAGAAAAATTCAGCAGAGCTTGAAGGGGTGGAATTGATGGAAATACTTTTTTAGAAAAGTCTGATATGGTGACTTTTGGCAGATGTTTTAATAAAGAGACTAAGAGTTACATTGATGTCTGGTGGAAGGGCATGTACAGCTTAATAAACAGTAAATAATAGTTTAACATTTTTTGAACAATTTCAGTGAGGCTTCTTCACTGCCAAGTTTACTAGTTGGAGTTCCTTGTTGCAAGTGACGTTAAAGCAAATTGGTTGATTTACAGATGCTCAAAGAGGGATGGAGAATTTGGTGCAGACTTGTATAGACAGATCAGATGAAAAAGTGCTGTCAGTGAGAGCTAGAACCCAAACGGCTAGAACTCCTAACCGTGTTGAATTGGGGATCTGGCAGCTGTTTTAGCCAGCAGAGAACATGCTCTGGTCTCCACTTCTTCATATCATCTCGCTAATGGAAACACAGAACCGCCAAATCTGATTAGCAAAGTCTAGTTGGTATGCTCTGGTCTTCATTACAAAGCCATTCCCTTCTCCAGTGGATCTTCCCAAACCAGGGATCAAGCCCAGGTCTCCTGCATTGCAGGCGGACTTGGTACCATCTGAGCCGCCAGGGCAGCCCCATTACAAAGATGCAGGCTGGCGAATGGTGGGCACTTTCAGCTCCTATGATGAGGGAGCTCCCTGAACACAGGAGGGGCTTTATTTGCTGAGTACTCATAAGGGACTGCAAATACGACTGCAGCGGGGTCTCCAGCAAGTCAAACCCGTTAACAGTGACCTTCTTTTCTTATATTGTCCCCAGGCTCAAAGTGGGCACTATTGCTTTGGTATTTATAAAGATGACCTGTGTATTTAAAATAACATTCAGAGTAATCACTATGTTTGCATGAAGTTCAATACTCAGATGATCTAAATGGGGTCTGATGTGATATAACAAGAATTTCACTTCAGCTAAAGAGATGTAGATTATCCATATGGTTGGGGATGTGCAGTTTATCATTGAAATAGATTACTGGTCTGTTGCTGAATAAATAGGGCTTCCCTGATGAATCCATGTATGGATGTGAGAGTTGGACTATAAAGAAAGCTGAGCACTGAAGAATTGATGCTTTTGAACTGTAGTGTTGGAGAAGACTCTTGAGAGTCCCTTGGACTGCAAGGAGATCCAACCAGTCCATCCTGAAG